>JARHVA010004815.1:312500-662500 GCA_037957365.1 Torreya grandis
GGATCTTAAAAATATAAAACATGTGTTAAGGCATAGTGTGCACTAGATGTCATATCAAGGATATGTGGAGAAAGTGAAAGCATTAAATGTGCTCCCACTTATATGCAAATCAATAGTTGAGCTCAATAGCATAATCATAGATAAGGATCTACATGATCCCAATAGGAACTAATGAATGTGTGCTTGTAGTCATATAAAATGAAAAATTTGGTAACTTGAGAATGAATAATGACACCCACCCCTTAGGTCCCTTCTACTTTCTTTCATGACCCTCTTAGGATTATTTTCACTGATTTCCAGTCATCTCTAACCTAACAAACTTGGTCCTAACTCACCCAAAATTCTCTTTTCAAGACAAATAAATCCCCCTAGGTCCTATTAACTCAGGATAGTAGCACCATACTTGGACTATAGCACTAGTTCCATTTCTATCCAATTTTGGTGCTATTGTCCAAGTCCATTTCTAGCCCCAATGGTTAATTTATTTTAGTTCCCCATTCTTATCTTTGATGGCCTAACATGAGTACATTCAACCCATGACTAATAGATCCCTATGAAAACCCATTCAAAGATCATTTGGAAAAGGTTGGAAAATATCACTAAGCAAGCAAGAATACAAGCAAGACTACTCAAGCAATGTTCCCTATTATCTACTTACATCCAACCAACACACTAACAAGCTCATTCAAATCCTTGCACCAGCCCCTAGCCACCTCAAGCACATCTAGTTTAGCATTCTGCATCTTCATAAACATCATTACATAGAACACATCAAGTGGGATAACTACTATGGTTTGATCCCTCTTTAGAGTATTGATATGTAGGAAACATACCCTTACATGGGGTGTGAAGCACGTCTAGTGTATATTACACACACTAACCCCCCCTCTTGATCAAGTCACAATGGAAAATAAGGTTTAAAGAAATAATATTCTCTACAAGGAGCTATATAGACTTCTAACTATCAAAATTTTAGAGATAGGGTCACATAGACATAGCGAACATAACCCAAAAATATCAGATCCTTAGGACAATAGTGGTAAAGGTGGATTATAACACTAGTGCCACTACTATCTAGTTTTAGCTCTCTTATCATATCATAAAATGAAGTTCAAATATTAGTTTATGATAGTGTCTCAATCTTGCATAGTGAATTCCAACCTCTATCTCAGTCAGATTAATCATTTTCTAGCTAAGTTTTGTTTTCTTCTACTTATTACTATTTTTTGAAAAATTTGAATTGAAATTAATTTACACAAATTATTAGCTTAATTATTGTCTATTTATTTACTAATTTTATTACTCAGATCCTTTAACTAAATTAGGAATAATACTCTAATATTCCCAAAATTGTTAAATTAGTGCTCATGTAATACATATATGATCATGTAAGACTAATGAAGGCCAAAAATGATGTATAATTATTCGATATGTAAGAGTGAGAAAGTATAATTTTTTAAAGTATGCAAACTTAAAATAATTATAAGTTAAATGTCATGGAAGTCTGAATTATGATAACAATCAAGGTCAAGGGCTAAATGAAAAGAGAGCCAAAGGATAGAAAAATGATCTTATTTGTATAAGATATAAGGATAAAAAATGATGATCCAAATAAAAAGCATGAATAATCTATGTACAAAGATATGTGTTCCAACCAACTAAAATATCTCATGTGGAGGTTTTGTATCTAGTGGTATCAATGTCCTTTTTCATTGGTGTAATCTATTTGATATATGTGGTGTAGTTTTCTATATCAGAATCTAAATCTAAATATAATTATAAATATGAATTTGAATATGTATCTTGATTATTTGTTGTGTGATATTCTCATCACTATCATGCTTAAGTTTTTCATACGTATATCGAGTGGTTTTAGTGATTATGTTAGTCTATGAATTCTAATTATCATTTAATTACGATCTTGATTATTATAAATATGTAATAAAATAAACAAATGTTTTTATAGATAAGATTTTAAATTTGATGATATTAATACATGGTAGTGTTTTTATCCTTGACGCAAAAAAAATATTTCCCCACACATTAGGGAATAACAAGTTATTACAAGATATGAATCAAGTTGAACAACCTTTTATGGAACATTATTAGAGGGTTTATTATCTTTATTTTATTATGATATACTATTAATTTGTAATTTTTATTGATATTTATATTCTTGATGTACTTTTGGTATCCATACTTATCTGGAAGGAGTTGTAATTGTGCTTACATTATGTTGTTCTTTATCATTCAAAATCTTGACTTCTCTACTTTATATTATAATAAGAGATAGAGTGACCATTGGATCAACAATGGGAAAATCCTAGGATAGATCAGTCATGGTATAATGTGAATTAGAAGAAGATATTATCATAACAACATTATCCTTAGAAGTTCGATTGGCCAATGGTTCCTTTGCAGGGATGCCTTGGAATGTCTTGGTCTTCATCAAATGAGTAGTATAAAAATATGGTTAAAGGGACCTTATTCACCAAGTGCCAAATTTTCCAAATGTAATAACCCACATATCATAAAATTGTGTAATATTTTGTTATATTTCATAACAATCATTGTCTTGATGTCCATTAATACCATGATAATTGAAAATTGGTTTGTATTTTACTTTCTCAATACAATGAAGAAGGTCATAATAGTTAGGATATTTAGTGATTATCTTCATATCCAATAATGTATATATACTATCATATGGTCTATCAATGAAAATATTTAACTTGAGTGGTTTACACATATTAAATGTAGGTTTATTTGATTTAGGTTACGATTTGTAAACTAATTATTTCCCTTTATTTAGGGCCTTAACTAAAACTTCATTGATTGGAAGCTTTTCCTTAAGAAGTAGATTAGTAGTTTTGGATTCCTTGTATGGGAATTACTTCTATAAAGTAATGTATTCATGTGTCTTATTTGGATTTGGATTGAATTCTAAATCTTATTCTAGTACCAGAGTCTCATAGAAAATATTTAAATGAATCACGATTAAAATAAAGGATATTTACTTTGAGAGGATAAACTAGGCCCTAAAATTTATATATTGTGTTTCTAAATCTATTGGTTTATATATCAATAGGTGAATACAAGTCTTGAATCA
Source organism: Torreya grandis (assembly GCA_037957365.1). Classification (NCBI taxonomy): domain Eukaryota; kingdom Viridiplantae; phylum Streptophyta; class Pinopsida; order Cupressales; family Taxaceae; genus Torreya; species Torreya grandis. Next base: position 315,610 of record JARHVA010004815.1, read on the forward strand.
TAAAATATAATACTAAATTGGATCTAATTCACCTTGAGGAAGATAAGGTAAATGTTCATATGTAAATCTTTCTCCATTTTTATGAATGTATCAAATTAATAAGGTCTTTTCTAGCTAAAGATAGGAGTGTAAATACCAAATAGGAAGATAATGAAACCAATCCAAGGAATCTACAATTATTTTATTTGGAAATAAGTTTAGTAGAATATGGATACTATAATTCCATTAAAGCTCTAAATCTCTTAGATGTGGATATGGAACACCACTTCCATAAAACATAATAAATGTAGTCACACAGAAGTTATGAGGTAAAAATGCACTTAGAATATTACATATAATTTTGTTTTCATAGATAGAATTAGAGTCAACCCAAGTATGATAGGATTTTATTTATAAGGTTACATGGTGAATTTTTTTTTGGAAGGCACCCACAACATGCATGAAGTAAATGTCTTCTTTGGAAGGCATATTAATATACTTAAGAGGTTCGTTAAATGGTTGAATATTATTATTGTAAATTACCATAGGTACACTATTACAAATATGAGAATATGTTTAAAAAAATATTTTGTATACTAGACATATATTGAGAAGATACATCATGATTATTTATAACATTATCTTCCATAGACTCAAATTATGAAGATGTAAAATTTCTTATAATGGCATTATCATTACATGGAGTTTCATCATATTTTTTTTCAATAGAAGGCTCATGTGAAGAGATATTTTAATAGTGTATTACCAAATAAGAGGAAGAATATTTACATATGTTTGTATCATTTAAATTTTATATAGAAATAAAAATAAGTTAACACCATATTTTAATTTCTATGTAGGTCTTATGTATTTATAATTCATTATGGTTAATGATATGAACTATAGTGTTAAATTTTAGAGGTAAGAAGGGTGTATTAGAGGGATAATATTCCATTTTTATCCCATGGGAAATGTTATGAACATAAGTATATTCATTATTAATTTTCTCATGTTGTTATAGTGTGTGATTGAGAGAAGAATGTAAAGAAGTTGGGGAAGTAAGTTATTCTATTTTGGAATTATTTTTTTCATTTTCTTCTTCACTATAATATTTACTATCATACTAATGCTATTTATTTTCATGATTAGATTAACTTACATAATCATAATCATATCATAATCGTAATCGTAATCGTAATCGTAATCGTAATCGTAATCGTAATCGTAATTGTAATCATGACAAGCATATTCCTCATCTACATAATTAGCATCATTAGTCACACATATTTAGCTTTTGGTCCATTTATTATCATAAACATAAGTGATGGACTTGATAGATAATAATAAATACATAAGATGAGAGCTACTAGGGGATCCTAATTAGTTATCCATTTTAAATTATTGAGCCTTTAAAAATTTGTATATATATATATATATATATTAAGGCCCAATAATCTAAAATAAATAACCAATTAGAATCCCCTAGTAGCTCTCATCCTATGTATTTATTATTATCTATCAATTTCATCACTTATGTTTATGATTATATATATATATATATATATATATATATATATATATATATATGTAAGACTTAATTGAATAAGTAAGAAAACATGGAGATAATATATTTTTTTGAAGTAGAAACCCTAGGTATGAAACATAAAACCTCAGAATGATGAAAACCTAAAGGAGATGTAGCATTTGACATGATTTGATCAATGTACTAGTTCAAAAATATGCACTGCCCTAATTTTATTCTAGAAACCCTAATAGGATATAAATTAGTAGAATAATTCAGATTGGTAACTATGGCATTGAAACATACATTTGAATGTAAAATAATAAAACTAATTTATGATTATGACTATATTATAGTAACTAAAAATGGTCTAAATCAAGCCTATGATTCATCCATTTCTAGAATATTTTTTTTCTCTATAAGGTTAATTCTATTAGATCTAGGTTAGTGTCAAATATCGATATTAGCCTATGTAGAAAAAAGGATTTATGACCATACAATCAAGTTTTCTTATCTTTGAAAGATATATATGCATGATTATAAACCCTAATGATACATACAACTATATAAGTCATCCTCCTAGACCTTGCTACCTATATGCACCCAAAATTTACATGGTGCAACACTCCCAATACAAATTTTATGATGATTTAATGATCTCTTATTTTTCACTCCGTAAGGAACTATCTAAATCCTTTCCCTCCATCTAATTCCCTACTTTTTCATTTAACACTTTGGGTGACCTTTGATTAAATTCTACAACTTCTATCATCTTATTTTAAAATCATCCCATATATGATGAAACTGACACTCTAGGTGATGAAATCACCCCCCTCTATCATCGAACCACCCCTCCAATTAAAAAACTACCACAATAGTTCTATAATATATGTGGTGGTTTTGTATTAAAGGGGTGTTTTAATATTAAAATAGGGGTGGTTTTACAAATTATGGTGGAAGTTCTATCACCTTGAGTGGTAGTTTCACAACTACCCCTACATAAAGTGACAGTTCTATCCCCTTTTATTCATATTCCAATTTTTTTTTATGAGAATCATTCTTTTATGCATTTTACATTTTTTTTTTATCATGTTTATTGTTCACTCCATCCTATGTATGCCTATAATCAACCCCAAATATCTCCCTCTTCTATTTTTGATCATTTTGAGTTCCTCTTAAGTTCAAATCCTAGTTGAACATAGTTAAACTCCCTTATTCAAGAACCTAACTCTTTCTACAAAAGACTATTTTGGCCTAATTTAAGATCTAAAAATTTCCATTAGAATTTTTTATTTTGAATCTTTTATAGAGATAGTCCTATTACAATTTCCTGAAGGTCTAACCTCTATATTTTTTGTCTACTACATTACCATATGTAAATAAGTATTATTGCTCCAACAACTCAGTCTTTACAAAAAAGAGCATTGGTCAACCTTAGTTTAGCTAGTCTCCTTTTTTGGTTGTGTATCATCTCATTACCCATTTGTTTCATAGATTATTCATCCTTTATTTAAAGAGTTCTTATAATTTACACAAGGATAAAAGGATGTAGTATACGAAGGATTCTTTTATCAACATACTACATGCATTCCAATTGATCTATGCCTTGGTCAGGTTGGAGTCTCTTTTGATTTGAATATTATTTATTTGCTAGATTATATTAGTATAGTTGTTTCATTTGATTAATTAATTAATTTATATATTAAAAAATTTGATAGGGAGGGAAGGTTATTTATATTCATTGTCTTTGGTATATAAAAATAGTAGTTAGTTTGATTGTGCTTGCATTTAAAATAGATTTATTTTCTCTCCATTAGAAAATTCATTCCAAAAAAATCCATAGGTAGATATTGATGAACCTTCAAAAACATTTCTATCCAACATATCATTTTATTGTCAAAAGTTAAAACAAGTTATTTGGCACTCAAAACAACCAACTAGACAAGCACAAAATCTTAGACATTCTTTGGCACATAAATAGAGCTAGCATATCTCTGATTTTGTTTTTTTGGTAGATTAAAAGTGTTCACATTTTACAAAAAATCATAATTTTTATTTTATTTTATCTCTTTAACAAATCATTTGAAAAGATCATTTGTATACAAATAAAGTAAAAACAAGTGTTGCAACATTGTTGTTTTAGACTAGATTTCCTTTTACATTGATTGCATGTTTAAAAAACATAGTTTTCATACTTAATCCATATCACCCCAATAAAAAAAAAAAAAAAACTAAACTAAAAAAAACATTACCACCTAGTTTAAATCTATAAAAAGTTAGGAAAAATCAGCACCTTGCGTAATAGTGTAGGTTTCTCTCTCTTTCCTTTGCATGCATTATGAATTATAGGAAAAGGGTAAAAATATATTTTTTTCATTTTATTTCAGTTTTATCATTTATTTGATTTTATGATGAAAAACAGCCCTCTAGCATACAAAATTTAATTTATATATATATTCCTGATTTCAAATATTGACAGTGTTGTTTGAAATCACAAATATTATTATTTTGAAAAGACTAAAAAAAATACTCTTCATACTTAATAGCCACGTTGGCTTACTCATAATGAAAATCAATACATTTGAATGATTCAAATTTTAAGAGAACTCAGCATTGATTTGCGTTTTAAATCAGCATCACAAGGGCGTTGAACAATGCTCTGTTTTACAAATTCTCAGACTTGAATTAATATGATTGGGTCGCTCCATATACACACATGGCCCAGCCACACGCGCCCCAACAAATATATTTGGCTTATCAAAGAGATAGGCGTTTTGTGTATTCAATGCATGGAGCACCCAACACAAAGTTCATACAGTCCAAAAGTTGTAAAGAAAAAAAAAAGAACTACGACCCAGCATTTGAAACGCCCAGCACAATATGGCGGCTCAACCAACATAGAGCACCCAGTATTATTTTTTTAGACAAAAATAAATGTTCCAGAATGGTAAAACGCCCAACAGAAAATAAACGAACCAGTAGGTATTAAAAATGGCCAACAATGTTCAGAGAATATATATGGAAAAATAGTACAGGAGGACTTACATTTCTATTTCTCTGTCTCTTACAAATATTTTTCTCTTGCGTCCCCTGCTCTCTCTCTTCTTTCAATGTATCCCCCTGTTTCTCACAAAAATCTTCTTTTTTTTTTTAATTACCAGACACATCTGAATCCATACAAAAATTTCTTAATCTTAACATAGAAAATTGTTCCATCCTGGGCTGGGCGCAACAATCTGCCCAAAATGCACTAAAACTGACTTCCAAGATAAGGAGATTCTAACTACAGGCTATTTTTTTTTTATTTTTTTTTAAATTTTTTTTAATAGGCTTAAAACAATATTAAGAACAAAATAAATTTCAAAATGCAAAAGAAAAATAGTGGGAAAATAAAGCACTAGTTCTTCAAGTGATGCTCCTGCATCATTTTTCCAACCAGCAGAAGAGGTGTTCTTCACTTGTTGTTTTTCTGCGTCACTTCATCTATACTTGTGCCCAGCTTAAGGATATCATCTACAGTCAACCATGTTGCATCTTCAGCTGGTAGATTCTTCCACTTAGTTAGATACTGGAAGTATTCTTTGTTTCTTGTCTTTTTAACTACTTTCTTCTAAAAAATACTCTCAATTTCTTTTGGCACTTCCTTTGGTAGTTGTTGCTCCCATTCGATAACTTCATCCACCTCTGTTTCAGTTTCTTGGTCTGGTTGTCCTTCATCCTTGTATGGATATAAATCTACAATATTAAAAATTGGAGAGATTCCAATCCCCTTTGGCAGTTCTATTTCATATGCATTATTTGAAAACTTCCTTATTACCTTGCATGGTCCTATTTTCTTTACCTTCAGATTGTTTTATTCTTTCTTTGGAAACCTCTCTTTTTTGAGATGAGCAAGAACAAGGTCTCCTATATTGAAACTAACCTCTCTTCTTTTTTGATCTGCCCTTAGCTTGTACTTGATGATGTTTTCTTCAAGTTTCTTCTTTACCTATTCATGTAAATTTTGCATGGCATTGGCAAATTCTTTCACATCAGCACTCCTTGTCTCCATATTGCTTAGATTTCTTAACTCATACAGGCCTCTTGGATGCATTCCATACATGATTTGAAATGGGCTCAATCCTGTAATTCTGTTAGTAGAATCATTATAGGCAAATTTAGCTTGTGCAAGTGCAAGATCCCATTGTTTCGGATGCATACTTACTAGGCTTCTCAAGATGTTACCCAAGCTCCTATTGACAACCTCTGTTTGGCCATCCATTTGAGGATGATAGGCTGAATTGAAACTTAGTTGTGTTCCCAATTTCTTCCATAAGGTTCTCCAAAAATGTCCAACAAATTTGGTGTCCCTGTCAGATAATACTTCTAGGCAATCCATGCAATCTAACAATATCCTGGAAGAATAGATTAGCTATGCGAGTAGCATCACTTGTTTTGAAACATGGAATAAAGTGAGCCATCTTTGAAAACCTATCTACCACAACAAATATGGAATCATGGCCTTTTTGAGTTCTTGGCAAACCAAGTACAAAATCCATGCTTATAGAATCCCAAGGCCTATTTGGAATGGGTAGTGGCTGATACAAACCTGTGTTTTGACTGCTTCCCTTGGCATATTGGCATATTTTAAATCTTTCAACAAATTTCTTAACATCATTACTCATACCTAGCCAATAGTAGTGAGCACTCAATTGTGCTAATGTCTTGTTCTGCCCAAAATGTCCTGATAAGCTGCCACTATGTTTTTCCTTCAACAAATTTTCCCTCATGGAACTCTTGGGAATGCAAAGCTGGCTGCCTCTGAATAGAAAACCCTCTTGGACCATGAAATCTATCCAAGGACTTCTTTCGACCCCCACTGGATTCATGCAAGCTTCATATGGTTCCTTAAAGTCTGGATCTTCCTTATATAGTTCCTTCAAATCTTCAAATCCCATAATACTTACTTGAGACTCTTATATGATCATATTTATCCTGCTTAAGGCATCTACAACCTTGTTAGATTGTCCTTTCTTATGCTTAATAGTGAATGTGAAACTTTGTAAAAATTCAATCCATTTGACATGCTTTTGATTCAACTTATCCTGATTGCTAATGAATTGTAAAGCATAATTGTCAGTGAATAAAACAAATTCTTTAGGCAAAAGATAGTGCCTCCATTTCTTCAAAGCTTGTACAAGAGCATAGAACTCTTGATCATAAGCTAAATATTTCTTCTTAGGATCACTTAACTTCTCACTGAAGTATGCTATAGGCTTCCCATCTTGACTTAAAACAGCGCCTATTGCAGTTCCACTAGCATCACATTCTACTTGAAAAAGCTTATTAAAATCAGGCAAGGTCAAGATTGGCTCTTCAGTTACCTTCTTTTTCAACAATCTGAAACTCTTATCACCAGCCTCAGTCGAACAAAAACTTATTTTATCACCCTTGATTGTATCTATCATTGGAGCAATAATTCCACTAAAATTTCTTATGAATTTCCTATAGAAGCTAGCCAAACCATGAAAGCTTCTTACCTCATATGTGCTCCTGGGTGTAAGCCACTCAAGTATGGCTTTAATCTTTTCCTTATCCATCTTTAATCCTTCTTTAGAAATCACAAATCCCAAATATATCAACTCTATTTTTAGAAAACTGCACTTTTTGACATTTATTAGCAACTTTTCCTCATGTAATTTACTCAACACCATTTTCAAATGTTTCAAATGTTCTTCTTTAGTTTGACTAAACACCAAAATATCATCCAAATATACTATCACAAACTTACCAGTGAACTCCTTCAGTACTTCATTCATCAACCTCATGAAGGTGCTTGGTGCATTGGTTAGTCCAAATGGCATAACTAACCACTCATAGAGTCCATCATTAGTCTTGAAGGCTATTTTCCATTCATCCCCTTCTCTTATCCTAATCTGATGGTAACCACTTTTCAAATCTATCTTAGAGAAATATGTAGCTCCACTTAAACAGTCAAGTAAATCATCAATTCGTGGCAATGGAAATCTATACCTGATAGTAATCTTGTTGATTGCTCTGGAGTCCATACACATTCTCCAACTCCCATCTTTCTTAGGACTCAACACTGTAGGGACAACACAAGGACTTAAACTCTCTCTTACCAATCCTTTGTCTAACAATTCTTGAACTTGATGCTTGATCTCTTCATTCTCCTTTGGTGTCAACCTGTAGGCAGCCTTGTTTGGAAGATTTGCTCCTGAAATCAAGTCTATGTGATGGCTAATACTTCGCAATGGTGGTAACTCATCAGGTAAATCATCTACCACAATGTCAATATATTCATTCAACATATCTTGAATCTCTAGTGGCAAATCAATCAACTTAGTACTAGTGACTACACTCTTTGGCTTACCAATTACATCAAAGTTTACCTCTTCTTTCTTCATTTGATGTAGAAACTCTTTGCCACTTACTATCAAAACTTTAGAATTCTATCCAACAACAGGAGCAGCCTCTTCTTTCAATGGTGTAAGTGTATGTTTAATCCCATCCTTTTTAAACATGTATGTATTCTGCCTTCCATCATGTATGGCCTTCCTGTCAAATTGCCAAGGCCTTCCAAGCAAGATATGACATACATCCATGGGCATGACATCACATAAAATCTGATCCTTATATGTTCCAATCTGAATATCTACTTTGCATTGTTCACTTACCAGAAGTTTGTGTCCTTTTTGTAGCCAAGAGACTTGATAAGGTGTAGGATGCACCTCCTTCTTCAAGCCTAGTTTCTCCACCATCTCAGTTGACACAAGATTGTCAGTACTTCCACTGTCAATAATGACCTTACAGCATTTCCCTTTACTCTTACATGTGGTTCTAAATAAAGTTTTTCTTTGAGGTGGTTCTACAACTTCTTTATTTGGCTTTAACAATATTCTTTTCATCAAAAGAGACTCACCTTCTTCTGGAGTATCTTCATAAGCTGTTGTAACTTCTACATTTTGTTTTTCACCTTCAATCACATGTACACTTCTCTCATGGCTGGTAAAAGGGTTCTCTGGACACTCATATGCCCTATGCCTTGCATACTTGTTGCATTTAAAGCATTTGCCCATGAATCTTCCTCTTCCTCTCTGATATCCTTGGTATGGTCTTCTTCCTCTTGGTGTATAGCTGCCTCTTGAACTTTGTGAGCTACTAGCCTCTTCATGAGATGTTTGCAGTTGTCTTCTACCTCCTTGAAATCCTCTACCTCTGTTGAACCTACCCCTTCCTCTTGAGAAGGATGTTTGTTTCCTTGCAATCTTCTCCTCAGCTTTCAAGGCAAATTGATATGCCTCCTCAACCATCTTAGGAATGAGAAGACTAATTTCATCTTGAATGGCAAATTTCAAGCCATTGGTGTATCTGGCTACCTTTTCTGTGTCATCCTCAATGTGACCTGATTTTATAGTCAACCTATAAAATTCTTCAGTGTATTCTTTCACAGACAATTCTTTTTGCTTCAAATTTTGTAATTGCTTAAAAATATTTTCTTGATAATCTTTAGGCAGAAACTTACCTTTCATTTTTGCTACCATTCTGTCCCAGCTTTTGATCTTTGGCTTCCCTTTCCTTCTCCTTTCTTCTTGCACTCCATCCCACCATAGGGATGCATATTTATTTAGCCTTGTCATGGCATACTTGACTTTATTTTCATCTTCTTCAATCCCTTCATACTCAAAATATTTGTCTAATGCATTAATCCAATCAATTAATTATTCAACATTCAAATTACCTTCCTACATTGAAACCTCCATTTTTGGCTTGGTGTTCACCTTCATAATGGCTTTGATCAACCTCTCTTTAGCTGTTTCTTCTTCCACCACCAATTCATCTTCTGGTGGCTCCTCTTCTCTATCACTGACTTCACCCATGTCAGTGCCTCTTCTGTAAGCCATCTCCAGGTCTTGCAGCCTAGCTATCAGGTTCCTAATCTCTTCTGCCAATACAACCTATCCTCCAGGTCTCCTTCATCCAGCTCTACCTCTGTTCCTGATTCTCATGGCCATCTTGTTTTCTGTTCACAAACTTGGTTCTACTTCTCTTTGGCTTGGATCATAATCCCTTGGGCTCTGATACTGAATGATGAAAAACAGCCCTCTAGCATACAAAATTTAATTTATATCTATATTCCTGATTTTAAATATTAACAGTGTTGTTTGAAATCACAAACATTATTATTTTGAAAAGACCAAAAAAAAAAAAACTCTTCATACTTAATAGCCACATTGGCTTACTCATAATGAAAATCAATACATTTGAATGATTTAACTTTTAAGAGAACTCAACATTGATTTGCGTTTTAAATCAGCTTCACAAGGGCATTGAACAATGCTCTATTTTACAAATTCTCAGACTTGAATTAATATGATTGGGTCACTCCATATACACACATGGCCCAACCAACATAACATATACAAAAGTGACTTAACTTCAAGGGAACTCTTCCCAGCCACACGCGCCCCAGCAAATATATTTGGCTTATCAAAGAGATAGGCATTTTGTGTATTCAATGCATGGAGCACCCAGCACAAAGTTCATACAGTCCAAAAGTTGTAAAGAAAAAAAAAGAACTACGACCCAACATTTGAAACGCCCAGCACAATATGGCAGCTCAACCAACATAGAGCACCCAGTATTATTTTTTTAGACAAAAATAAATGTTCCAGAATGGTAAAACGCCCAACAGAAAATAAATGAACCAGTAGGTATTAAAAATGGCCAACAATGTTCAGAGAATATATATGGAAAAATAGTATAGGAGGACTTACATTTCTATTTCTCTGTCTCTTACAAATCTTTTTCTCTTGCATCCCCTGCTCTCTCTCTTCTTTCAATGTATCCCCCTGTTTCTCACAAAAATCTTTTTTTTTTAACACCAAACACATCCGAATCCATACAAAAAGTTCTTAATCTTAACATAGCAAATTGTTCCATCCTAGGCTGGGTGCAACAATTTGCCCAAAATGCACTAAAACTGATTTCCAAGATAAGGAGATTCTAACTACAGGCTATTTTTTTTTTTTTTTAAATAGGCTGAAAACAATATTAAGAACAAAATAAATTTCAAAATCCAAAAGCAAAATAGTGGGAAAATAAAGCACTAGTTCTTAAAGTGATGCTCTTACATCATTTTATAAATTTAATTATAGTAATCAAACATTTATTTCCATAAACCCAAAAATAACTCAAAAATAATAGAAACAAAAAAACTATCAAGAAGCCTTACCAAAACATGTTAGTATATAGATACCATTAGAATCCTTGATAACACATGAAAGAATCAAAGATACATCCAAAAATTGACTATTTGTGCAAGTATTCTATAAAAATATTTGTTTCAAACATCATAGAAATCATATAGTAGAAGCCATTGCCTAAACAAGCTCATACACTTCTATCTTAGATTTTTGCCTAGCTTCTTTTAGATGACCCTTATCGATACACTAGGTATTGTCTACCATAGTTTATTACATAATGTTAGTGCACTCAATCCCACATTTTACATAAAATTTGATATTAATACCGAGTTGAGATGTGAGGTTTCCCATTCCACCTTGACTCCTCATCTTATTGATGACTCCTTGATTGCTTTAGATGACCAAGAATGAATTCTTAATCCACTTATCATTCCCCTTACTTATAATAATGGTTGACACTATAATAATATTCAAGCCTAGATTTTGACTCATACATCCTTCTTCTCCTTGGGTATAGCCTTGTCTTATATCATTCACATCTTATGGATGGCATTGACTGGGCATAATCAACCTAACATAGTATATCTTTTCCTATGAGTCATTTAGCTTGATCACCCCAATTTACCTTGTCCTATTATTGACTATAAGATTTGCCTTTTTGTGATATTAGAAAATAAAGGATTGTTGAGCTCTATTTTAGCATATATTGATACTCTTAATGAGAATCATGATGTAGCTAAGATGTTTTGGTTCCATCATGAGAACCCATTGCCACTACCCATTCTAAATATTATTCTACCCAAAAAATAATCGAATATGTATCCAATCCACTATATCGGCTACCTTAACCCAACCTTGGGAATTTGAGTGCATAATTTAACATGTGTTATTCATGTGCATATAAATTAGTGCACCTTATGTGAAGGAATTCATCCTTCATGTATCCATTTTTTCCTTTTATCCTTTCCCTTTTCCACCTTTCTTCCTTCCATTATTATGTGGGTATTCATATAACCCCAAAATATGTTTAGATAGGACACAAGTAGAACTCTTAGCCTATAAGGCTATAAGATAAGCCAACTCAGTTCTAGTGAGCCTTCATTAATGAGTTGGAATAAATGGACCTTAAACACCCATATAGACTACCAAATCTATGATTACTCTCATCCCAACACTCAAACTAGGAGTGGGATATCCATTTGATAAATATAGGATGTATCTAAAACTATAAATAACCACCCTAAATCTGATGTTATGACCCTTACTAGGGGAGGCACATCTACTCATTGCATGACCATGAGGCCATCCATAAGTTTATAAAGCCCAAACATTTAAATATTGGATAAATATGTTCATTACCTAAGAAGGATTTTTCATTTTGAGGATAAAGTCAACAAGATGCAAATGACCATGCATCCCCCTAGCAGGATTAAAGATACACCTGAACCACCTATATAAACTAGTGATAAACACTAATCATAAGGATGTTGACCCAAACCAACCTCTTCGCACTACCCCATATCATGCCTCTACCCTTACTTTATAGAAGGTCCTTAGTCTTAGCATCAACATGGTCCAAAACCAACTCATCATTACCCCGATGAGTTGTATTCATGACCTATATAATAACCAACAAGCTCTAGGTCAGGGGATGAAACCAAATTATGCTACACTAGTTCATCCCTCTCCTATTATCATCCAAGCATTGAATCATCCAGCACCAAAATAATAAGCTTATATAATTATACCACAATAGGAGCTTATACCCCTACCAAACTATGTCTCTCACTAACACCTTGGGTATATCCTCACTCACAAGGTTCCCAATCTGATACCTCTAAATCCAATTCATATTATCAGAGACCTATTAAAACACCATTAGGAGGCATATACACTTATGATCCACCTTTAAAAAATTATGTGGTAGTTAAAAATTCATTTTAACTTGCACCTTTGATTTATGTGCATCCCACATACACTTCCCATTCATAGATAAACTATTTACCATCTTATATAGTGTCAGGTTACATATAAAAAAAATACCCCACCATAATAAACTACCATACTTCCTACATCTAATAACCTTCACCCTTAATTTCACATGTATTAGTAATCCACTCAACTAAATAACCATTTTCTATCTTACTCCACTTTACCTTATTAGGCCTCCTCCATTCTTTATAGTGGTTACCAAATAAACCCCTATATGACCCCACCTTTTCATTCCATCCCCACTATAGAAACAATATAATTTAGTAACATGGGGACTTATGTTAAGTACATCAGGGAACCTATAGATGCCAACATATGGGGGGATCCTTTCCAACATCCCTTTATAAACCTTCAAGAGAGTCTTTATTGCTTCAAGAGGTCTTTAATACAAATTTTGATAGGGTCTAGCCTTATCAAATGAGAGTCTCTACTCTTCCAAAATTGAGAGAGAATTTCTTATCAAAAGTGAGAGAGAGATTTTCTTCTAAAAACTGAGAGAAAGATTAAAAATGGAAAGAATGGGTAATATAAGATAAAAGGGAGAGAGAAGAGGGAGAACGAGTACAAAAAATCATTAATTGAGCTGACACCTTTTGATGAATGCTCCATCACCTTTTGATCAAATAAGCCCTAGTTATCTGTTAATAAGTTAACCTTTTATTTTTCCCAATAGCCCTTGAATCTCCTCATTGGTTGAGAAAAAATAACTAAAATACAATATTTTTCCAAAGGTGGTGAGTCATGATCCTATTTATGAATAAGACCCTTATGCACCTTGAAAATCCATTAATTGATCCAACTACCTTTCAACTACCAGACCTCCATCTTGGGACTTTACACTATCTTCCACTTGGCCTACTTGTGAAGAAAAAATCTTCATATCTTAAAATTGATAGAGCCATTATATGTCTACTTTAAGTGGTGATATGTACTTATTTGTTGAAGCTATGACCATGTAGATAGACAAGACACTCCTTTATTAATCACAAACCTAACCCTATTGCCATATCTGAGTATTGATCTTACTATAGATTGAAAACCAATATCATTTATTGGTTTTCATATAGCTATACCTATGAAGAGATTATAGACTATGTAACATCATCCTTAAACCATATTAGGTCTAAATGGTCCTATTATACCTTTTAAACTTATGGAAGCCAAGTACTTATTGCACATGATGTTGAAAACACAAAAACGCTGAGTCTACATGCTTTGGATCCTCCATCAGAGGTTTTGATTGAGCTTTAATGGTGTCCTTTGAAGTATTTACCCTAGTTCAACCTTAGGTCTTGTTTTTTGTCTATTTAAGTCCCTTATCTTTCAACTTGTAATATTGACCATTGATCAACTTGATTACACACAGTGGGATCTATTTTATTGACTTATATATGTACCGCTTATTCTTTTCTCTATGAATGAATGCAAGCCATAGATCTTCTACTAGTTTAACATAGTTGAGACACTTTTCACCCATGTATTTGCTCTTAAGATGCACTAACATTTTGACTTGATGTTCACTATTGATCTTCTTTATACGAGTGAACACATTCCATTAGATATTTGGGACCCATCAGCTTTGTTAGTCATCATTTACTATTGGATCTAGATTCTGCTCTTGAGATTATTCCACTTATCACTTATACATTCACCTTAATGATAATTTGACCTTTTGCCTTGATGCTCACCATAGATCTTTGTTACATAATCAATGTGCTCCATTAGATCTTTGGGACCCACTAGATTTGGGTTGATGCCTAAGTATGTACCATAGGTGCCTAGAGTATTTAAAGAAGACTTATCATTTTTTAATTCCTAAGAATCTAATGCATGAGTTGTAGGTTATGATAATTCTATTATTTATTGGTGGAATAGAGGCAGAACAAGTGACAGTTTCATAATATTTATATTAAGTGGTGGTTGGGAGCCACCATGGACAAATAGTAGATCTATGTAAAATATTTAGTGTGTTAAGCTAAGGATGGTGAATTATGATCAAGAACTAATATAATAAGTAATATAAGATGGATATTTATGATGGAAAATAAACTAAGGTGATTCATTGAAAAAAGAAGCAAAAGAAAGGGTAGAGCAGAAAGAAATGTTGTTGATCTTCATTCCAAACATCACGACAAAGTTCAAATGTCATCTAGGCATGTACTTAACCAATGTGTAACATGAAATAACATAATCCCAAATCCTATCACACATGAGACAAACTCCTAAGAAAGGTGGAAATAATGCAAATAAAAACTTGGTTCAATTTAAATATTTACCCCTACAAGCAAACAACATTAAACCTAATGCAAAAAGAGTAAGAAAGAGAAATTAACTAAGGACTTTTAGTCAACGTAGCATTGGCACAAGCTAACCACTCTACAATCATATGTACATACCAAGAATTCATAAGAACCATTCAAATTAGGAAATAAAAATAAACAAGTGAGAGAGAAGCCATGATAATAATGAACACAAGCAAATATTAGAGTGGTTAACTTGTGCCAGTAATCATGTGTACACACCAAGAATTCATAAGAACCACTCAAATTAGGAAATGAAAACAAACAAGTGAGAGAGAAGCCATGATAAAAATGAACACAAAAAAATACTAGAGAATCTTTGCATAATTCCTTGCTTATATTAATTTCTCTTAGTTTACAAAGTAATTTGGCTCTAAGAACTCAATCCTCATTTGACAATTAGTAATGATTATTTTATAAGAGACAAGGCAACATGTCATTCAGTCTCATTTAATTACATTTGTACAAGTGTATATGATAGGTGTCCAATCTATTACATTCTAGAACAAATGATCTTTTCCTTTTAATAGACTAGTTTATAGATAACTTGATCCACAAATTACATGTGGCTATAAAATTTTATTAAATTGATCACCAATGGTCCATTAGATCTTTAGTTCCTATTTCTTTTCTATTTATGTGACATCATTCTAGCATCTATGTGGCATCCTTGTGGTACTTTTGTAACAAAACTACTTGTCATTATTGACATAATGTTCATTGCCTTTTAAAATCCTCCCTTCATCTCACACCATCAGATTAGCCTTACACACATTGGTGCAAGTCATTGATATTGATCCCATGATTTAAACACCATTATCTACCTCAGCTATGTTTCCCATGGCTATGACACCTTTCATTATCATGTTTGCTCTGAGCTATGTTGAAAAGTTCAACTTGATCACTCTCTATTGGATTGTCTCTACAATATTAAATTTGACGTATGCATGACTGTCATTAATGTCCATGGGAACATCTTTGATAGGCACATGACCATCAATTTTAAGCACATCCCCAAGATTATTTTGCTAACCTTGCCACTTATAATTTTTTAGTTTTCTCTATGCCTATAAATATAAAGACAAAAATGACTTTAGCATATATGCATATAAGGTACTTGAATTGATTTGGGAATTTTATTTACGAAATAATACTCTCAAAGAGTCACTTGGTAGGGCACTTGACTGAAACAAAAGTCCCAAAGTGCACTTTCAAAAGGCCCAAAGGGTAAGTCTAGAGGGTAAAAAGCCATTCTAAAAAGACTAAAGGGTATGTCTAGAAGATAAAGTGGCCTCTACAAAAATTCCAAAGGGCATATTCAAAAATCCAAAGGATAATCTCAGAGGGAAAGTGTCCATTTTGAAACTTCCAAAGGGTAAATTACAGAAAGGAAGAAGGGTATGTTCCCTTCACAAAAATCTTGAAGGATAATTCTATTAAGGCAAAGGTCACTTTCAAAAGAGTTGTAGACACTTTGTTGCAAGAAATATGTTTTAGGATTTTTTTATCAGATAAAATGTCCAAAATAAAAATCCTAAAGGATCACTTGAAAAATTCCCAAAATTTAGGTTTTAGAAAGTTGAAGGGTAATTGGCCTTTCAAAAAAGGCTCAAAGGATAGTTTGTAGCAAATTTGTTGTGGGAAAGATGTTTCAAGATTTTTACATCAGAATAAAAATCTTGAACGGTCACTTCAAAAATTGATAAGCACAAAACAAATATGCCAAAGGGTAAGTGCAAATGGGTTGAAGGGAAATTCAATCAGGTAAAATGCTTGATATAATAAGTTTTCAAGGAAATTGTTTCAAATAAAATGTCCAAAAATATTGTCCCGACATAGATAGACCAATTTCATAAGTCTCGAAAGAATAAGTCCATGGGGAAATTATTTTAGACAAAATTTCTGAAACAATTACCTTGATGTAGATAAACCAATTGCATAAGTCCTAAAATAATAAATCTGGAACAAAAGCTTGAAGTAATTAGACAAAGTATCTAAAATGTAAACCTTGAAGGGTAATTTGTTTGGGACAAAGCTCTGAAGGAAAAGCCTAAAAAGACATGTACAAAATATAACAAAAGGACTTTGTGAATAATAGAAAGACCAAAAGGGGGAATCAGGATATAAAAGGGACTAAGCATATATGTTAGACTAAGGTTTGCTCATTTTGATAAAAAATACTAAACCTTAAGAAATAAAAATAAACTAAGCCCATAGAATTATTTCAAATGTTCTCACGTAAAATGTTCCTACCAAGTTTGAATTTGGTCCTGTGCTTAGGGTATTTTGAATGAGGGTTTAAATAAGCTTAAACATGGATTGAATTTGAATTTTAATAGACCATAGGTTAATAAAAAAATCAAGTTAACATTAAAATCATGAAACCAAAGCATTGTTCATTTCAATAAAACCTTATTGGACCTACAACCGGAAACATAGAGATCCAATGTTATCACTTTAGATAAGGGTAGACTAGAACCATGAACAAATATACTAACCAAACTAGGTGTGGATGATCTTCAAATAAAAATAATGTAAAATCATGTTATTGACACTCTAATCAAGTGCATATTCAATTTAAAGGTAAAAATTTGTACAATTTGACACATGGGTCCCCATTTTTTAGAAATGGGGGTATGTTGACCTTAAAAAATAACATATTCTAGGGGAAACATAGTAATATGTTAGAATTTAGAGACTCTAATTTAGACTAATAATTAAGATACTTATTCCATTTGATCATGTAACATTATTAAGATTAGTTCATGGTTATAAAAAATCTTGCATATGCAGAATTGGGATAAAAAATCAAAACTCAACCATGTTGTGTGTGTGCTTTGATTCCACTTACTGTTTGCCATGAGATTTAGAGAACAACTTCTAGGTTCATAAATTTAATCATTGACACTAAATTTTAGCATATTTGAATATTAATTAAGAACCATGATTTATATCAAATAAGGCTTGGGCATTTCTCTAATGCCAACCAAGCATCCATAACCCTAACAAAGATACCTTTAGCTTTTCTTAAAGCCTTATTCCACTACTAGCCAAGCATCCATAGCCCTGGAGGAGATTACCAAAATCAACTCTACTTAAAAAGATTTTTATTTTGTAATAAGCTCTTATTTTTATATTTTAGATCATTTTTACCTTCCCACAAATGCTGGGAACTAGGTTAGATAGGTTTAGGGATTTGGTCAAGTGTTTGATTTTTAGACAATCATCCTTGGATATAAACTTTATCCTAGGCAATTAATTTTTTTTAAAAAAGTACAAATATGATTGTGCTTCAATAATTTAAGCTTTCATACTACTTGTGAAATCATTATTAAAACTAAGCTTAGATCAGAACAACATTTAAAATCCCAAGAAATAACTATCCTAATCGTTAGTCCTTACTAGTTTCTCTAAACCATATCATCCATCTAATATTTCAACAATCCATGATCAACCATTATTGAGAAGTCATACCTACATTAATGAACTATGATTTTTCTTTAGAAAATAGATAAAAATTGAGTTGAGAATTGTACAAAATTATTTATTTAAAAGCAAAGAATAAATGAAGAGAAAACAAATAAATATAAACATGCACTATATACAAATAAGGGATAGGAAGGAAAAAAGTGAAAAACAAAGAACACGAAAGAAACTAAACTAAGATATAAACTAACCCTATAAGGTACTTGCCTCTAGGATCAAATGGAAAACTATTTAGTCTACTACAAAACCTTGAAACATGATGATGTAGAGTTTTAATCACTAGCCTACAATTCTTCTTCCTCTTGTTCACAATCTTGTCAATCTTTCTTGGTAATACTACACCTATTTGTCCAAATGGACCAAAATCACAATTCCCTAGTTATCAAGATTTCAAAACACATAAAAAACCTATTCTTAGGCCATATAAATATATATCTTTATCATTCATATCTGCTTCTTTAACAAACCTTGATTATTACTCTTATTCATTAATCTCTTTCTACATTCATTCATTCTCTATAGTCCTTGTTAGACAATATGCAATTATAGGTTTATGTTTGATCACAATGTTTTAAGGATTTAGTGACCTTATTTATGATTCACACAATC
Organism: Torreya grandis; assembly: GCA_037957365.1. Classification (NCBI taxonomy): domain Eukaryota; kingdom Viridiplantae; phylum Streptophyta; class Pinopsida; order Cupressales; family Taxaceae; genus Torreya; species Torreya grandis. The sequence goes on from JARHVA010004815.1 coordinate 334,704, forward strand.
TAATATTACTTTCATATCATCCTCAACCTACCCATATACATTTTGACAACGTTAGACAAATCTACCCTATTTCCTTACACACTCTTATAGCCTTTTTCCTTAGAATTCTGACATGTATGAAATGGTACAGAATAAAATTTCAAAAACCATCCATAAATTCAAGTAACTTATATTTAAATTTATCCCCCCATGTGATTTCATGCATCAAATCCCTTATCTGAGCCCTTTTCAATCCTCCTTTTGTTCCCTATTTAGGCGTATTAGGCCACTGTCTAATCCTTGGACATAAAATCCTCCACCATAGTAAAGATACATATAATCAACATCTAAAACCATAAAAATATTTTAACTCACACTAAGACCAATATTTTCAAAAAAAATTAGTCTTTTTGATGGTTGGAAATAGAGTTAGGGCACAAACCCTAGTTTAGGGTTCTTGAGGGCCTAAAACAACCCAAGACCATTAAAATTATCCTACAGACGTTTAAAAGGGTTTAAAATAACCAAAAAATGTTTGTGAGGTTTGTCTAGGCCTAGAGAAACCTTTCCAATAATTAGCATCCATATTTCAATCCTCCATGCACATTAACCATATCATAGTGTCCTTGATTATATACATAGTGACACTTTCTTTATGTCTATACTCAGTCTAATTGAATAATGAACTATGTAAAGAAATAAAGAGTTCAAATAAACATCAAACATAGGATAAAAAATCACCTCTAGGCATCATAAACTTTAATATCATTGCATAGTTCCTTCTTTGTCTCAAACTTACATACAATCCACATTTTGTACCCTCTATTATAGGAAATAAAGTCTCTTTTTGGGGAATGCATATGATTTTGTGGCTTCCTTATGGTTCATAGTCTCTTTGAATCCACCATCACTGATTCCACTCTTAGGGACATGTAACATAACCTCCAAACCTAATCAATAACCTACTTGAAACCATAGTCTTCCTTTTTACAATTTGTATAAGTAACTTGTTTTTAAATAACCAATGTGTATAGGGTTTCTACCTACTTACCTTATATAAATATTAACCAATAATAAATATATAATTCAAGGTTATTATAAACTTTTGGATTCCTTCACAAACCAAGTACACAAACTATCATATATGCATTAATATAACCTTCCATCACTTTATGTTCAAACACATAATATTATAAAATGCAGGGTAGCATATTTGATCCTACACAATCTTAATCTTAAGTCAAGAACAACTTCTTATAAGAAGAAACTATCAACTCCTTTTTTGACATAAGTCTATACTCATATATATTACTTTGAAAAATTATATCAATACATAAAATTTACTTACATAGTCCTCATGCATCTTTCTTAGTAGATCTTTTCATCACAGTCATGTCTACCCTATTTTTCATATCTTCTATGTCCTACTTACAGACTCTTCATACTATATATGACTCATTCCATCTCAAAATAAACTCTAAAACATGCTTATAACTATTTATTGAAAATAAGAAACTCTAAACTATCACAAGACCCACGTAGGGTGTGGCTCAACATGATTGCCACTTACATTTTCAACTTGACATATATATTCAAATCAACTTAATAACTTCATAAGACCATGAAAGGTCCAATATAACATTATTAAATAATTACATAGCATTAACACTTATCTATACTCAAATAACCCACCTAGAGCACTCTCATTCCTTCATTACATACTTGGAAAATTCAAATTGTAAAAAGGAGGGAAGCTAAAAATTCAAATTTACATACACATTTATGACTCTAAAGATCATATAAGATCACTCTTTAGGCATTCTTAAGATTCCCCTACATCATAATCCCAAGGGGAGAAGAGAACCTAACCACAATGTTTTTCTACATTCAATTATTCATACAAATGGGTGTGTTTCTTTCTACCACACTTATGCCTTTGTTTCCTTTTCCAAATGATCTTTTAATTTATCTTGTATTGCTGCTCATACTACTGCTTACACCTAAAATCATTTTTTTCCTTTGATTTATCTCATGCTTGTTTTTAATCTTCATGACATTGATCATGGATTGCCATTCTATATCAATTTCCTTCTCCAATATTTCTATTGCTGCATCTTCATCTTCATACTTACTCCAATTCACACTCTCTTCCTCTCTTGACCAGTATAAATCCTCTTACTAGTTCATAACCTGATTTTCACCATCTTCTATCCTACTACCCTTTATCATAGTTGTCCCTTCTTGTTTGACTATCCAATCAGCTACATCCTCAACTTACATCTTCTCTTCATGAGTCATTTCTTCAATCTCATCTTCTTTTACCCATTATTCTCTTTCCTGAAGAACTTCATGTGCTTCGTACTTCCTCAATGATCCTAGGAACTCTTCAAATAGTCATATAGTGTCTTGATATAACACATCATCTTCATCCTCAAAATATTCATCAAAGATTACATGTTCTTCATTACCTGTCATGCCTTTATCTTCCTCACCATTAGCTATTTGATTTCCTTAATTTATCCACTTTTCTCCATCAATGATCTCTCCATATTTAGGGTGATAATTCACCTCATTCTCAACCACACCTATATTTTTTAATGCATCATATTCATCTTCTTTATGGAATTTTGTTCATTCATCTTCTTCATGGCAATCAGGCACTTCACCATCTACTTCTTTACCTGCATTTAACCATGACAAATCAAAGTTAGAATAAAAATTTTGAGGCTTCATTACCTCTCTCTTCTCTTTCATAGAATTTTTTTCCCCATCCCTTTCAACATAACCCTCCAAATATTCTATCATCTACTAGTTCTCTTTCTCTTACAACCTTTCCATGAAGCTACACTTAATCTTTTTCTTGATCTTGATTCCACATTGAAATCTACATACACTGCATATCCTCATTAGCTCTTTCTCCATCTTGGCCAATTCCTTTTTCATCTCATTCATATATTTTTCCATTTATCTCTCTTTATATATTTCAATTTCAACCCCATATTTCATTTTCCTCTCTACTTCTCCTTTCATCTTCATTTTGAGTACCTCACTTGGGTACACATTCTCTCTTATCTATTTTATTGGACTTAGTTGGACCACTTTCCTCTTTTGGTGAATACCTAAAACCTTATATATTAGACCTCACTTGGGCCTTCCAACTCTTGTCCTTCACACTAGGACTATCTCTCTTTCTCAAGATGTTTTTATGAGCTTGCCTCTCTTCTCTTTGAGCTTATTGATAGCTATTTACTACATCTGTTTATCCAAATAGACCAAAATAATAATTCAATAATTATCAACATTTCAAAACACATAAAACACCTATTTTAATCCATATCAATACATATCTTTATAATTCATATCCACTTCTCTAACAAACCCTACCTATTACTCTCATTCATGAATCTCTTTCTACATTCATTCATTCTTTATAGTCTTTGTTAAGCAATATGAAATTATAGGTTTATGTTTGATCACAATATTTTAAGGATTTAAGCACATTATTTATGCTTCAAAAAATCTAATAGTCCTTCCACATCATCCTCAACCTACCCATATGCATTTTGACAACCTTGGACAACTCTGACCTATTTCCTTACACATTCTTGTAGTCTTTTTCCTTAAAAATTTGAGATGTACAAAATGGTATATAATAAAACATCAAAAAAAATCCATCAATTCAAGTACCCTCTATTTTTATTTATCCCCCATGTAATTTCATGCATCAACTCCCTAATCTGAGCCCTTTTCAATCATCCTTTTGTTCCTCGTTTAGGCCTATTAGGCCACTATCTAATCCTTCGACATACAGTCCTAAACCATAGTATGGATATGTAAAATGAACATATAAAAACATAATAGTATTTAAACTTAAATGAGGACCAATACTTTCAAAAAAATTTAGGTCTTTTTGATATTTGGAAATAGAGTTAAGGTAGAAACCCTAGTTTAGGGTTCTTGAGGGCCTGAGACAACCTGAGACCATTAAAAATTATCATGTATAGGTTTAAAAGGATTTATAAGAACCAAAAAATGTTTGTGAGGTCTGCCTAGGACTGTATCAACCTTTATAATCATTAGCATCCATGGTTTAATCTATGATACACATTAACCATATCATAATGTCCTTGACTGTGTACATAGTGCCAATTTCTTTAGGTCTATAGTCAATCTAATTGAATGATGCACTATGTAAAGTAAAAAAGAGTTATAATAAAAATAAAAACTAGTTTAAAAACTCACCTTTAGGCATCATACACTTGAATTTCATTTCATAGTTCCTTCTTTATCTCAAACTTACACACAGTCCACAATTTATACCCTTTGTTATAGGAAACATAGTCTCTTCTTGGGGAATGTATATGATTATGTGGCTTCCTTATGGTTCATAGTATCTTTAACTCCACCATAATTGAGTCAAATCTTAGGGACATGTAACAAAACCTCCAAACCCAATTAAGAACCTACTTGAAATGATAGTCTTCCTTTAATAGTTTTCATAACTTGTTTTTAAATAGCCAATATGTGCAAGGTTTCTACCTGCCTACCTTTTAAAAATATTAACCAATAATAAAGATATAATTCAAGGTTATTATCAAATTATGTATTCATTCACAAACCAAGTACACATACTAGCATATATGCATTAATATAACCTTCCATCACTCTATGTTCAAACACATAATACTTTAAAATGTAGGGTAGCATATTTGATCATGCATAATATTAATCTTAAGTTAGGAAAAACTTCTTACAATAAGATATTATCAACTCTTTTTTGGACACAACAAGTCCATACTCATATATAATCCTTTGAAATTTTAGATCAATACACAAAATTTACTTACATAGTCCTCATGCATATTTCTTGATAGACCTTTTCATCATAGTCATGTCTACCCTATTTTTCATATCTTCTATGTCCTTCCTATAGAATCTTCACACTATATATGACTACCCTCTCAAAATAAACTCTAAAACATGATTATAACCATTTATTGAAAATAAGAAACTCTAAACTATCACAAGACTCACATAGGGTGGTGGCTCAACATGAATACCACTTACATTTTCAACTTGACACATACATTCAAATAAACCTAGGACCTTTATAAGACCATAAAAGGTATAATATAACATTATTAAATAATGACATAGCACTAACACTTATCTATAATCACTTATCCCACCTAGAGCACTCTCATTCCTTCATTACATGCTTAGAAAATTCAAATTAGAAAAAGGTAGGAAACTAAAAATTCTAATTTACATACACATTTATGACTCCAAAGCACATCTAAGATCACTATTTGGGTATTCCTAAGATTCCATTTCATCACATGATTACTTCCACTTAAAATCCTCTTCTTATGGATATGATCACTTGTATGCTTGTGTCGTATATGTGATCTAGCTTGGTCTCTTATCATCATTCTCATATGTATGGATCAAAGATATGAATCTAAGAACCAATAATCTTCTTCCAAAATTCTTAAAATTTTTAGCAAGAGTGCTAGTTTTTCTTCATCCATAGACAAATAGTGGCTTATATCATATTCACTCAATAATGGTAACTAGACTAGTATCCTTAGACTCATGTTTTCATTAGTTTATTTCTAAGGTGGAAATAGACTACCAATCTTTGCATAAAAATATTCCAAGTCATCCCAAAAGGATTCTTCATCTTGATCAATTGAATGGAGTTCATCTATAATCTCCTCAAAAACATGTTGGTACCCTAATCTCGACCTTTTGATGAAGTCATATGATAATTATTGATCTATTTCACCTACTTCATCTTCATTTTTAGTGAATAAAGGTAGATATTCTATCCAATAAGTCTCCAACTTATCTTGGTTTAGGACTTTAAAAATAATATCATCTTCTAGGAACTCTAGATCATTAGTGAAATCCTTAGATGAAGCATCCACATGTTATTCTATCCCATCATCCACTATCTCTAAATCTTTAATTCCATTTAATAAATCATGGTATGAATTCTACCAGCGATCATCTTCTTTAGGAGTATTTTCCATTTCAAAAATAAATCTACATGGGTTATCTTTCTGGATACCTTCTAAAGAAATATCATCTTATACTTGATCCATATCCATTTATAGAAACTCTTCTTCTTCATCTGTAGATGTTCTAATGATGATGTCTTGTTGTATTTAATTGTAATATATTTTACATCTTTAGGAATACAAGTCATGTTAGATGCAACTTCTTTAATTGGCTCATCTTCATCTTCATCTTTAAATGGGAATTGAAAGGCCTACATGAAGGATTCAAAATTTCTATAAAGCCAAATATCCCTATAATAAAGTCTTGATTACACAATTTCAATTGTATCCCTTTCACCTTGAGATGGTTCAAAAATATTACAATAATCAGCCAAATATATATTTTAGAAACTCATTTATATGATTTTAAATGATCCATTATTGTTATTTTCATGAGACCTATTTAGAATTATATTAAACCTTTGAGAAGCATAGTTTATGTTAGAGCCTTCCTTTGTATTTCTTACTTGTTTTTAAAACTAAATAAAGTCATTGGTAAGTTTTTGGACCATTTCCAATATCAAGTCATTTGAATTTTTTGGTTTCTTAGGCTTATGCACTAGAGCATTACTACTAGCTATGAGCATTAGAGTTTGATGATTTTGTGGATGGAATCCACTTATGGTGCCATTTAATAACTTTAGGTTTTGGTCAAGATATGTATGACTTAAGGAAAAATGGTTCTAAACTAGTGTTAAAGTAGGTATACTAGGAATGACATTCATGATGGGTCAATTTGAATTGACATTAGGCATAGAATACATCATCTAACCTTGGGGCTGTATTTGGTCATTAATGATCATGACTTAAGAGTAGGCTCAGGTAAATGTGTTTATGACTAGAAGAGACCTTTTTAGGAACATGAAGGTCATGGGATCTATAGCATCCTTATAAATTTCTAAGGCCAAAGCCTCATTGGGTCTATAAGGTGTTATAGTTCTATTGAACATTTTTTAGAACTGAGTACTAAAGGCTCTGAAGGTTTCATTAACATCCCTTTTAATTATGGTGAACTACTAATATAAAACATAGGGACTAATAATTTTTCCAAATTGATCAATGACAACATTATTAAATTCATCCCAACTAGTAATGTGGTTTTCTATAAGGTTAAGAAACCATTCACACACAACATATTTGAAAGTAAATAGGAACAATCTACATGCAACATCTTTATGAACTACATTTAACAATCTCAAAGTAGCCTTGAATGAATTAATATGCTCTTCATTAGTGATAACATTATTAGGATTGAAAGAAGGAAAATACCTTTTAGGATTTTGAGGAAGATCATTTGATATACCTGGCACATTGATTGAAGAACCACCTAGCCAAGCCATACCTTGAACACATGAGTACCTTGAACTTGTGAAGTGTTTGAGACTTTGGAAATTTCACTCACCTAAGCCTCACCTTGGGTAGTTCCATCTTGTGGCCTTGAAAGTTGTTTAAAATAAGATGCATTAAACCGACCTTTACAAATTACAGTGATTAAGTTTGTATGTTAAGCTAATTTTGCATAAATACATGTAAATCATGACTATATTTAATAAATTAGCTCAAAGATATGTCTATATTAATGAATGAGAGGGATATTTACACCTTTAGGCTTGAATGAACTAAAATTTGCAAATAAATTGTTAATATTTGTACAAAATTTCTATTACTAATCTTAAACATGGGAAATACACAAAGCATGAATTAACTTTACATGAATATCTATGGATCTTCAAAAAATATCGATATTTGGCTAAAGGAATCCCAAAGACTAGTCTAAGACCATAAATATCTATGATATTTACATAATTATTCTCAAAGAAGTACAGATATGAAAAGAATACATTAACATTTGATCAAAACACACCAAATTTAGTAAAGATTTTGCAAATTCACAAAGATCTAACTAAAGGCTCTCCTTCTAGTGCAATGAAGCTCTTCCTATTGATGCTTAAATATGTACCATAGGTGCCAAGAGTGTTTAAGGAACACTCCTCATTTTTTAATTCCTAAGAATCTAATACATGAGCTATAGGTTGTAATAATCCTATTATCTATATGTGGAATAGAGGCAAAACAAGTGATGATTTCACAATATTTATATTAAGTGGTGGTTGGGAGCTACCATGGCCAAATAGAAGATATATGTAAAATATGCAGTGTTCTAAGCTAAGGTTAGTGAATTATGATCAAGAACTAATATAAGATGGATATTTATAATAAAATTTAAACTAAGGTGATCTAATTAAAAAATAAGTAAAAGGCAGGGTAGGGTAGAAAGAAATGTTGTTGATCTTCATTCCAAACATCATGACAAAGTTTAGATGTCATCTAGGCATGCACTTAACTAATGTATAACATGAAATGGATTAAGACAAAATCCTATCACACATTAGGAAAACTCCTAAGGAAGGTGGAAATAATGAAAATAAAAACCTAGTTCACTTTAAAGATTTACTCCTACAAGCAAACAACATTAGCCCAAATATAAGAAGAGTAAGAAAGCAAAATGAACCTAAGGAATTTTAGTCAACCTAGAATTATCATAAGTTAACCACTCTAAAATCAGATGTACACACCAAGAATTCATTATAACTACTTAAATCTAGAATCAAAACAAACAAGTGAGAGAGAAGCCATGATAACAATGAACATAATAAAACACTAGACAATCTTTGTAGAATTCCTTGCTTATATTAGTTGCTCCTAGTTTACAAATTAATTTAGCTCTAAGAACTCCATCATTTGATAATTGATAGTGATATTTTATAAGATACAAGGTAGCATGTTGATCAGTCTCATCCAATTACATTTGTACAAGTGTATAGGATATGTGTCCTTTCTATTGCATTCTAGAACAAATGATCTTTTCCTTTTAATAGACTAGTTTTTGGACAACCTGCTCTACAAATTAACCATGGTCATGAACTTATATTAAATTTCTCACTATTAGTATATTGTATCTTTAGTTCCTATTGATTTTTTATTTATGTGGCATCATTTTGGCATCTATGTGGCATCCCTATGGTACTTTTGAAATAAAATTTCTTGTTAATGTTCACATAATGACCGTTGGATTTTAAAATCCTCCCTTCATCTCACACTATTAGATTAGCCTTGCATGGAATAATACATGCCATTAATCTTGATCTTAGGAGTTTAATGCCTTAGTTATGATATGTGTCATTATTATGTTTGCTCTAAGCTATGTTTAAAAGTCCAACTCGATCACTTTCCATTAGATCATCTCTACCATCTTAAATTTGACATCTGTATGACTATAATTTGACATCAATAGGAACATATTTGATATGATATGTGTCAAGATTACAACTTATCATTTTTTGGTTCACTCCATTCCTAGAAATATAAAGACAAAAATGACATTAGCATATATACGCATAAGTCAATTGAATTGATTCGAGAAATTTGTTTTAGGATTTTTGGTGTTAGGGGAAATGTTTCAAAAAAATTCCAACTCGATCACTTTCCATTAGATCATCTCTGCCATCTTAAATTTGACATCTGTATGACTATCATTTGCCCTCACAAAAATCTTGAAGGATAATTATATAAGGCAAAGGTCACTTTCAAAAGAGTTGCAAACACTTTGTTATGGGAAATATGTTTTGGGATTTGTACATATCATAAAATTTCTAACACCAAAATCCTAAAGGGTCACTTGAAAAAATATTGAACAGTAGGTTTTAGAAATCTGAAGGGTAATTGGCCTTTCATAAAAGGCCTGAAAGATAATTTTGGCAAGTACATTCCTTAGGACTATTTTACCAAGATTACCACTTATCATTTTTTGGTTCACTCCATTCCTAGAAATATAAAGACAAAAAATGATCAATTACATAAGTCCCTAAAGAATAAGTCCTAAACAAAAGACTAAAATTACTTGGACAAAGTTTTTAAAATATAAACCCTGAAGGATAATTCTTTCAGGACAAAGCTCTAAATAAAAATCCCAAAAAGACACATCTAAAACATAATAAAAAGGGGGCATCAAGACATTAAGAGACTAAGAATGGATGTTAGAAATTTGTTTTAGGATTTTTGGTGTTAGGGGAAATGTTTCAAAAAAATGTTTTGAAACAATCATCCTAAAGAGTCCAATGTTAGCACTTGGTAGAACAAATATTATAACCAAACTAGGTGTGAATGATCTTAAAATAAAAATAATGTGCAATCATTATAGTGACACTCTGATCAAGTGAATATTCTTCAAGGTATAAATTTGCACAATTTGATACATGGGTCCCCATTTTTGAGAATGGGGGTATGTTGATCTCAAAACTTTGTCAGTCATCACTCACCATTGGATCTAATCTTATCTTATAATATAGGCTTGAAGGGAAAGTTTGAGGGTAAAGGGCCATTCCAAAAACTTGGCTAAAGTTATGGTATGTATAGAAGACATAGTATCCTTTAAAAGAAGCCCAAAGGGCATATTAAAAAAGCTAAAGGATAATATCATCCTGATTCATGCTCTTGAATTCTTAAAAAACTATGAAAACCTATTGGTCTTCTTAATTTGTTATCCTAGACCTATTTCTAAGCCTATTTTCTAAAGATCATCAAATTGCACTTTAAGCAAAACTTTTGAATGGTCCAAAAATTGCACAAAGGTCGAAGGGTATGTGCCCTCACAAAAATCTTGAAGGATAATTATATTAAGGCAAAAGGCCACTAGAAACACACAATTGAAAGGAAATGTGCTCAAGGTGCTTAGAGGAAAGCATATAAAACTATTCTAATATGTCACAATATCATACAATAATTGTAAAATATTTTAATAAAAAGGCTTTAAATGAATGCCATTGATTGGGATGGGTAATACCTCTCCATCCATTCAGACAAGGATTTGTGCATATCATCATTCCAAATTTCTAACAGTCCCAAAATCCTAAAGGGTCACTTGAATATAAGGTCCCTAGTTTCTTCAAGCTCCATGAGCTCTACCATCCTCATATTCATAGGCTCATTATCCATCAAATCAAACTAATGTGATAAGTCTAATACAAGTAGTTCAAGAGAAATGGGAAATTTGGATTCCCTTTCATATACAAAGACATATGGATAATTTCCAATGGTAGCTTTGGGAGTCACTCTATCAACCCAGAGGGTTGTCCTTAGCTTTGTATGCCATATTATCTAATTTTCCTCTATAGTTATATTGATAATCCTTAACAAGTTCTTATTTGTGGGCTTTACCAGTCCATTGCCTTGGGGCTAGTAATTAGAAGATGTGCTGAGGTATGTACCCAACTTAAGTTCCCATTCACTTGTCTTCATGCCCATAAATGTTAAGGCATTATCTAAAACTATAGTAGTTGGGAAACTAAACCTGGTCACTATGTTGTCATAAGAGTCCAATATTTCTATTTCATTGGCTTCTTTCAAGGAAATTACTTCTACCCACATAGTGAAGTAGTTAGTTATAGTGATCACCCATTTATGTCTTACACTTGAAGGTGGATTTATCATCCCTATGAAGTCTAACCCTCATTTCATGAAGGTTTGCTTCACCTAGATTAGGTTGAGTAGAAGATTTTTTAATTTATGATTTCCTATAAAGAGAGCACACTTATAGAATTTTATAACCCATGCATAGGCCTCTTTGAAAAGGTTGGGCTAGTAATAGCTAGTTCTCATTACCTTTGCTAATGTTGTTCTTGGAACAAAATGGCCTCTTTCAGGTCTATCATGAAACTAATCCAAGAGATTTGTCACTTTATTGTCATAAATGCACCTAATAAGTACCCCATTGAGGTCCTTTTTAAAAATAAAACCATCAACTAATGCATAAAGCATGGATTGAAGCCTGAAATACCTTATTTTTGCTCTATCCAAACTTTGGGGGCATTTTCCTATCATCAAGAAATGTGTCATATCTTGGAGCCAACTATTATGAAGTGGAGGTGCATCTATTTGTGAGTTGTCTTGTGTTACCAAAATAACTTATTTATATTATTGAAGGTCATCCACCAGATGCTCACACAAGCCTTTGCCTCTTATCATCTTTGTGACTTTGCTTTCTATATCATACTCTATAACCTTGGTAATCTAGCCTGCTCTTTAGGATTCAAATCCTTATTTATAAGAAAGTCCCTCACTCTAGGATGAGACACCATAATATGAACCTTATTATTTTACCTCACCTCATATCCTTCTAGCCCTTGACTAAAACATGAAATTGGTTTCTCAAGTCCTTCACTATTCTTTTGCATTAACATAGTTGATATGTTATCAACATTGCCAAAGGTGTATAATATGAAATCCTTTGAGAAAACAAGATTCATGAATGAGGGTGCTTGCGTAATGCCTTGCTTGATGGCCTCAAATGCTGATTTACCTTTATTTAACCAAGTAAACACTTGGTTATTATTTAACAAGGTAGTGATGGGTTTGACCAGGTTTGTAAAACTAGGTATAAACCTTCTCACAAAGTTTATCTTCCCAAGGAAGTTATATATTCCTTTCTTATGCTTGGGTAAAGATAGTGCTAAGACAACACTTATTCTATTAGGGTCAATGGATAATCCTTCCTTTGTAACAATGTGACCCAAAAGTTTGCATTCATGAACATCAAACACTCATTTTTTGGGATTTAAAGAGATAACATACTCTCTACACCTTTTGAAGATCAACCTTAGATGGGCCATGTGCTCACTAGCCTTCTTGGAGAAAAATATGATGGTATCTAAGTAAACTAGTACCATCTAATTTAGCAACCCTTTGAAAGACATATCCATGGCTCTTTGGAAATTGGCCCCAATATTTGACAATCCAAAAGGCATCTTTTGGTAATCATATGTGCCTCACACTGTGGTGATGATAGTCTTATACTGATCTTCCTCTCTTACCAGTACTTAGTTATAACTTGAATACCCATCCAAAAGGGAAAAATGTTCTAAGCCAACAAATATTTGAAGGAGTTACTCCATTGATGGTAAGGGGTAGTGGCTTTTGAAATAGACCTTATTTAGATCCTTAAAGTTAACACACAATTTGATTTTCCCACTCTTCTTCCTCATAGGTACCAAATTGGATACCCATGAGGAGTGATTAATGGAAAGATGATCTTGGATTCAATTAATTTGGTCAATTATTTCCTCATAAGATCTTAAATTTTTGGGTTTATAGGCCTTTAGTTCTACTTGACAGGCTTGGCTTTATCCTCTAGTTCTATAGTATGTTGGGCCAACTTGGGATCAAAACATCTCAGGTCACTATCTTCCCAAACAAAGATGTCTACATATTCTTTAGAAAGTTCTATGAAAGCATGCCTTCAGTTTTAGTGCTTACTTTTTCAAGCTTGAGGAGCTTGTTTTTAAGGATAAGGAATCTTTCATAGTTCTCTTCACTTGTTGACATCACTACCTTATATTTTCTCATATGATCTCATTCATGAAAAGGACCTTCAAGGGTGAAAAGCCCTTTAGGAAGCTTATTAGATATCAACTAAATAATTTGCTCCTCATACTGATGTTGAAACATTTTTTGGTTTATGAAGGAGAACCTTGCTTCCTAATATAAGAAACATATAATATTCTTGTCATTCTTAAAGACCTACCAATGAACTTCATTATCTAGAATTGATGGTCACACCACCTCTTTGAAATTTGGTTGAACTTTGGTCTTTTTCAACTCATTTGGAATATAAAAGTGATCTCCCATAGTTGTCAACCTATGAACATGTCCATTTTGGTTCCTTGGCATTGCTTGGATGTTAAAGGATTTGAAATACTCAATTAGGTCTCACACTCTACGTTTGTACTACTTCATCAAAGGGTTCTTGGCGATATTCTAGCCTCTAACCTAGTGCACTATTATCTCACTATCCCCATAAAATTTTAATTGTTTGATTCCTCTCCTATTATCCCATTAAAGGCCATATATGAGATCCTCATATTATTTTGTATTATAAGAGTAAATGAATTGGAAATTGTAAGAAGATAAATATTTGTCACTTGAGTGGGATACTAGCATTGCACCTGTACCCACTCTATGTTTTCTCCTTGAACCATCAAAGAATAATTTACATAAGCTATTAAGATCTTCTTGAGGTCCAATAAGGGATGGCATGGATTGATTTTCTTCATTTAAGTAGTAGACATCCATTTCCCTCTCTTTAACTCCTTCCAAGGGATCAACTAAATGATTATCATTCCATAGTTCATCCAAAAAAAATTATGGTATTTCCTTAGGGTGAGTGTTTAATTCTTGACGAACCATATGCTCATCCTCATCAAGAATGATGCAATTGAGTTTTATGTTGTTTGGCCCATAAGGATCTATGTGAAATTGTGTAATGGGCTCAGCCTTAATAGATACCTTGGTTCCATATCTTGTCCTAAATACCATGTATGCCTGATATGCTACAAGATAAACTCCAATATTTATAATGAATTCTCTAGATAGGCATAGAGAAAAAAGAGGAGGTACATATAAGATTAACATATATTAAATCACTGAGACATTAGGATAAACATGTAGGGTCAAGTTGAGGTCTCTGATGATACCATATGGCTTGGTGGAAGAAACTTGAAGTTAAAACACTTCTTTAGATTAGGGCTCATACTTTAGACCAAGTTGGTCTACTATAGACTTTGGAATTATTGAGGTGTTAGCCCCACTAACCAAGTAATTATGAACTAAAGAGTCACCAATGATTACTAAAATGTAAAAGGGAGGCGGTTTGGCCACCTTACCTAGTTGAATTTCATTTGGTTCTCTAGTTACATTGGTAAAAAACACATTCTTTTTTACTAGTGGTTTCTTAGAAACATTAGATCTTGAAAACCCTTCTTAGAGAATGTCTTCCTGACTAGGCATAGAGGGCATATCCCACACTGGCACACTCACACTAGACCTTTTCATTTTTTGCATAATGTTGATGGCTAAACCACCAACCTTTGGTTGTGATTTGGGAGTCACAATTACACCTTGAGTTTGTGATTTTTGAGGGATAAAGACATTCCCCTAATTTTGATTCTTTGGAGTAATTGGAACCTTTCAAGTATCACTGATTTTATTTGGATTTGATATTAAAGGAGTAACTATAGGAGGCTCTTTGGTTGCTTCCTAGTTACCATCCATGTTACTTGTTTTTAACTTTATATTTTCTACCACTAGAATGTATGCCTAGATAGAACTGGCCTACTGATTAAGTGCATAAAACTCTTTTTGCTCATAATTCACCATTTTATTACCCAACTAGTTTGGTCCATGATTAGGGTTTTGACCTTGTTGAGGATTTTCTAGTTTTGTCATCATTGGTACCTTTATTTTCTAAGCCATAAGAGCTTGATTGTACCCATAATTAGTAACCTACTACAATTGATCATTGAAATCTTGGTTGAAGTTAGTGTTTAGGATAATGGGTTACCCAAAAAACTGATTCCAAGGCATGGTACCCTTAGATTCTTGAGAAACATTATTTTGAAAAGGAACCAAGGTGTTGGTAGTGCTTGCAACATTTATATTATAGTTATTTTCCTTAACATAGTTAGGTTGCCCTTGTCTTTGACCTTGAATTTGGATGTTTCCTTTGTAGGGTGGTCTATTTGCTTGATAAAATTGCTATTGAGGTTGATATGAGGATTTATAAGGCTTATTGAAAGCTTGATACCTCTTAACATTCACTAGTTTATTTCCTAAGGATTGGAACATGATCTTAAGCTCTTCAAAGTTATTTTGTTCATTTGAATCACTAAATTGATTTGTGGAAGCCTTTTCTTTCATAGGTGAGGTATATAAGAAATTGTAGGCATATGAGGAATGACAACAAGGGGATGAATAAAAATAGGGGGTGGTATGATCTCAAGGAACAAAGTCATTGGTGGTCTAGGTATAAGCTTGCCAGCCTGTACTAGATAATTTTATAATTTGATTGCCACCTAATATGCATTTAGAAATGTGTTTCCTCCCATGGAATGGATCATTATTGTAATGTCACTATTTAGGGTCTTCAAATAATGAAGACAAAGTTAGGGGTAGGCCTAATAGAGACTAGGATTTTGTCCTAAGTTTTTTGGAACCTTGTGTTGAAGTCTTGCATAACTTCATGCGGGGCTCTTTGAATTATGGTTAATTGATCTACAAGTGATAAATGGTCACTTTTTTCCTCAAATTTCTTACACAATGCATCTCCTAATTGATCCCATGATGTAATAGAGTTAGCAATAAAGCTTCTATACAAGTCTAGGGATTTATCTTTGAAAGAGATGGATAATAACCTAATTGCTACATTTTCCTCATTGATATCATGAATGTTGTAAAATTTGGCTATATCCATGAGGTGTTTAGAAGGGGTTGTAGCTTGGTCTCTAGTAAAATAAGGGACACTTTTGAGAGATGATACTAGAATAGGATCATATTGAGGGAGGTCTAGAGGACTTTGGCCATTAAAATCCACAAAGGGGAAAACTCTAAGGGTTGCCATGGCTATGAAAGGGTTCAACAAACATATTCTTGTAGGGGTAGGCCTTGAAATTGAATTAGGAACAAAGTTGACTTTATATGGGTGTGTATTAACAAATCTTAACCTTTTGACTAAATTCAAGGGCAATTCAACAAATTCAAAGGGATTACCTCTAGAAGCTAACCTTGTAGTCACCATTATCATGAGATGTAGTTACTGCTTTACTACCAAAATGTTGAATCTTCATTTAGAGTCTCCAAATGCTATTGCTTGGAAGCTATAACTACTATAAATTGATCAAATCTACATCAAAATTTGACCAATCTTCTTTTAAATGAATTCCCACTAGGCATGCTATAAACTATTATAGCATTAATTTTCACCCTTGGATAGGGTTCTTTAGGATCTTTCCAATTGAGGTACACTATGGGAATAACCCTAGGGTGGGTGACCTATGGTGGGGTTGGAACTTTGAAGAATGTTGACTTCCTCTTGATAGATCACCTATACTAATGCTTATACTGGGAAAAAGGTTAGAGAAAGGGTAAAGGGTTCCTAAAATTTTTATCCAGGTGATGCACCAAATTTAAATGAGAACTCACATAATCATGAAGTAAACACTGAGGAAGCATAAGACATTGCTAGCTTACATAATCTCCCAAAACTAACAAATTGCATAAGTGTTTGATAAACTAGGTTTAAAAAGTAATAAATGAAGGCAAAGAGGAGTTCTAAGACTCATTAAGAGCTTGTGTTTAATGTAAATTTTAATTTATTTATTAGAAGAAATTTTTAAAACTTAAAAGAAGGGTGAGGTTAGTAGAACCTAGATTTGGTTTGCACTCTATGATCTAAATGGTTTTAGATACTCCTCTTTGTCTACGGAGGAATGACCTACGAATAAGAAGGTAATAAATAAATGGTTGATTAGCTAAATAGTAAGGTGGATTTCCTAGAAAGATAGATCCAAAAAGCACAAGCTTCCTTGGAGGCTATCAATCCATACTTTTAAAAAATCAAGTTTTGAAAATGAAAGATAAATTTCTTACATGAATAACATAAGATACTAAAATAAAATACAAGAAGAGATTAAAAGAGATGAATTTGACTAATTATATAAATAAATGATTAGATATTAATTCTAAATAAATTAGACATGGCTTAAAAAATAGGGTGATATTTTGTGATTAGGTAAAAAGTCAAAAAGTGGTATTTGGTTGGGGTCTGATAGGTGGAATTAACTTGCTATTAGAATTATCACATAGTGACTGTTGGTGGTTGGGTGAACTTGATGGTTAGGTAACCATCAGTGATTGGGTGACCATTGGTAGTCATGGGAAAACCATCAGTGGTTAAGTGACCATTGATGATTACTATCAAATTTGGATTAGGTAAGGGTAGGTTTGGTTGAGAAGGTTGTTGAGTGATTCTAGGAGGTGGGTTTAGGCTAGAGACTGGTTGTGAGATAAAAACAAAGGAACTAATTAATAAAAACATCTACTTTTCTCTATTGCCTGAATAATATTGAGGTTAGTGCCTAAGAACCCATTTAGAACCTAGAGCAATTTTGGTAGAGTGTTAGTGTCTTGGCTGTGATTGATGAATTAAAATGCTTGTGCTCTCTATCATGCTCATTAGAAACTTTCTTAGATTTTTTGGAAGAAGACCTACCAAAAAAGTTTTGATATAAGAAACTATGATAATTTTTTGATCCTCCTTGATGATTATCGATCCCTTTTTGACCTCCTCCTCCTCTCTTTTTATAGAAGGAAGGGAGAGGTAAAATAATAAGTTTAAACAAGGTCTCAATAGGTCATTTAATTTTAGTATTAACATGAATAATTATATGAGTGGCTAAGAATTAAAAATCAAGGTGGATTTGAGCTAGATTTAACTCTTAAGGTGTTTAAAGGCTAACCATCAATAATTGAGTATAACCATCAGCGATTAGGGGTTGATCATTAGCGGTCGATAGGTCAAAGGTAGAATGGTCAAAGTTAGTTAGGGTGACTTAGGTTTAGTAGTAGAAAGGTTATGAAGTGGTCCTAAGGGTGTCCAAGGGTGGTCTAAGGGTTGGAGCAACATCTAGAACCATAGTGTGTGGATTTATAGTGTCTACATTTTGCCCCTTTTTGTTATGTAGTTTGTACTTTCAAGTTAAAAAATAAAAAATGGAAGGTTGGTTCAAAGGTTCAACTACCTTGAGTATGGGAGGAGGTGTTTCCCCTCAAACTAGGATTCAATGAGGTGAAATAGAATTAGGTATAAGTTTGATGATTGATTAAGTGGGTGATTAAATTGGTTAGATTGGGCATCAAGGTGCAAACACGTGCACAAAATATGACTAAATGTGATATCACATATCACTCATACATTAGACTATCATAGTTGAGTTAGTTGGGTAAAAATAAGGTCAACACTAGAATGATAAGTGAAAATTAGACCAAGTGATTGCATTTAGGCACGGAAGTTAGGTTGTACTCATAAACACAAGTTTTCTAAGTAGGTTAATGCATTCATATGTATCGAAGGTAGGAAGTGCTCCCAAGAAGACATGATTAGGTCAATGCATAAAAGTAGCATGAGTTTAAGTTATTCAAGATGGAAATGTAGTTGTAGAAGTCAAAGAAACTAAGGCAAGGTCATCATAAAACATTCAAAAATTGGGCCAACATGATCAATATTGAGGTTACATGGTTTCTTATTTGGTTGGTAGATAATGGGTATCCAATGGTAGGTAGTTGGTAATTATTAGGGCAGAAATGGGTAATAGATATTTTGATCATGTTTGAAATGATAAGTTAGGTTAGAAAAGTTTAAGGAGGTCAATCGTTGATGATCATGGTTGATCATCAGTGGTCATCTACTAACCATTGGTGATCGTACATCAACCAAAAAAGGGGTGATGATAAAAAGGCCATCAAGGGTTTTAGTTGTTTCACTTGTGCATTTTACCTTTGTTGATTACCTTATGGCTTGAGCATTAAGAATGGTGATGGTGTGTTAGTGTGAGTTGAGTGTTTTTTTGGGTGAGTTGATTGAGGTTGATTAGATGGTGACTGAGGATGTAGAAGGGTTAAGGTAAATCCTAGGGCATGGTAGTGGTTCTGAGGGTTCCTCCACAATGATGGTCAAGGAATAAGGTAGGTTATGTACTCATAGTTGTAGATTAAAGTTAAATTTGTGATTGTGTTGTTATTTGGTTAAAAATTTAGGTTGGTTTGTGGGTTTTTAGGGTTAGGGTTTATTGTGTTTTGTTGTTGGTAAGAAGTAGGTATGAAGTGGGATAGATGAGTAAGTACTTAGTATTGTGAATGGTAGTAAAGGGTTAGCTTACATGGGTATAGTAAAAAATCTTAGTGTTTGGTGTAGTTTGGAGGTTGTTTAGCCAAGCCCTAAGGCTTAAGGATCATTGACAGTCACTACACAATGATCATCAGTGATCACTATCAATCGGTGATGGTCAATAGATGACCCCCAAATGGACATTATGTAGATATTTAGTAGTTGATTACCTGACCATTAGTTTTTTAAAGTTGATTGGTGATGGTTTCAAAAGGAAGTACTGTCGATCGACCCTCAACTATTAATAATTGGGAAAAGGCTTAGGAAAGGGGTAAAGATATGGGGTAAAAGTTGCAATTGAAGGTTTTATTTTAGTGGTCAAGTATTTAGGTTAGTGTTTAAGGGTGTATGTTAAGAAGTTTAAGGGTTTGGCTAATGTAGATGTGACAAATTTAGAAAAGGTGAATTTGAAGGTATGTTATCATGTATAGGATAGATTAGGTGAACTAAGGCATTAGCTATGAAATTTTTAGGTAAAAGATCAATTGTATATGCATGATAGGGTTCCCCAAATCTTTGATGAGGTACACCAAGGCATGACAAATGTAGACTAGGATCACATAACTGAGGTAGGTTAGGAGTTATGAGGTACTACCAACACATACCTTAGGATGTAGTGATGTTAGTGGTACTCATTGAGAGATGGGATCTAGCCACTAACACATTCTTGTTACTAATAGTTTAGATCACCATTTAAATAAAGGACATCCACTAGATATTATGACTACCTATATGGGGTGAGATGATATACCATATTAGTAGTGATTATAGAGATGAGTAGATGGATCACTTGTATAGAGAGGACCTCATGCTTATTAGGTGTCACTCATGAGGTTTTCATTACACACTTTTATATTAGTTAGACAGGGATGTGAGATGGCTATTCATGATGATGATGATAGTTCCTTACCTACTATGTATTACTAGATTCTAGTAGTGGAAGATTTTTGTACTTGTTACTAGGGTTTCTAGTGGAGACATGGTTGGATCACATGGTGTTTGATTGGGAATCTATATTATTATTTTAGATCTATCAAGAGCTGTGGAGATACTATTCTCATAGGAGATATGGGATCAACATTGGTTTTATGTTACATTATTAGGCTTATGGTTAGGGCACTGAGACTCAAGGGAATACCATGGCATAATTTTATTCATATGGATTACAAGGTTGGCTACATGAGGTGGAGAGGTCACTATGCTCTCAAAAGACCAAGAAGAGGAGATTGAGACCTTGACTGGTATAGAGACCAACTGGATGCCTTGGTTGAGGGAGATGTGATTTGGTGCCCATATGTTATATTTATAATGTTGGTGAGCTATGCCTAACAAATATTATCATTATAGAGCTACAGATGGATCTTCAATAGGAAATATCATGATATTGAGCTTATCATTTTTGATAGGGTGAGGAGGTAGTTTAGACTGGTATAGGATATTCCTAAGGAATTCCCTAGATATAAGAGGGAGGACATAGAGTTCCCATTGCATACTTTAGAGCCTGAGGATGTGTTTATTGATCATGAGGAGATGAGAGTAAGGGATAAGATTAATGATGAAGGAATTAATGATGGGTACCCTACATGGTTCTAGACACATTATGATGTAACCATTTTTTGGGTGATGATGGCTAGTATGACATGGATGTGGATGTAGAGGTAGGGGTGATGACTAGAGGGATATGACTGCCCAAAATAGATAAGAATTTATTGCTAAGATGGATTAAGCATAGGCAACACTAGTCATAACACAAACATCCTTAGCATTAGTGACTTAAAAGAGGGATAAAACATAGGGCCATGTGGCCACTCTTACTAGGTAGAAGGATCAAGCTAGGTCTAATAGTTGTGGGACCATTAGGGACCATCTTGATGGTGAGATATGTAGTGATAATTGAGGAGATTTGGTACTATGAGGCTTTGGTTTTTATATATTTACCAGATAAACCTAGATGGGGTAAGTATAGAGTTGAGATCACTAGAGGGGCTAGTAGTGTGACACTAGGTTAGTGGGCTACATCTATCAGTGAATAGGAAAGCTCGAGAACGTAGGCTCCAAGAGGTATTAGTGCTTCATGGGCTTAGACTATTATGAGACATTGTATTTTTGATGTATCATATGATTTTGATACTAGTGTAGTCATATAAAATGCAAAGCATGGTAACTTGAGTGTGGCTAATGACACCCAACCCTTAGGTCCCTCTTGCTTACTCTCATAACCATCATAGGTATCTTTTCATTGATTCCTAGTAATTTTTAGCCTTCTATACTTGATATTAGCTGAGCTAGACCCATTTTCCCCTAACTAATCAATCCCCCTAATTTAGTTAAAGGGTAAACACATTCACAAAAGTGGTTACCAAATGATTTAAGGGTAAACACATTCACAAAAGTGGTGAACCTGACTTAGTTAACAGGTAAACACATTCACAAAGGGTCAAATCAAGAAATAGTACAAAAGTGGTTACCAAAGCATAACTTAGAATAATAAAAGGATCAAAAATAAAAATTAGAGCAATAAACAATACCATAGGCATAGGTAAATCATGAAAAAGATGAAAATATACCTCTCCAAAATGAGACACAACTTTAAAAACAATATGGGTTTGGTCAAAAATATCTACAACAGTTAGATTATCAAGGTCAAGGGTTGGGAAAGTAGGCTCAAGGAATCACTACTCCTATTCTATAATTTGATAATGTTTGTGACCAAGGTTTTGGATTTATTGAACATCCTAAATTAAATTATTCACAAACATAGTTCATAAAAAAAATATCTAGATACAACAAAAGTCAACACTAGCATTCCATTGGTTCAAAATCAAATGAGTAGAACAATATAGGTTATTATTATTTCTAAGATACCAGTAATGAATCTAAATATTCAAAGTCATATTCATATAAATTCCCTCATGCTGCATAATCATGCATGATTCCTTTGTTCGATACAAGACACCATGATAGGGAGTCTCCTTTGAGACTCATCAATTAGTATAATCTCTTCTCAACCTTACTTATACATAGTCTTCCTATGATTGAGTGTACATAGCTCATAACATATCAAAAACACAAAACATTCAAATATATCAAAATTACAAAAAACATTCAAATATTTCAAAACACCAAAAATATTTTTATTGTATGCATTATCTATGATTTACATTTCTATTGCTATGCTAGACTTACATTTTCTATTCTATGTTATTGTTTGTCAATTTATCTACATTACCATGCTTTACTTAATCTTCTTTGAGTGTGTACAATGACATCTAAATCCTTCATTACTTCATTCCACCTATTAAGGGGGCATCCTAATTCTACATCAAGACATATGTCGATATACATACCCACTGGGGGCATCTCCTATATAACTATACATCCAAGTTATGTCATTCCTACACCACACACTATAGTTATCATTTTAATGTACATTAATAAATAGCTTACATAGATTACTATATCAACATCTCACTAGTATATAACACTTGTGTATTTATTAGCATATACCTAGTCTTTTACTAACATGTCTTGCATACTTTCATTTCATACTTTGATTAGTTAGATGTGATTATATTTCTAGTTTTTACATGCTTTCCTTTCTTTCTTTACATAGCTAGATTGATTGTGTTCCTTAGTTCCTATTTGTCTCCTATATGTGCCTTAGGAGATTTTCCAATGTCTTTTTTTTCTATTCATGTGTGTGCCTTAGGACATTTTACAATGTACTTTATCTATACTCTTTTATGTGATGTGGATTTCACATCAACCTTGCTTGTTTCAAGGGTATGTGTATGTAGTATTTGAACATGCCTTATATGTTTGATTTCTAGTTTGAGTTACACATGCCCATGTCCCTTTTTTGCTTGTCCCCTTGGCCATTTTTGTACACTTCTTGCTTCTTGCCTTTTTTTTTTTTTTTCTTATTTCTTGTTTATTTATCATTATTTACAAATCCATGATCCACATCATGCATTATCTTACTATCTTAGATGCCATGATGGAAATCATACTCCATCCCTCCATGACAACTAATAATTAATAACTAATAACTAACAACTAACCAAACTTCTAGTTCTAGTTTAGTACTTTATACATGTTATTACATTGTTATATCTGTCTAGGCATACCCTTGTTGATCTAACAATCTTTCAATAAAAATCATGGTATATCTTGAGATATATTTTTGATTATCATTTCTATATCATGTATCTTTGTAGTATAACACACTTGTAGAGATATTTCTTCTAAGGGTAGTCATTGCAGGGTCTTCATTCCTACCCTCAGAAGAGGGGACAATAAACATGGGTTTTGTCATAGAGATTAGAGATCTTAATAGTCCAAATAAAACCCAAAAAGCTTAGATCCTCAAGACAATAGCAACATAGGTGGATTATAGCACTAGTGCCACTCCTATCCACTTTTGATGCTCCTATCCAATCATAAAATGAAGGTAAGATCTTAGTTTATGATAGTGTCTTAGTTCTACAGAGTGAATCTCACACCTTGTCTTAGCTATATCAACCACTTTCCATCTAAGTCTGATTTTCTCCATATTATTAGTATTTTTAAAAAGGTTAAAATTTCAATCTAATTTACATAAATAAATAGCTTAATTTATATATATATATTTATTTATTTTACTACTCATACCCTTTAACTAAATTAGGAATAATACACTAATATTCCCAAAAAGGTTAAATCAACTGGCCTATGAGCTGATGTAGTGAGATGTATATACATTTTTAAGAGACATGTACATTATTGTATATATGATCATTATTTTGATTATGAGCTTATGATATATAGATGTGATAATGGTTTATGGTTTGTGTTGATGTTTATGGATGTAATGTTGTTTATGATAATTTTGTTCATATGATTAGCATGTTATGGTTTATGTGTACTCACATATCTAGGCATGTGATGATGTGGCTATTTCATTTATGCTCATGATGATATTTGATATTGATGGATGTTACTTATGATATGATAATGTTTATGCTTTGTTGGACATGACTATGATGTTTATGATTATTGTTATGGTTATGGATGACTATGATGCAATTTATGTTCATGACATGGTTATAGGTTAATGGATCATAGTTATATGGATGTGATATATGGTAGGATGATTATTATGTAGGTGATGTGATGTTCATGATGTTAGGATATGATGATGTTTGTTATGATGATATGTTTTGTTGGAGATGTGGATGAATCTTTGCTTTCTTACCTAGATAGGCATGTGATGGATATCATATGTAGATGTTGTATGATTGAACAGTGATAGATGTCTCATGATTAGTTGGTATTTTTGGTTATTTTGATGAGATGATATTAATGTTATTTTGAGTAGAGAAATGTTGAGTTAGATTGCATGTGATGATTTATTAACTTATGATGTGATAAAAGGTAATGTTGTGAGGATTTTATGTTGTTATGATCAATTGTGATGGATAAAATGTTATTTTGATTAAAAACTGCTTAAACAAGGCATAACACATAATAAAATACATAATTGGTTTTGAAATATTTTTAATGAGATACATATGATTAGATAAAGTTGGTTAAATATTACGACACATAAAGTAAGTTGGATCAAAAAACTAAATATGGGGAGATAGGCTAATCAAGAGATAAATGCCATAATAAATGTATCAATAATTAGATATGAGAGAGTAAGAAAAAGGAATGATTCTTCTTCTTTAGCAAGGACTAAAATAAATTTAAGTATGATCAACTTACAAACATAAGTCCTTTGAATTCTTTACATTAGTGTCTATTATTTGGTTAAAAAAAGGTGTCTTGATCACATAATGTCAAGTAAACTCAAAATCCCTTGTTTATAGAGTGTATAAAGGGGAGATGGATGAAAATGGAACCTTATTGTGAGACTATCTTGCCTCTTCTATAGGTCATCAAATATCCAATATAAACAAGTCCATGTCATATAAGGTGAAGACTAATCGATGTGGGAAGTCTACCTATGAAAGCTGATTGTGTTTCCAAAATTAATTTTTTCTTGTTTTTGATTTTGGGAATGGTTTATTGATCAGGGAGTTGATTGATGCAGGAAGCTTCTCGTGAATTGCTATGCTTTGAAAAATAATGTACTTAGCCATTCTTCAAGGGAGTGGTCTAAGTTTGTGGGCTTTGTTTAAGGATTTTTATAGCTATCCTTCAAGGGAGAAGTCTACCTTTTATTGATAAATTTTGATATGTTTTGGTAGTTGTCCTTCAAGAGAGCATCTTAAGAATGCTAGAAATGAACCATATGAGTTTTTTGGTTTTTGTAATTTTTTGATTGATTTTTTTTATATTGACATGGATTTTCTTATATGGTCTTAAAAAGGTTCACCTTTATGAAATAAAAACTAGGGAAAAGGATGTTGATGATGGGTAAAAGACGTTTAAGTAATAAAAACCATGGGAATCTATCCTATAAGGGGATGAAAAGTACCATGAGGATCATTCCATAGGTATATTCATGGTACCAATGTTTAAGATTGGGCAAAGGATGTAATAGATAACCATATGATTCAACATTAATTGGTTGTCTTTAAAATAAGGGGATGCGTATGGGTGAAAAAAGGAATGATCTTAAGTTAGACAAAAGGTGAGTTCAATCCTTTTTAACAAAATAAAGGATGTAGATGCAAAGCATTGAGGGGCATAGGTTTTGGTCTCCCTTCAAGAGATAAAAATTGGTAAGCTCCTGATCCATACTTGTGCATTATGATATAAGGTCCAAGCCAATTGAAAGCAAACTTGCCCTACTTAATTTTCTCCATATTGGTGACATGTTGATTTTCCTTTAGGATGAGGTCTATGATATTGAATTGATGAAATTTAAGGTGTTTTTTATAATAATTCTTGATTCATTATTGATATAAATGAAGATGAGTAAGTATCACTAAATGACATTCATTAAGTAGCTCAAGTTGGGCTAAATGTTCTTGATGATAATCATTCTCAGAATTGAGATCTTGTAGGGATATGAAAAGAGATAGAATTTGGACTTCAAGAGGCAAGACAACCTTGACTCCAAACACAAAAAATAAAGGTGTAACACCATTAGGGGTTCAAATGCTATGGTGTTATGCCCATAAGGTGAAGGGGATATGTAAATGCCAACCCCAACTAGATGCATTAACCATTTTAGTGAGCATGTTGTTGAGAGTTTTATTAAAATCTTCAGCATATCTATTTACTTGTGGATGATAAGGTGATGATAAACTTAACTTGATAACAAATGCATCACAAAGACCTTAGACTTGTTGATTTTTTGAATATTTACCAATTTTAGTGATAATTTTATGAGGTACACTGAAATGATAGATAATGTGATGGTTGATAAAGTCAACAATATTTTTGGTTTTATTGAGACAAGAGGAATAACCTCTACCCATTTTGTGAAATGTTTTATTACAGTGGTGATGAATGATGTTGCTATGAAGAATTGGGGTTAATTTCACCTATAAGATCCAAATCCCATTACTAGAGGGGCTAGAGATCCTTATATACTATGACTAGGTGCATGATGTAAATTGTCATGTTGTTGACAATTGACACACTTTTTCACATAATAAAAATAATCTTGGTTAAGGGTGGGCCAATAATAGCCAAGGAAAATGGAGCATTTAGTGATGTATATACCACTAAAGTGTCCTTCATAAATCCCATCATGCATTTCCTTGATAGCATGAGAGGCTTCATGAATTTGTAAGCAATATAAGAGGAGACCATGAAAACCATGTTTATGAAGAATCCCCATAGTATGGTATAACATGAGATGATTTGAATAAATGATCTTGAAGCATTCTTAGAAAGGTTTTAAGGGATAATGGCAAGGTTGAGATGGTTGAAGGTCTATTGGTACCAAAGGTTAGGTTGGGTCTCCTCCACACTAAATATGGTAGGAGATTCTAATTTGACATAAGAGGGCTAGCTAAGTTAATGGATAATGATAGATAACTTAGAGTCAAAAGGTTCAGATGGGATTTGGGATGTGAGATAACTCATCATATCAGTAAACTTGTTCATAGATCATGGATTGGTTTGGATATGGTAGTGTTCAAATGATGATAAGATTACATCAGCTAATTATTTGTACAATAAAAAAAAATCATTCTTACAATGATAAGAGTTGTTGATTTGATTGACCAAAAGATGAGATTCATCAAAGATGCTAATTATTTTGACTCCCATAACTAAATTAGTCTAATGACCTATCACTAGGGCTTCATACTCAGTCATATTGTTGGTATATTCTAAATATATCTTAAAGGATAAAGGAAGAGGTTCACCATGAAGGGGGATAATAATGATGTCAACTCCCCCACCATGTTAACACTTTGATCTATTGAAGAACATGGTCACTTGATAGGTGAAGTTTTCTTGAGAGAGGGTCACAATGGACTCATTTTGAAACATCAAAGGAGGAGGCTAGTTGTTTGCTAATGCTGCTTTGGTTGATTGGTCGATAATGAATTTCCATTTAATTAACTTGTACTAAAGGAACTCAAGGTCAGACTTAGCTAAGATCATGATCCACTTAGCCATATACTATTTTTAATATGGATTAAAGTGCATATACTTGAGAGGGTCAGTATTGGTTATGACAAAGGCCTTATGGTTGAGAAGGTAATGGTAAAGTTTAGTGGCCATAAAGGCTAAGGTGAGGTAAATATTTTTAATATGGGTGTATTTAGTCTTGTATTATACAATCATATGGCTAATGTAGTAGATGAATTTATCTTTATGCTACTCATCTTGATGATCCAACATTGCCCCTAAAGAGTGGTCGATGGTGTAAATATAAAGGTAAAAAGGTTGATTTTCCTTGGGAATAATGAGGATGAGTGGAGATACAAGGTAATCTTTAAGTGAATCAAAGTCCTTTTGACAATATTTATTCTAATAAAAAGATACATCCTTCTTAAGAAGGTGGTGAAAAGGTTGGCATTGATCTAAGAGCTGAGAGGTATAATGATGAATGGATTGGATCTTCTCTTGGAATCTATGGAGTTACTTGAGGTGGGTGGAGGAGGCATGTTGATGATTAATTTGATTTTGGTAGGATTAAATTTAATTCCCTAAAGGGAAATGATAAATCCAAGGATATTTCTTGATAAGACTTGAAAAATACACTTCTTAGGGTTAAGGTAGACATGGTAGTGGATGAGTAGTTTAAAGATATTCTTAAGAATAGCCAAATGATCTTTGTGACATTTGGATTTTCCAAGAAGGTCATCGACATATTCTTCTACAATTTTTTGAATAAGGTTATGGAAGATGTAAGTCATAGCATATTGGTAGTTTGTACTAGTGTTATTCAATCCAAAAGGAATGACCCTATAGCATAAATTTCCCCATGAGTTAATAAAGATAGTTTTGTGTTGATTTTCAGGGGAAATTAAGATCTATTTATAACCTAAGAACTTATTCATAAGAGATAACATCTCATGGCTAGTTGTAAGATCAATAAGCTGGTCAATCCTTGGTAAAGGAAAGTCATCCTTTGGGAAATCAAGGTTAATTTTATGAAAGTCTACACAAATGTGAAGTCCCATTATGGCTTTTGTGATAGGTAAGACATTTGAGACCCATAGGGGATAATCAATAGGTTAGATGAAATTGATAGATAAGATATGTTGAAGCTCTTCTTTGATAAGAAGGGCTATGTGTGGGTGTATTCATCAAAGTTTTTGACTAACTAGATTGCAATTGTGGTTGGTGACTATGTTATGGGTAGTGATGGAGGGGTTGATTCTTGGCATGTTATTGTAAGACCAAGCAAATGCTATGATGCAACCTTGCAAGAAGGAGGGGAAGTCTTGAAGCTCCTTATAATTTAGTGATTAGAGAATTTGATAATGCATGGGGTATTTGGTATACCCAAGTTGATATCCATGGTAGAGTTATTAAAAATGGTTGAAGTTTTAAGAGGAAGATATTTATGGATAGAGGAATATTTTGCACCTAGATATGTAAGAATGGAATCATCATCCTGACACCTAATGGTATTAATGGTAGGAGAGTCATCTCTTACCATCTTAGGATGAGTTAGAGGAATGATTAAAATCTACCCATCCTTTTAATAATTCATGGGTCTAAGGT
Organism: Torreya grandis; assembly: GCA_037957365.1. Taxonomy (NCBI): domain Eukaryota; kingdom Viridiplantae; phylum Streptophyta; class Pinopsida; order Cupressales; family Taxaceae; genus Torreya; species Torreya grandis. The sequence continues at coordinate 364,638 of JARHVA010004815.1, forward strand.
TGATTATGTTGATGAAAAAAAAGTTGGGGGGATGATGTTAGAATCTTCAGTTGTTGATGATATGTAGAAGGTGAGGATGGGATTTCTGTATCAACAAAGGTAATGAGAGGTTGGTTGGTTTGCCTTTTAGGTGGCATGAAATTAAGGCCATGCTTTTCATGAGGTCTTTGGGTCTTGATCAAAACTAAAGTATGTGGCCTATGTTTGTATCAACCTAGACCAAATCCCTTTAAGAACACCTATATAGGTATGTCTTGGTAAACTCTAGTTTATCTAGATAAGAGAAACTAGAGGTGAATAATCAAGGTGAAAAAAAGGTGGTAGAAGTGTTAAGGGGTTTATCAAGTCCCCCATAGATGAAATTGGTTTGACAAGTTGAGGGCCTGAAAGGAATAATGGATCCAATATTAGGGTCATAACTAGGTTATTATTCAAGACTCCCATACTTTTGGGGATTAGAAAAAGTGTCTAGTGTCAAAAGGAAATACTCCCCCAACAAAATATGTTAGAAGTTTGATTCCAAATGGTTCATTATGGGGATTTAGGTGGAAGGTATGGATGAACTAGTGAATGCTTCATTGGTAGAAAAAGATGGGGTTTCATCTTTTACTAATGAAAGATTGTTGGATGAAGGAAGGAGAATGTCATTCGGTTGGTACATCATGCTGCATGATGTAAAAGGACTTAGGTCAGATTTTATGCTACAAAATTGAGTTTCATGTTCAAATTTGATGCATCGATGTAGGGTGGATGGAACACAACCCATAGAATAAATACAAGGGTGTCTTAATAAAATTTTTATTGAAACTCACCTTCTATTATGTAGAAGAGATCAAGAAGTGTGTAGGGTCCTAGGCAAATGTGAAGGATAATAGTTCCTAAAGTTATGGCCATGGTATCATTAAATATTAGATTACTATTGAGTTTTTTAACATAATGTTCTCAATTAATTTGAGTTGGTTTTATGAGTATGAGGAGATAATGTTGATGTTAGGTCCCCCACCAATAACAACCCTCTTGATGTGGGTTTGGTTGATGTACGTAGTAAGTAAGAGTAGAGGATCTGGATCATCTAGATGGATGGAGTGTATTTTTTAATCCTTGAAGGTAACAAGGTTGTAAAGTTGAAGAGCTCTGACAAAGTTTGCTAGAGTTTGTGGGTATTCTAGTTGGACCTCTATGGATTGTGAAGCCTCTATCATCTCTTGGTGATGATGGGGTGAGGTATTGATTAGTTCATACAAATTCATCTTCACCAATGTTTGGTGAAGCTATTTTGGAACTACTCATTGGATTGATTTAAATGGGTTAGATTGAGAGGGACCTAAGATGGATGCCTTGGGTTTGGTTGAAGGTAAAGGTCCTTGGTGTTGGATGGGTGGTGAAAGAGGGATATGTTCATAAAATGGACACCTTTACCTTTCCCTTATCCTTTGGTTGAGCCTGTGATTATGCAACCACATGAATGGTATGGATTTGGGAAAGATTTAGGATAGAAGATTGCTTCAGTTTCACTTCTCTCTAAGATGAGAGTGGGGGATTAGGTAAATGTTGGTTGATGGATCCTAATTCTTGGGTGAATTGTGGGCTCATAGGAGTCTCATCTAAAAATAAGTCATCCTCATGATACAATCAATGGATTAACACTTGGAGAGCTTTATAGATCTTGGTATCATGCCCAGGTGTTTTATGGTATAATAATATTAGTTTGTCATTATATTAGGATGGTTTAGCACTATGTGGGTTACATGGTTTGATAGGTGGCAAGGTTAAGCAAGATACTTGTAATAAAATTTGTAGGATGGTTGAGTAAGACTTGAGAAAAGGTGGAAAAGGTATGGGGGTCTTAGGTTTGGTAGTTGAGGTGGAAGCCTTTTTATGAGTAGGTTTGTTGGTAATATATTTGGGTGAAGGAACATTCTTGGTGGATGGTTTTGGTATGGATTTCTTGGGGGTGAAAGGTATTGGGGTAGATGCCTGAGAAGTAGGAGTTTTGGTTATAGAATGTTTGTTGAAAATAGGTGAAGATGAAAGTAAGAGTGATGATGTAACCAAAAGTGGTGGTTGGATTTGGGTTTTGTCTAGGATGGTTGGTTTCCTTGCTAAGGTATAAGGGTGATGTCCCAAAATAGAAGGCAAAGTGGAAAGGGGATGTAGAGTTTTGGTTTGTGGCATCTTGGGTGGTTTCACCTTATTTGTTGGCTTGGTTTCGGGTTTATTTGATAGGTTTGGTGAAGTTAATTTCAATTTCAATGAGGGGTGAGTAAGGTTCTGAATATGGACTATGCCAAGGTTTTGGGTGGGCTTGGTTGGAATGGTAGAGGGTGACTTGGTTATTTTAGGTGGAGTTAGTTTGGATGGTTCGGCTATGGTTTGACTGGTAGAGTTTTATAAAAGTTTATCAAGGTGATGATGGGTTAAATAGTGGAAAATAAAGGTTGGAATGATAGTGGTATGGTTTTAGGCTCTTGCTTGGTTGGGTAAAGAATCCCAATATAGTACTAAAATGTGGCACAATCTACGTTGGGTCAAAATAAGCACTCCAAGTTTGAACCAATCTATAGAAGGGATTATAGATAGGTTTGATCCCTTTGATATTGATCTCAAAAGTCAAACCCATGGGTAGAGAGAGAGAATTGGTTATCTTGTCCTTTTCCTCAATCAAAGGCTCCATGGTTTAGGAAGATGAGTCTCTTATGGGAGAGGTAGGTAGAGTGATCTATTCCTTAGGGATACTTTCCAAATGAAGAGTGGATTGCTGTATGATGTAGGAGAAGGATACAATGGTAATGAATATCTCATTTGGTATGTCCCAAAGGAAAGGTTGGTAGTTCAAATACCATGATGAGTGGAGAAAGGGGAAAAGTCAATTTCTTGGTTTCATTTTCTAAAGGAATGGAGAGTGAATCCACTACCTCAATAAGTGGAGGGGAAGGAAAGGTAATCTCATCAATGGTTTCCTCAATAATGATATCATTAATAACCACATTAATGGTATGGACCTCATGGTTTTGAGAGGATTCCACTCTATTATTTTCATTGTTCATGGAAGGGGCATGGTTGGGGGATGGGTATCTAAACATGGTGAGTGATTGATTTTGGGGTGTGTTTAGGTTATACAACATAAGTTCCCCCTTTTTAATGAGATTTTGGATGATGTTATTGAAGGTATTTCACCTACTAACATCATGTCCAATGACATAGTGGAAGGCCCACAATTTTTTCTCCTTATACCAACTAGGTACATGATGAGAGGAATCAAATTGTTATGAAGGTTTGATTGGCAGGAGTTGTATGACATTTAATTTGAAAATATTTATAACTCCCCTAATGAATTAAATTACATTTGGTTGTTGTGTTTTAGGTTTTTAGTGTTTTGATTAGAGGAACTAGAAGAGTTATGTTGGTTAATAACTAGTGAAGGATCAGTTTTAAGGACAACTACATTCATGGTTACCTTGTTTTTGGTGTTAGTGTTAGTTTGATTGTTAGGTTTGGAGGAGGTGGCCTCATTTGATTTGAAGGTGGAATTATTTTTTCTCAATTTCAAATTCCCCTCATCAATGGATCTATTCTCTAACTTTTGTGCCATGGTGAAAGCCTAATCAAATGTCCTAAAAGTCTAAACCCACAAAGTGAAGGAAATGTGTTTAGCACAAGCCTGAGAAAATAGTTCAATCAACTCAGGTTAGGGCAAAGAGAAAATTGATTTATCAAGATTTTCCAATGGGATAAAAATTTAGCTATGGACTCACTGCCAAATTTCCAAATGGAGTAGAGATCAGTGATGGAAACTTTCTCAAAGATGTCTATGGAAAAGAGATCTAAGAAAATCTGAGCTAGTTGGGCAAAAGAAAAGAGGGAGTGCTTTCTAATAGCACTGTACCAATCTAGTGTCAAACCTAACAGAGACATGGGAAAAGTATGGAGAAGGAGAGCATAATCATAGGTGATCAAATAGCAAGAATGCCTAAATTCTCTCATATGTTGTTTAGGGTCTTCCTTATTCTAAAATTTTAATTTTTTTGGAAGTTCTCATTGAGGAGGATAAGGTCGAATGGGGATAGATGGATGAATTGTTTCATTGAAAATTTGGTCATAAGATAAGAGGTTATGGGCACTGGAGATATATTACTCTAAATTAGTCATTTTGTCCACTAACATTTTGATAATATTAATTTGTGGTTGTGCACCCTAGTAGTTGTAGGTTAGATTATGTTAGATTTGGGTAGGTGCAACATACAGATAGTTGGTGGGGGGTTGAGAAGCTATCACATATTGGTATGTGGACATGGATATTTGGGATGATGCCACATATAAATATATGGAGATGGGTGGTTGGGTGGAAGGTAGAGGTACATACCTTTGTGGGATAGGGATGTAGCTTGAGTTTCGTGTAATGGGCATCTATTGGAGGATTGATGTAGGTTGGGTTGGTAGATAGAAGATAAGTGGTAACTTTGGTATTGATGGGTGGAAGGGTAGAAGGTATGGGAACCACCAAGCTCTAGAATGGAGTAGAGGTAGGTGGATTGAAAACAAGGGGAAGTGTGGTGATACTAGTAAAGGGTACTCCCATGATAAGTCAAGTAAAAGTGCTTAAAGGTTGGGTTACCCTATACTAGAAGGGTTTTTAGTTGGGCTAGAAGGTGTTTGGGTGTTGGTTGGTTGGGTGGGTTGGTTTTAGATGGTGGTATTGGTGGGATTATTGGTAGAAGAGGATGATTAGGTGACCAAGGGTTGGGTGGAAATGGTGGAAACATAAGTATTTCCCATAAGGTAGGATGGCATGTCATAGGGAGGGTCAATAAGTAGAAGAAAAGTAGGGGTATAATGAGATATGGTGTTAAGTTAATGTTGGAGGGATATGGGGTTGTTATTTAGAAAGGCAGAAAAATCCACATCACCTTAGGAAAATATCTAAAGGATGTTAGGACTTTCAGAAGGATGGGGAGGACTCTCTACATTTGAGATGTACTCCATGGATGAGGGAGAAGATGAAGACAAATGATTAGGAGGTAGACCCTCATTTTCTTGGTTTCTTAGTTGTTGCCTAGTTAAAAAATGAAGATAAGGGAAACATGAATATACAAACAATCTCATTACTCAAACAAAGAGAAGAAAAGAAAAAGTCAAGGAAATAAAACACACACTAAAGTAAATTAAATCTTAAGATTATTTTTATTCTCTCTTGTGGCTTATGACCTAATCTTTAAGAATTGTGTGACTCAACTTGGCTTGTAGAATAAGTACTAGAAAATGAGTCTATGGTTAGTTTTAGGTTGTGTTTAGACTCTCAAAAGGGATCTATATTAGAAATCAGTATGCGGTTTGATATTGGGGCATACCCCCTCACTTAACACGTTGAAATGATAAGGGTGTCAAGTGCTTAGCCAAGATATACTGATTGCTAGAGATTATACTTAGCTAGTGAACTAAGTTGGTTCTCCCTTTGGTGATGAAATCCAAGTAGGATAGTTGGGAAAGGTGAATGGTAGGTGATGAAATCATAGTCAAGCCTTATGTCAATGTTTTTATGATTTATTAGGTATAATTCACTTGATTAACTAAGATATGTGAGCTAAAATAATCAAGAAATCAATGTATGTAGTCAATTTTAAGCCCAAAATGAAAATTTGATTTCATTGTACAAGCCAAAAAACAAGAAGTACCTAGATGCAACTATGAACCAAAGAAAAGAATCAAGGGTGCCACCAAGCATTCTAGAATGTTTCATGTAATTTTTAATTTATTTCTTAGAATAAAGTTGTAAAACTTAAAATAAGGGTGAGGTTAGTATAACCTAAATTTGGTTTACATTTCGTGATCCAGACAGTTGTAGATACTCCTCTTTGTCTAGGGAGAAATGACCTATGAATAAGAAGGCACTAAAGAAATGGTTGATTAGTTAGATAGTAGGGTGGATTGCCTAACAAGATAGATCCATGAAGCACAAGCTTCCTTAAAGGCTATTAATTCACACTTTTAAACAATCAAGTTCTAAAAATGAAAGATAAATTGCTTACATGAATAACAAAAGATACTAAAATCAAATACAAGTTATTGAAAGAGATGAATTTTCTAAATTATAGAAATAAATGATTGGATATTAATGATAAATGAATCAAACATGGATTATAAAATAAGGTGATATTCTATGATCAGGAAAAAATTCAAAAAGTAGGATCTGGTTGGGGTCTATTAGGTGGAATTGACTTGCTATTGGAATTGTCACATAGTGACCATTGTTAGTTGGATGAACCATCAACATTTAGGTAACCTTCAATGGTTGGGTGACCATAAATTATTAGGGGTAAACCATTAGAGGCTAAGTAACCATTAATTGTTATTGTCAAAGTTGTCTTAGGTAAGGGTAGGTTTGGTTAGGAAGGTTATTGAGTGATTCTAGGAGGTGGGTTTAGGCTGGAGACTAATTGTGAGATAAAAACAAATGAAGTAATTAATAAAAATAGATAATTATCTCTATTTATTGAGGAATGTTGAGGTGAGTGGCTAAGAACCCATTATGGAGCCTAGAACAATTTTGGTAGAGTGTCAGTGTCTTGGCTATGATTGATGAATTATACTTCTTGTGTTCTCTGTCATGCTCATTAGAAGTTTTCCTAGATTTTTAAGAAGAAGACCTACAAAATAAGTTCTGATATAAGAAGATCTAATAATTTTATAATAATTATTAATGCTTATCAATCACTCTTTTACCTCCTCCTACTCTCTTTTTTATATAAGGAAGGGAGAGGTGAAATAATAAGTTCAAACAAGGTCTCAACATGTCATCTAATTTTAGTCTTAACATTCATAATTATGTGAGTGGCTAAGAATAAAAAAGCAAGGTGGAGTTGCACCAAAGTTAACCCTTAAGGTGATTAAACATTGATCATTAGTGATCAAGTATAACCATTATCTATTAGGGGTTGACCATCGATGGTCAATAGGTCAAAGGTAGAATGGTCAGAGTTAGTCAGGGTGACTTGGGTTTGGTGGTTGAAAGGTTGTGAAGTGGTCCTGAGGGGGTGCAAGGGTGGTCTAGGTGTTGGTAAGACATTTAGAACCATAATGTGTTGATTTCTACTGTCTATAGCTTGCATCAATGATAGAAAGAACACTAATTTAGACTTGCAACCAACTTGAAGACACTTAAAAATGAACAAGAAAGAAGGACAATGGGCATGGAAAATTCTCCTTCATAATTCCATCATGTACAAGATTTACTACACAATTTAGAGGGGACAAATAGGTAAAGAAAGTATTTATTACTTCAAGAGGTCTTTGATACAAGTTTGGATAGGGTCTAGCCATATTAAATGAGAGTATCTACTCTTCCAAAATTGAGAGAGAATTTATTATCAAAAGTGAGAGAGAATTTATTATCAAAAGTGAGAGAGAGATTTTCTTCTAAAAATTGAGAAAGAGATTACAAATGGAAAGAATGGGTAATATAGGAGAAAATAGAGAGAGAAGAGGGAGCATGAGTACATAAAATCATTAATTAAGCTACCACCTTTCAATGAATGCTACACCACCTTTTGATCAAATTATCCCCAATTCTCTATTAACAAGTTAACCTTTTATTTGTCCCAATAGCCCTCGAATCTCCTCATTGGCTGAGAAAAATGTAGTGGGAGACAATAGTTTTCCAAAGGTGGTGAGTCATGATCCTGTTTATGAATAAAACCTTTAGGCACCCTGAAAATCTATTAAATTCTCTAGCTACCTTTCAATTGCCAAATGTCCATCTTGGGACTTTACACTGTCTTCCACTTAGCCTACTTGTGAAGACAAAATCTTTATATATTGAAATTGATATAACCATGCTATGTCTACTTTAAGTGGTGATAGGTACTTGTTTGTTGAAGATATGACCATGTCGATAGATAAGACACTCATTTATTAATCACAAACATGCCCCTACTGCCATATCTGAGCATTGATCTTACTATAGATTGAAAACCAATCTCATTTATTAGTTTTCATATAGTTATATCCATGAAGAGCTTATATATTGTGTAACATCATACTTGAACCATATTAAGTCTAAACAAACCTATTTTACCTTTAAAACTTGTGAAATCCAAGGACTTATTACACACTATTATAATAAACACAAGAAATCCAAGTCTACATGCTCTAAATACTCTAATAGACATATCGAATGTGCTTTAATGGCATCCTTTGATGTATTTGCCCTAGTTTTACCCTAGGTTTCATTTGTTCTCCATTGAATTCCCTTATCTTTCAAATTTTAATATTGACCATCAATCAACTTTTTTTCACTTTCCATTGGATTTGATTTCTTGACTTATATGCATAGCATTAATTCTTTTCTATATGAATGAATGCAAGCCATAGATATTCGGATAGTTTAACATAGTTGAGACACTTATCACCCATGTATTTTCTCTTAAGATCCACTAACCTTTTGACTTGATGTTCACTATTGATCTACTTTATATGAGTGAATTTGTATCATTAGATCTTTGGGACCCAATAGATTTTTTTATTCATCACTCACTATTGGATCTAAATTCTTCTCCTAAGATTATGCCACTTGTCACTTACACATTCAACCTAGAGATCTTTTAACCTTTTAAATTGATGCCACAATTGATCTTTGATACATGATCAAATATACTCCATTAGATATTTAGGACCCATTATATTTGTGTGTCTCTACTCACCATTGGATCTAATCTTAGCTTTTATGATTTAGACACTTTTTAGATTCATGTTGAGCCTAGAAATATTTGAATTTAAATGTCTATTTCATAGAGCTTAAACTTGACATCCCTGTGCATGTTTCACTCTGCAAGTCTAACTTTGAAGCTTTATAACCTGAGATAAGCAACTCCTTAAGTTATAACATTTGTCAAGGTTAATCTAGGTATGAAAAAATTCATGCCCATGTTATCTTTTGGTCCTGAGTGGTCTCCTAAGTGAACTTATTAGATGCACAATCAAGATGACCTATTCATTTCTATGTGATGTGCCATTATAGTTTAGTTCTTCTATACTTGTGCTTGAACTATTTTCCCTTTAGAATGATCTAATGAATTTATAAGACTTTGTGTAACCTGATTCATGCTCCTGAATTCTTAAAACACTATGAAAACCTACTAGTCTTCTTATTTTTCAATCTTAGACTTATTTCCAAGCCTATTTTTCAAAGATAAAACAAAAAAACTACACTTTAATCTTGCTTAAAGTGTTTCAAAAGCTTTGTAATAATTATGAGATCTTTGGACCACTCATATAATAATGGATATTTTATAAAATTTTTTTAAGTCATTATACCTCTATCTGAACCTTACTTTTCTAGGCTTTATATTCCTCTTCAACTAGTCAAAAAGACATGAATCACTCAAACACTTGCAAAAAGGCCCAAAATATATAGTTTCTAGTCTGTTTTCATGCATTTATCCCTCACACGTGCCAAGATTATTGACCCAATATGTTACCATGAGGTGTGTGTATACATCATCAAGGTGATTTAAAGGTATTTAAAGTACATTAGAATCATTTAAAATAACATTTAGAGTCATCGAGATTCTTAAGAGTAAAATAAGTAGTTTTAGGTCTCTATCTTGTTAATGATTGTTCATATAGTTGAACCCACTGATGAACTCATAAATGCAAAAAAATTAGAGTATAAAAAACTTATAAATATCTCCTAATGGAATTATAACCTATGCATATGCTCCACAAAATTCCCACATGAGAAAGTTTGTCTTCTTAGGCTTGTAATCATGTAGGTATACATTCTAGAGGACAATTTAAGCAAAAAATGGTTTCAAATGCTTGATTTTGACTTGGAGACACTTTATCTAGGTTTTATACATGCCTTATGACTTATAAATATTATTTTAAAAATCACTTGGCTCCTTAAACTCCTTAGAACTTGTATTGGTCCATGTCAAGGGTTTATAGGTAATATGACTATTTTAGCCCTAATGGCCTTGTTTTGATGTTTTATTCTCTTAAAAGATTATAATAAATTATATCATCTCATTTATATTTATTAAAAATTTAATTAAACCTCTTATCTAATTTTCAATGTAGGATTTTCACCTCTCTACTCATGTTCATTCTTACAACCTGTGTGCTTTCTCTTATCTATCATGTCAAATGTTGAGAATGGATCTTGTTTAGATGTTTTTTTAATAAAAAGGAATATTAAACTTAAAACATATTCCTTAAGGTCCATCACACCCTAAATGACATTTTTTAGCTTCATGTTCAACACCATAATGCATATTTTCCTTATTCTTATATGTAGGCTTGTAGGTGCCTATTGTAGGATTAAAACTTATTACAAACCTATTATTGAGTTAATTTCACTAAATTTTATAACCTTAAATGATATTTTGAGGTAATTTAGAGTATCATTTACTTTCATTAAGACTTTTTCAATGATAAAACACACAAATTTTTGTCAAGAACCTTTTTTTTTTGCCTATAGACTTATATAGTACACCTGTGTATGCATGAATACATTATTAATTTGTCACTTGTGCCATTTAAATTCTTGGGATATATTTTAGGTTTACATATTATGATTAATATCCATAATATGCAGTAGATACATCTCATCTGGTTATAGTTTTGTTACTTATCTCCATGCTTTAAACCTTGTTCAAGCAAACTAAATCAATGGCCCTAAGCCCGTCACCTGCAACTTCTTTTTAAGAATGGTCATAGAGGTGAGACACCTATTGGATATATTTTAGTGTTCCATATACTTATAATGAGTTTTTAAATCCAATTTCATATGGACTACTCTCCAAGACATCAACTGTGATTGCCTATAGGACTGTTATCCTTCCATTTGAAGTCTTTGTGTTAAATAGTACAAAAAAGACACTTTAGAGATAAGTATTAGATTAAATAAACATGTAAATGGGTATGATTACTTGGAAAAAGTGCATAACATGTGATTTAAACCTTTCAAAAAAATCTAAACCTCTTCAAAAGTGTATTTTATGCTCAAAACTTGCACTCTTAAACATTACAACCATGTATATTGATTTTTAGGTCATTCATGCATATGAATCTTGGTTGGAAAAGGTATGGGAGAGATAATTTATATTTTTTAGGTTTTATATATCATGTAAACTTTATTTCAATCTCTTTATATAATGAAAACATGTCACAACCCCAACAAACCCTACATATCATGCCTACAACAATAGAATAAAGAAAGTTTCATGTTAGTACCATCATGATCATTAGAATTTTGTGCTAAGTTTGATATTTCAGGGACTATTAGACCTCCAATAAACAATTTTCAAATATTTCCATGCATTCACCAATCTTAGCTATACAATTTAAAGAGGAAAACCATGACATTGGGGTTTAGAAGGGTTTTAGAGAGGTTTACTCCTTAAAAAATGATTCATAAACCTCTACCCCCTAATATCAAAATTATTTCCCTAGATTTGGAGGGAATTTGGGTGAGAAAAATTACCTAAGATAATTTGGTTTGAAACATCTCCTTTTTGAACCAATGACATGAAATTGAGTCTCCTTCTCTTGCAAGCAGTCCGATGGGAAACTTGAACATTATTTTCCTTATTTGGACCTAAAACTTCTATCTTTGCATGATTTTGAGATTGATGAGGATGGATAAGGTTTTAGGGGCTTATAAAACCATAATTATTTTGAAAATACATTTAATGAAACATCTTTATCAAGCTTGAGGATGCATAATCACTCCTAAACCTATTTTCATCAAGAAAGATTGCCATATTCTACTAAAATACCCTATTAGAACTATGAAACAAATGTCCATGGAGTGCCTCTTGGATTGTATGGTGGTGATTCAATGTACCAAGAATATTTTTATATTATTTTCCTTGTCATTTATTCATTTTGATATGTTTGGATGTTAGAACAATGAGGAAAGTAGTTTTTAAGGTGGGTTATACATTGAATAAGAAGCATTTTGACATTTTGACCAAGTGTATGGGCATAAGGACATATAATATGATATTTAAAAATGTTAAATGAGACAAAATAAGTATTTTTACATCTATTAAAGTTTTTATACCTTCACACTTGATGTCTTCCAAGGTGGTTACATTATAGCACTTTAATAAGCAATAAAAGATAAAACAATAGAAACCTTAAAAACTCCAAAAGTATCTTAAAATCTCTAAAGACATGAATATGAAATGTTTCCATCTTAGTAACCTTTATTATAATTCCATCATCAAATGTAGAACACTATGATTATTGGATCATCACCATCTCATTTTTCCCCTCCTTGGATTAAGCACATCTTGACTTTCACAATTTAATCTTAATCTTTCCAAAGTTACCTTAAAATTTTCTAAACTACATTGTAAAAGACATCTTCAAAGATCAAGAAATGAATTTGATTAGATAAGACACACACATGGACTCTATAATCCTATTAAGACATTTTTTAGACTTTGATATTAAATTCAACACCATAACCATCACATAAAGACATGATTCTCAACAAGACCATTTTAAGCTTAGATGACTTAGATACCTAGTTTTGAACAATCCTTGGTCATGGGTTTTTTATTAGATAAAATTTTTGGTGACATCCTAGGGTATTTTTCCTACTAAAAATCTAGAATATTGGAATTAGACAAACCATTACAAATGGAGTCACTAAAAATTGCTTTTCTAAGAGACCAAATCTAGACTTGAACACGACATTGACTTTGAAAGAATGTAAAAACTGAAAATACCTTAAAAAACATAAAATAAAAATAAACAGTCAAGGAACACAAATAAAAAATCAAACATGAGTTAGGTCACTTGGATAAAGTATCTCCTAATCTACTATGTATAAGAAGAGAAAATGACCTTAATAGAAACACTTGAGGTGTATCCCATTGGTTGGGATATGTACTTCTTATCCATTCAACTTTGAGAGATAAAAAGAATTATGTTAATTGTAATGAGTGATGAAATAGGGCCTATATACATCCAATTCCTAATGCCATTGTGTTTTGAAATTATCAATCTTACTTGAATTTCACTTAAATGCATAATTTAGGCCAAAATCATGTAAACATACTAAATGGTTTGAGATTTTCATATACAAGTGCCAATTTAGGATAATGTATCCCTAAATGTGGAAATGCATTTTATGTGATTCATAACTTTTCTCAAATCATTCAAGTCAAAATGATGATTTTGCATTTTAGTGCTCTAGATCACTCTTTTCTTCTAATTTGTAAGCACATGTCATGTGCCTATGTTATTTTGTGTCGATAACATCCTAAATGGGATCATAATTCATACGTAACTAACATCACCTTCTGATTCTTCCTAGATCAAATTACAACTCAATAATATGACTTTTTTACCATTTTGATTAATTGTGCACCAATTTCCAAAGAATTGCACTAAAATTGATTGATATTACTTAGGCAAACTAAATCAAATTATGAGCTTAAGTAAGAATCCCATGGAGAAAATTGAATATTTATTTATTGGAAATTTATTTTGAATATCTACATCACCTAATGACATGATCAATGGGGTGTCATCCATAAGCCATAAATGCAACAAATATCAGGTTTATGGGCACCAATGCCTCATTAATGCCTCTTCCTAAAAATCATTATGAGGATATTTATGTATTTATTATGAAATATTAGATTAATTCATGGCCACACATATAAATCTTGAGATGGAAAATCATCCTTGAACATGATCCATTTGAAAAATCTATAAATAGAAGGCCTCTCACATTTTAAAGCTTAAGTTGTGGAAACTTATAATGCATGATTCTCTCTACAATTCATTTGTGTATTTTGATTATCATGCTTTATTTACAACAAGATAGCTTTATTTGATAAGAATAATTGTGATTTCATATCATGATCCTAGATTATGCATAGTGATCTTAAGATGATGAAGGAGCTTGAAATCCATTGTTGATAAAGATAAGAATACCAAATCAAGGGGAAAAAACATGCTTGGAGCTGCATTTGGATGGTGGAAACACTTGAGAAGGTAATATGCATATGTGATTTCTTTCAATTACTTCTTATTATCAGTTTTAAACCCCATTTAATACATTGGCTTAGATTGTTAGTTCTTATGCATTTTTTTGTGTTTTTCATGACTAATGATTGAACTAATCTTGTTTGTAATCCAACACTATAGGGCCCACTCCATAAGTGTCAAATTTTGTGTTTCTTATAGGCTTGGATCTATCTTCATCTCATTTGATCACAAGGTCACCTTCTTGAAATGATATTGGAATAAATTTCTTGTCAAATTACCTCTTGATTTGAGCTTGATGAGACTCCATAGTACACATGGCATGATCTCATATTTTTTACAGCTTCTTTAACTCAACTAATCTCATCTCCATCTCAACATTCTCCATCATCTCAAGATGATGTGTAAGTTTTAGAGCTGGTAACTCAATATAAATGGGTATATTTACTTCTTTTTCATAGAAAAACATGTTATGTTGAGTTACCAATGGCCCTTTTAGAATTGATCATATCAGCCCATAAGGTGGTCTTCAATTTTGTGTGCCATGTTCTATGATTTTAATCCATAGTCCTCTTGATAACTATAATTAGACTCTTATTTTTGGATACTACTAGTCCATTAACTTAAGGATAGTAGTTGGAGGATGTAATTAGGTGAATTCAATTCTTCACATCCTACTCGCTTATTCTAGTACCAAGGAAAGCCATTGCATTATCTAATATAAGTGTATAAGGTACCCAAAATTTGGTTAATTTACCTTCATATAAGTCTAGAAAATTAGTTTCATTATCTTCCTTGATAGCTATAGCCTCTATCCATCTATAAAAATAGTTAATTTTAGTCAACACCCATTTATGACTAATATTTCAAGGAGGGTTGATCATACCTATGAAATCCAATCCCCACTACATGAAAGGTTGGTCTACTTAAATGAGATGGAGAAGGAGGGATGTAAGATTATTTTTCCTATGAAGGAGGCACACTTTTGAAACTTTATCACCCATGAATATGAATTCTTGAATAATATAGTCCAATAATAACTATCTCTCATCACTTTTGTTGCTGTAGTTCTTAGTGCAAAGTGACAACCTAATGATCCACCATAAAATTATGCTAATAATTTATTAACCTGATCAACCTCTACACACCATAGGATAACTACATTAAGATAATTTATAAAGATTTTTCCATCTACCAAGACATATGGAATGGGTTGTACTTTCAAATGTCTCCTTTTAGCCTAATGGACACTCACCTATTTGGTATAATTTGACCATGTCTTATGTCTAACTCATGGTATATGGAGATGTAGTTGTTTTAGGGTCATATTTGAATGATGCGACAACTTATTTTTTCTCCTTAAAGTTTAAATCTAATTTATCACATAGTCCCTTATCTCTCACCAACTTGAATACCTTGATATCTACTTCATATTCCATGAATTTGGTGATCCAACCAACCCTTTTCTCATTCAAATATTTGCTCAAAAATAAGTCTATAATGTTTATATGATACAACATCACATGTAATTTGTTGGTAAAGAGCATAAATTTTTAAGGGTTATTATTATAACAAATAACTATTTATCTATATAAGTGTATCTTACCTCATAGTCTTCTAACCCTTGGTTGAAGAAATCAATGGGCTATTAAAGACCCTCTTCACTTAATTGTATCAACATGGATGAGATGACTTCATTATTTCCAAAAGTATGTAAGGTGAAATTATTATTGAAATTAGGATTTACAAGTGTTGGATCTTGAGCTATTGCTAATTTGATAACACCAAAACTATCCCTTCCTTATCTAGTCCAACTAAAATCTTGATTTTCTTCAAGATGGATGTTAGAGGCTTGAAAAGATTAAAAAAATTAGGTATGAATCTCCTAAAAAAATTTATTTTCTCAAAGGAAATTTGTAGCCCTTTTTCTTGTGCTTAGGTAATGATAAAGATAGGATAACACTTACCTTTTTAGGATTTATGGAGAGACCTTTCTTTGAGATAAAGTGGTCTAAATGTTTGCCTTCATGGAATGAAAATAAACACTTTTTAGGATTAAGAGTTTATCCAAAATATCTACATCTCTAAATTTTTTTCCTAAAATGAATCAAATGATTATTTTCATCCTTAGATAACACCATGATATCATCAAGATAAATAAAAAATATATCATTTATTAAACCTTAGAAAGTCATGTCCATGGCTCTTTAAAAAGTGGCTCCAGTATTAGACAACCCAAAAGTCATCTTATTATATGCATATGTTCCCATTTTTATGGTGAAGGGTGTCTTATATTAGTCTTCCTCTTGAAAAAAAATCTAATTATAGCTTAAGTAGCCATCAAGGAGGGAGAAGCATTCAAATCCTACTACCATATGTAATATTTACTCCATCGAAGTAAAAGGATAATGATCTTTCAATGAAACTCTATTCAAGTCCCTAAAATCCACACACAATTTTATCTATCAATTCTTATTCGTTATAGGGACTATATTATCAACCCAAGATGAGTGTTTGATAGGAAATATGATGCTAGATTCTATCAACTTAGCCAATTATTTCATCATTAGGGGCTTAATTTTTAGATTGATAGGCCTTTACCTTTGTCTTACTGGTCTAGAATCCACATATAGAGATATAGTGTGTTGAGATAGGATAGGGTCAAAACCATTTATATCTCTATACTCCCAAGAAAACACATCAACAAACTCTTTGCATAACTTAATGATTTCATGTCTTTCTTGATTGTTACATACCTTTCCAAGTGATGGAAGTTTATCATTGAAGGTGATGACCCTATCATAATTATTTTACTTCTCTTTCATCATTCGATCATCATCATTGAAGATGTTTTCAAGTGTCACTAGGCCTTTAGGAAGCTTGTTTGATCTTAATTGCACAATTTTATCACCATATTATTGCTTTAATTTGGACTAATTTTTTAAAGAGAACTCAAAATCTTCTTGGAGAAAGCATGCTGTTTGTTTATCACTATAAAATACTTTATAATTAACATAATTATCTATAATGGAAGGTCTTACTACTAAATTTACATGTGGTTGGAATCTTGAGTTATTGACATCATTTGGGATATCAAACTGAGCTCTAACTTTAGCCAACCTATCAACATGCTTATTTTCCTCCCTTATAATTGATTGTATGTTAAAGGCTTAAAAATATTAGATAAGATACCAAAACCTATGTTTTTAAGACTTTAACAAGGAGTTCTTTGTCACATTTTGACATCTCACTTGATGAACAATTAGATCACTATTACTAAATACTTGTAAACAATTCACTCCTATTTTTTGATCCATTTGAAGTCCATGCACAAGTGCCTCATAATATAATACATTATAAGTGCAACTGAATTTAAATATGAAAGTGGTATAATACCTATATTTGAAAGGATACACTAACATTTCACCACCTCTTACACCAATCTTGTTCCTTGATTTATCAAGAAATAACTACCATAGGTTTGACCAACTATGTAATGAAGGAGACTTCTTCATGTAAGCAATAAATCCTAGGCCTATTTATTCCATAAAAGTTTATGGATCATGTTCATGATATTTAGTTGCCCATTCTTCAAGAAAAAGATTAGGGATGCCTTCAAGATAAACATCTAGTTCTTAGTCAATATGGAGGTCTCCTTCATTTATAATAGTGCAATTAACATTAGATATCATAGGAACATAAGGTTATATATCACTTTTAGAAATCAATTTTGATTTTATATTAACTTTGGTTCCATGCCTAGTCTTAAAAACCATGTAAGACTAATATGATGATAAGTGTCCCCCAATATTAGCTATGAATTATTTAAATAGGTATATGGAAAAGTGGGGTGGTACATCTATTGAGAAAACATCTTGAGGAATTTAAAAATTAGGAAAATAATGTAAATTAAAATTAAGACCTTTGATAATACCTAAAATCTTGGTGGCTATCCCATCTAATTACAACACTCCTTTGGTGATTGGCTCATATTTTATGCCTAGCTTATCAACCACTTATTTAGGAATTACAGAGGTACTAAAATCACTACCAATCATAAAATTGTGAACCAAAGACACCTATAATAAGATAAATATATAAAGGATGAGGTTTATCATTCTTAACTTATTTTCCTCTTTTAGGATATCATGAGGATTGCTCTCTCTCTTTCATTACTAATATAACTACATAATTGAGATTGGATAACTATTATTGAGGTATGTCCTTTTGTTTAGGAATGTCCAATGTCACCCATAAGGGAATGTTCACATGTGCATTCTTCATTTTATAATTTTTTTTGATATAATAACTACCAATCCTTGAATGTCTTTTAGGATCAATAACACCATCTTGAGCTTGTAAATACTGAGGTAAGGAAAAATATATTACATTCTAATTTTTATACACTTCTTGTAAATTAGGGACAAAATTAGGCCTATTAGTCCCTTGAGACACCTGATAATGTGGAATAGGTACTTGACTTACTTCTTGATTAACTTATATTGCTCTTTTCTTAGACTTTGTATTAACTACCATATGAATATCAAAGTTGCTCATAATTCTATAATGATTCATAGAAAAATAGTCTCCTTCTTGAAAATTAACAAAGGTAGAATCATGTTATACTTTCCCTTGATTAGTCTCTCCCTATGGTGGCATATCAACTTGTGGAGTTTGAGAAGCTTGAGTACCTTAATAAACTTAAACATTTTGAGAAGCTTGAATACCTTGTGCCATGGGAGCTTGATTGGAAATACCATTGGAATACATAATCTAATTTTGGAACTAATCATAAGGAAGGCACCATGAATGATATTGGAATAGGATTTTTTTTTCTAGAAAAATATAATTTAAAGAGCTAATAATATTTGTATTGTAGTTATTGTAATGCCTAACATTAGTGATTTGTCCTTAACCTTAATAGTTTCCTTATAAAGGAGGTTTATTGATATGATTGAACTAGTTATGTGGCTACTAAGGCTTTTAGATCTAAACTTGTTGCCTCTTCATTTTCACAATTTCATTGCCAAACATTTGTAAAAGAGTCTTGAATTCATGCAAGTCTTTAGGAGGATTAGAGGTAACCTTTTCTTGACCATTTTGTGAAGGAATAAGAGCCAATATGGGAAATGCAAGGGGAATAGAAGAATTAGGAGGATATAATTATAGAAATAAAGGTGTAATAAGACTTTGATAAATCTTAATAGCTTGGATAAGACAATTTTCAGCCATTATTTCCACCTCATTTGCATCAAGCAATGTGTTTCCTCCCATTAATTGAATCATTATTACTATGTAACTAATCAAGGATCTTAAATAGTATAAGAAAGCATAGTTTAGAGTGGGTTTGACTATGGTTGGGATCATACCCCAATTATTTTGAACCTATAGTTGAAATCAACCATAAATTCTTTAGGATATCTCTTAATGGTAGTCAATTACTCACCCAAGGACAAATAATCACTTTTATCCTCAAAATGTTTACACAATTATTCTCTTAACTCATTTAAAGTAGTGATATAATTAGACCTCAATCCTCTATACCAATAAATATCCTTCCATTTAATTGAAGTGGCTAATAATATTATTGATACATTCTCTTGTATCACATGTTGCATGAAACAAATGTTGGAAATATCTCTTATATTCTTAATAAGAGTAGCAGAATATTCTATAGAAAAGTGTGGGATACTTTTAAGGGAAGTAAAAAATATATTATCATATTGAGATATGGGTAAATGGATGACACAATTAAAAGGAATAGAATCCTAAATTTTAGGCACTACCATCTTAAAATTTAGAATCAAATAAAAACTTCCTATAGATAGATTTACAACAACAAAAAATGAAAATTTTGGGTAAGGGTGTGTAGTAACAAATATCATTTTCTTAGATGAATGATAAGGTAATTATAAAAACTCAAAAGGAGTACCTTTAGCATAAGATCTTGTAGATACCTTTAGCATCAAAATTAGACACTAGTATTACAACTAAGATGCTTGAAAGTTTGTTGGAGTCACCAGATATTGAATGTAGATGCTATGAAAATTGTAAGTATGTTAAGACCAATACCAATATTGAGAAATATTATTGAATTTTGGTCCCACTGATCATGACAAAAACTATTGTCACTTTGAGTTTCACCCTTTGAGGTGTTTCAGATATCCTCATTGAATTGACACAATGGGAACTCTCTAAGGCTCTGGGTGGCCTATGCTAAAGAGAACCTCTAGATAAGGATGTTTCCCTTGATGATATACCTATATTATCACTACACCTACTTATATTACAATGAAAAGGGGAGAGATAAATCTAAAATAAAATATAAAAGTGGGTGATGCACCAAATTCTAGGTCTCCTTCTATGGTTTATGAGCCGATAACAAAACTAAACAAGGTTGTATTTAATCACATAACCTCAAATAGTTCTCTAGCATAATTATTTCAATATGTATGTTGTAGATGATACATCAACTAAGAGGGGAAATCAAGAGGCCTAAAATGAGGCACTAATGAAAATTTCCTAGACTTAACATTTGCATAACCACTTAGTACACACCATATGACCTATTAAGTGTGGGAAACCTTCATTAGTGCCTCATTTTACTCAGGAAGAATATAAGGAGATTGAACATTAACACTATCACTCATAAAAAATTTACCATGAATACACTAAATGTGAGATGAATAAGGAAAAATGAGTTTGCATTCACTTAAAAATAAAAAATAAGTATCCATTTTAGCAAGGATTTGCAATACTAACTTGGAGGATCCTTTTAAAATCCATTCAAGGCCAAATATATAGAATAAGGATAAGAGAGAGAGGAAGGAAATGGAGGAAGTACATTATGACTGTCATCTATCATGAAACCAATTACAATGCCAAGATAAACTAAATAAATAATCCTATTATTCATCCTCCACATGTTTTGTCTTGGATTAATGATTTTATCATGAGAGGTGGCTCATCTTAGGCCTCTTTATTAAACATTAAAACTTAACCACTCAGGAAAAATATAAGGAGATTGAACATTAACACAGGAACTCATCAAAAATTTACCATGAATATACTAAATGTGAGATGAAGAAGGGAAAATTAGTTTGTATTCACTTAAAAATAAAAAACAAGTATCAATTTTAGAAGGGATTTTTCATTCTAAATTGGAGGATCCTTTTACAAGCCATTCAAGGTCAAATATATAGAATAAGGAGAAGAGAGACGGGGAGGATGTGGAGAAAGTCCATCATGACTGTCATCTATCATGAAACTAGTTACAATGCCAAGATAAAGTGAAGAAATATTCCTATTATTCATCCTAAACATGTGTTGGCTTGGATTAATGATGTATTCATAAGAGTGGCTTAGAAGTGGCTCTTCATTTCCTATGAATCATCTTTTTTCACTTGAAACTACCTTTTTTAGATGGAGGAGTTACAAGTTGTTATCTTGACACATGGCCTACTTGACATATTTAGCACCTTTCTATGCCATTATAATCTCTTGGAATGAATCTCTTACCTTCATGATAATGAAAATTGAGACTTAAGCCTCATCATACTATGTTCCTTATCATTATGACCTGTAACTTCATGTCAAAGTTTGTCTTATCCAAAGAATGTGATGAAAACAAGCTCATATATCATATAAGATCCATTATTTGATTGAATGTTATCATAAAAATATTTTAAAATACATGTAGGTATTGTATAATATCATATCATATCTTTTAATCTTATAAACAATCTTCAAAATATTCTTCACAACTTAATAGCAAGAGGTTTGGAGAGGCCTATAAGTGTTCTTGAGAGCATGTGTAATGAGTCACAAGGTTTAAAGGTTGGTACTTGTCTGAACATAAGATTTTGAGGCTTATCTCCAAACCACCTTATTCATCACTACCTTAAAAATATTAATGTATAATGACAATACATTGAAATAGTCTTAAAGGATTACCAAAGGGTTATGACCATCCTTAATAACTCTCAACATCATGAGACAAATAAAATGCCCATGGATAGGCTTTCAAGGCTTCCTATAATTATTAAAATGAGATTGTATGAAAATTTTACAGGCTTCCAAATATGTCATTAGATGACTACATGGGTGTCTTTAGGCTTCTTTTTGCCATTTTTGTCCTTGAGAAAGTCTACAACCCAACTTTTCTATGCAACCAAGAAGGTAATTTTCACATAGCCTAGTTTGGAGACTTTAAACCTATTATACCACCATGGAGAATTATTATAATGTATTTTGGAAGATTATTATATCTTTGCATAGGCTTGAAAGTCCTCTTTAACTGGTTAAAAAGACCTTACTCAATCAAACACCTTTAAATAGGCTTAAAAATGAGGTTTTTAGGTCATTTTCATGCATTTTTCCTTCACATGTGCCAAGATTATTGACCCAATAGGTTCCCATGAGGTGTTTAGACATTATCAAGGTGATTTCAAGGTGTTTAAAGTGTGTTTTAATAATTTAAACCAACATTCTCAATCATCAAGCTTCTTGAGAGCAAAATAGATAGTTTTAAGTCTTTATCTTATGATTATCCATCAATTTGAGTCCCCTGATGAACTAGAAACTACCACAAATTTGTATTAGATAAAACTTATAATCATACTTTACTAGCATTATTACCCATGCATATGCTTATCTAAATTCATATGTGAGAATATTTGACTTCTCAAGCTTGCAAGTGTGTAGATATGCATTCTAAAGGATTGTTTAGCAACATATGTCTTCAAATGCTTGATTTTGACCTAGTGACACTTTATATAGGTTTGATACATGAATTATGATTCCAAAAATGTTTTTAAAAGTCATTTATATCCTTAAACTCCTTATAACTCATATTAGCCCATGACAAGTATTTGTAGGCAATGTGGCTGTGTTATCCCTAATGGCCTTGTTTTGATGTTTTTTATATTTTAAAAGATTATAATAACTTATGGAATCTCCCTCAGAGTTATCAACACTTTTATTCAACCTCCTATTTCATTTTCAATGCAATATTTTCACTCTTTACTCATGTTCATTATTATACCCTGTGTTCTCTCTTACCTTTCATGTCAAAGCTTGAGAATGGCTCTTCTTTGAATGGTTTTTTGTTCCTCACAAGGAATATGATGCTTAAACCATCTTACTTATGGTACCTCACACTATAAATGACCTTTTTGAGATTTATGTTCAAAACCAAGTTACATATTTTCCATATTCTTGTATGTAGGCCTGTAGGTGCCTATTATAGGATTAACACATATTAAAAACCTATTATTGAGTTGATTTCAATAAATTTTATAACCTTGAATGATATTTGGGGGAAATTTGGAGTTTTATTTACTTTCTTGAAGACTTTATCAATGAGAAAAATCTCAACATTTTTCCAAGAAACTTTCTTTTTTCTTGTAGACTTACACAATCCACCTGTGTATGCATGAATACATTGTTCTCTTATCACTTATATCCTTATATGATTGGATATATGTGAGGTTTCATTACCAATATTAATATCAAAAATATGCATTATATTCCTCTTCTTTAGTTATAGGTTTTCTACTTATATCCATGCTTTAAACCTTGTTTAAGCAAACTATATCAATGGTGTAACCCTATCACCTGCATCTTCTTGTTAAGAATGGTCATAAAGTTAAGCCAAATATTAGATATATATATGAGTGTTTCAAACCCATTTCATATGCATTAGTCTCCAATACATCAACTATTATTTCTTATAGGATTGTTCTCCTTCCATTTGAGGTCTCTGTGTTGAATATTATAAGAAAGACACTTTGGGGATTAGTATAAGCTTGTAGAAACATGGAAAGAGGTATGAAGACTTGGGAAAAGTGCATACCATGTGATTAAAACCTTTTCAAAAGCTCCAAAACTCTTCAAAAGTGTCTTTTAGGATCAAAACTTTCACTCTTAAACCTTACATACCTGTACATTGATATTTGGCTCATTTGTGCATATGAATCTTGATTAGAAAAGGTGTGGGAGAGCTAGTTTTGATTATTTGAGTTTGAACTATAATGTAAAATTTATTTAAAGAGCTTGATATACTATAAGCACCTCATAACCCAACAAACCCTATCTATGATACCTAAAACAATAGAACAAAGATTGTTTCATGTTAGTAACAACAAGATCATTAGAATTTTATGCTATATTTGATATTGCAGGGATTATTAGACCTCTAAGAAAAAATTTCAACTATTTACATGGATTATCAAATATTATCTATAAAATTTGAGGAAAATTATGACAATGGGGTTTAAAAGGGGTTTAGAGTGGTTTAACTCCTTAACAATGATTCATAAAGCTCTGCCCCCTAATACAAAAAATATTACAATGCATTTAGAAGGCATAGAGGTGGTCAACATCTCCTAAGATAATTTGATTTAAAACATCTCCTCTTTTATGAAATTATTTCATGAAATTTAGCCTCCTCTTGTAAGAAGCTTGATGGGAAACTTGAACAATTTTTTGCCTTCTTTGGACCTAAAATTTCCTTCTCTACATGATTTTGAGCTTCAGGAGGTTTGAAAATATTGTGTGGGGGGATTAGAACACAATACTCAATTTTTAAAATCCATTTAATGAAACCTCCTGATCAATATTGAGGATTTATAATCACTCTTGAACCTATTTTCATCAAGAAAGCTTGCCATATTCAACTAAAATACCTTGTTAGAGCTGTGAACCTGATGTTTATGGAGTTATTCTTTGATTATATGATGGTGATGTAACATAACAAGCATATTTTCATATTATTTTCCTTGACATTTATTAATTATGCTATGTTTGGATGTTAGAAAAATGAGCAAAGTAGTTTTCAAGGTGGGTTATACATTGGATAAGAAGAATTTTGACATTTTGACCAAGTGTACGGGTATAAGGACATATAATATTATATTTTAAAATTAAAAATGAATTAAAAGACCATTTTTTACATCTATTCATTGTTTTAGACCTTAAAAATTGATGTCTTTCAAGGTGGTTACATTATAACACTTAAATAAGCAATAAAAGACAAAATAATAGAAACCTTAAAAACTCCAAAAGTACCTTTTGACTAATTTGACCACAAGTCAAATTAGGTTAATGAAATATGTGGTTTTAAATTTTCATAGGGTCTTCCAGGGTGAACATTATGTCCCATGGTCCTAGTGAGGTCATTTAATGTGTCTTTAGCCTTGATCATATTTGTTATTAGTCCTTAGTGTCATTTTATGTCATATAAGGTCACTTTTAAGTCATTAAATGAGATTGAATAGGTTTAATATGGAAAAAAGGCATACAAGTGTAATTTAACATCTTACATGTTATATTATTGTCATATATGGTATTCTTCGATGGAAAACTATAGGTGCAACATTGAAAGCAAGAAGAACAAGGAGTTTTTAATTATTATACGACCTTTACAATAGTTGTGGCATGTGTGGTTACTACAAGAGTGACTCTTTATCTCCCCTTAGTTCACTTACACACTTGATAATCTTTGAAAGACCTGAAATTTGTCAAAACTAACCTATCTCCCCTATTACTCTGCTAGACGAGTAGAAATAGTCAACTGATCATTGCATGGTACAAATAAGAGGAGGTGAGCTGGATAAAATGTGTTTGGTGGGAGGTAGTAATATTTTTATACTACAAATCCATATAAATATTTTTAGGTTTGGTGTACCTATCTCTATGAACCATTTATAAGAGTTCTAGTGACTCTTTTCTTCTTATGCATCCCCATAGCCTTTAGGTTTCTTCTCTATTTGAATTATTTTATGAAATTCAAGTTGTTTAAATGATATTGAAAAGTATGATCATAATTATCAAAATGTTTAAATTTATTTGGCATGTGTGAAGGTGAATAAATGAGAAAAATTACTTCATTTTTCTAGGAGATACCATTATAGTTTACAGACTGTGTTTCAAAATTAGAAAGCTTGTCCTCTTGCAAATAGTTTAAGAACATAGGATATATGTTGTGTCTAATCCATCTCAACATGGTTATATAGTTTCATTATGAAGGTGTGGGAAAAATAATGTTCTATATGAAGTATAAGGCCCAACACATACATACAGAATCGACTCTCCTACAATATTCACCTATAGTCAAGTCATCTTGAGCATTGACCAGTTATGATTGAAAAAACTAAGAATATTTAAAAGAGTGTGAGAAGTATCTTAAGGTGAAATAATAATGACTGATCCTTTCACATAACTAGATATTGATGACATGTTACCAATTCCATACATACTATCTTATATCATGTAGTAGCACCTACGAGTGGCTCTAATAGAGGTCTGAGAATGTTGCATAAAGGTGTTTGAAATCATTTGAAACTTTCATTTAGTTTTGGGAGCATGGAGAAAATAAATATGGAAAAAGTGAGGTAATTTTATGTAGGTAGACATGATAACCATGTCTATAAGTTGGAAAGTTGCATTTGGGGATAAATTACCTTAATTTTTTGGAATCAAGGTTTTGTCCATATTCGATGCCATCTTATAGTAGAGTGTCTTGAGGTTTGGGTAGTATGAGTGTTTCCATAATGTAACCCAAGAACAGGGGCAATGTCTTGACATATAAAATTTATTGTTTGGTCATGAAAGGATTGTGTAAATAGGTTGCCAACTCAAGAAAATTCTCACTATAGAATTTTAGTGTCATTTATAGTACTCTTGAAAACTAGATGACTTTACAATCTAATAATGAAAAATTAGTTGTAGGATTCAATGACAAAGTGAATCCATTTTAGTGATAATGAAACTAGTGACCCAAAGGGAAACTAATTGAGTTGAGGCACAATGGTTTGACTTAGGTCACCACCTACATGAGCCTATTTTTCTCTCAAAATGTCACATATAGTCTAGTTATAGACTGATAGTACATGAGAAAAGGTATTTTGGGTGTTGTCATAACCCTAAATCATGATATGAATGAGTACACACAAATATGAGATGATTTTTATGACTTCAAGAAAGACCCAAACATGTAACATAGGAATACAACTTATACCTCCAACTGTAGGAATCCCTTTTCCTAGGGTAAACATCTACTGTCAGTATGCATACCCATAGTATGTTGATAGTGAGGCATAATAAGTAAAACCTATAGGTATAATTATATATTTAGGTTGGAAATAATATAATAAGATAAATAAAAATAAATATAATTTATCTATAGTTATTTCACATAAATCATCACCTACAGGAGTTCCAATCTCTACTAAGATAAACACCTAGAGTCTGCTACATTAGACAAACTAGGTCTAGTCAAATGGAGAGTGCATGATGAGAAGGTTAGCATCAGTGTATGATGTTGAACATGTTTGAGACTACCATAAAAATTTTGACATAAAATTCTCATGATTCTTAGATAAGTAAAGAGGTTAGGAAAACTAACATACAGTCACAATTCTGAGGTTTCTTAAAACCCTTACATAGTCACTTGTCATACAAGTATATCTTAGAGTTTCTAAAGTTGAATAATATAGAAATGTGATCTATCCTTGAGATTTTATATATAAGGTCTTAAATACCTAATATAACCATCCATAAATTCACTTTAGATAGATAAATATGGGAAGCACCTTCTATTTTGTCTCAAATATAGGGCAATCCTAGATAGTCCAAAGTTGTAGGCAGAATGTGTGAATGATATAAAGATGACATGGAAAGTATTTGATAACTATATAATGAGGTAAGAGGTTTAAGTATAGGTGTATAAACATGAATAAGCACCCACATATTATAGAGGCAATCATAGGTGGTCAAAGGATCAAGGACTACAGTTAGGCCTATTAGGCCTAGACTAGGACTAAGCCCTAATGATGCTCAATTCCTTTTCTATGACCATATAAACCTTCTAACCCCATTAATGACCTTTATAAGGAAGTAAATTATGGATCAAAACCATTTTTGTAGGGAGTTACACCAAAATGGTCAAATTGGCTTAAAACCATGACATGGGTACTTAGAATGCATGAAAGAGCTCGATAGGCCATATTCAAACACTCATACTTGTATGGAAACATTTCATGGTGATTAAAGGAGTTGGGAGTAGTTTAGTAGGGGCCTACACTTCATTTTTATGGAATTTTTTTAGAGGTTAGATGTTAGGATTTTACAAACATGCTAAAACCCTACTAAACCCTTGTCTAAGACCTGATGGAGAATAAAATGATGGATATGCATTAAAGATGGATAGTTTGGCATGGAAATTATTTTAAACTTGTTGAATAATCTCTCAAGATCTTGAATATCCAATTGTTTTATAACCTACTTGTACAAAAAAGTCTAAAATTGGGGTTTTTACAAGTTTTTATGTGTTTTATAAGTACAAATCATAATAAATACACAACAATAATTTGGGGAGGTTAAGTGGGAATTTTTATAACTATATATATCTATTTTTAAAAATATATAGGCATACATACACTTCTGCTAAGTCACTCACCACAAGCAGTCTTAGATAGGTAATGAACAGATAAAATGACTATCTGATGAGAAGGTGAGAAGTCTAACTGTAGATATTTTTAAGGTATACCTAATGGATTGGAAGGAAAATAGACTCTAAAAAGGTGTCTTATAACCTATTATATGGATTTGTTTGAGTAATTGAATGCCACTTGGGTGATAAATGTGTAGAATGAGGCATAGAAGATTAATGAGTGATTGCAGATGGTGAGTACAAGTGTCTAAAAGATGGCTAAAAGTTAGGGATGGATATGATGATTGTCACATCATATTTCCAACCTACCTAATATATTTCAAATGTTTCAACTCTACCTAGTTCAGTTTTGAGTAGTCAAGAGATGCATCATCATGAAGGTAATTTTTAAAAAGGCCATTTTAGGACCTTACACTAGTTTGAGGAGTTTTACATGCTTCATATGGACACTTGTATGAGAAGACCTTTCATGATTTTTTCTAAACTTAATTATCCTACAATGAAATTGGTCCTCATCACTTGACACTTATTTTTATGGTCCTTAAACTCCAATTCTTCTCTCTTTTCTCACACATTATATAAATGCAAGCCATTTTAGCTTTTGTAATCGAATCCACACCTGGTATGGAAAAGCCCCACTAGTTTGATGTTATATTTTTCATTTTAATAATAATTTTAATTTGGTTATGAGTTCATTAATTTATTTTTTAAGTGTCTAAAGTGATGCATAGTGAAGTGTCTAGTGATAAGTATCTATACTTGCCTTCTCTTCATCCTTCCATATTTGGTAAAAGTAGTTCTCACTCTAATAGGTCACATGAAGTGTAACTAGTGTGTTTGAATATATTAAAGTGTAAAATTACCCTTTATATCTATAATATAACCTCTATTTTACTCAACTTGTGTATTCCAATGCATATCACCTCCATGTTTGAAATACTAATGTTAGAGCAATTCAAGATTTTGAGACTAATGTTATAGGTCATATTTCATAGTGAAATTATATAGTAGTGTAGTGGGGATAGTTTTGGTTCATCACCTCATTAGAGTATGCTATTTTCATGTCACTTTTTATCCCTTTTCATCCAAGTAGATAGTTAGTTTAGGTGATAAACATTCAAGGATAAATCTAGGGAGCTAATCCTTAAACCTAGAGGTATACCTCTACCATATGCAACCCACATGCCTAAAGGTATTCTAATGTTGAAAAAATATTAGTGTAATATTAAACAACCAAATCTAGGGTGAAATATTTGGTGACAACAACCAGTGGGACCATTGTCTTAAAGACATCTTGTCAAGGTGAATATTGTTATTGATAACATCATAGTTGCATATGGTGTTTTACTCAACATTTAAAGACTCCATTAAAGTTAATATCTGGTTGTAGACCATTGTTTTATCAATTCTTGTATTCATACTTCATGGTCCTTACTAGGTCATCTACTAGTAGAGGTATAAATCCCATAAACCCACTCATTCAACATGAAATTCCTCTTGAAGGTCAACATCCTCAGCCTATCTTGATCTTTGGAGAACAAGATGAATTTGAAAGACAATAAGATCAAGAGAGTGAATAAGAACTTGAGGAGAACATGGCTAGAAACATGTCTTCCCAACTTATAACATTGCGAATCCCATACACCTTAATGCATATGATGATATACCCCTTATTTCTACCAAAAGTGTTCCCACATTCAATGTGAAGGTCATGCCACTCCTAGTGAGCATTTTAGGGAAATATCAAACTTATACAACTTTCATAATGTTATTGAGTTCAACACTACCATTAGAATATTTTCCATGTCCCTTAGAGGGAAATAACTTGGATATTATAAGACACTGACTAGAGGGTGTATCATAACTTGGGATGTTTTTGGAGAGTTTCTAACTTAAAGGTTTGAAGACAAAAGTGATCACACATCACTCATTCATCAACTCAATGTGATTTAAACAACCCCCAAGGAGAAAATACATGATTTTAATGAGAGATTACTAATAAATGGGAATAATATACCTCCCCCCATGAGACCACCTATAATATTTGTGTTTATTACATATCTAAGGGCTATTGGAACTGACATAGCCATAACGTTGCAATCCATGGGTGGTTACACCTTACCTAAAACATATGAACTTTCCATTGGAGATGAGAATGGACTAATACAAGATGTAAATTTACCTCTAAAAGTTTATATACCTCTACTATCTAATATGTCTATAACTACTCCAAGTGTTTCTTAAGTCCCAAGTGCAAATACCAAGTCTAGAGCTATCTCTAAGAAGATGGAATATAACATTGATTGAGAGGCAAGGTCTAGAGCCTAAGAGGCTCAAGTTAGGCAACTCAATATATAATATGGTGTTAATAAAAATCCATACCCTTTTATAAAAAAGGAAATAAGTTACCACCTAAGTAATATGATCATGGTAGAGGTCAAGGACAACCTAAATTTAATATCCTAACCAATGCATACAATCCAACTTCCACCTCCAACACAAGATGCATGGTCCCTGTTCATAGTAGCCTAGTCCAAGGAGAAGAATGGAAATAAGGATAGTTCATGGATGCAAATTAAGGTTTGAAAAAATATTTGGTTTCTTAAATAGGAGTCACTCCTTAGTTTTTAGCAGAAGATGAGAACTACATGAAAGCAAATGAAGGATGGTAGCCCCAAAAGGTGAACCTTACAAACTTTCTAGTGGAAGACACCTTTATTCTCAATTAGAATAATTAAATTATAGATAATAATAGATAAAAGAGGAAGGATTTATGAGATGACCATGGTGTTTTTACAAGTTTAAGTATCCCTTCTATAAATCATCAAGGTGTGAGTCCAAGAGTGACAATCCCTATAACTTCTGTATCTCCTCAAAATTAGAATGTTGGAAGGGTTATTCAGAGTGATCCAATGTCTAAGCTAAAGGAACATGTTTAACTTAAAGGACATAATAAAAGGTAAATAATCCTTATTTGAACATTTTTGATTCATTTAAAATCACTAAGACATCTCTCTCTCTCTTTGGGATTTCTTCACTTGCTTAGTCAAAATTAACTTTTACAAGAGTAACTATCTCAAATCCACCTTAGACCTCAATGATAAAGTACTAGTAATATTTATCTCAATAATGATCCCACAAAAATTATTTATCCATCCTATAAATATAAAAACCCCCCACCCTTCTACCTCACTCTCTTTTTGGGAGACAAACTTGTTCAAAACTGCATTATGGATAGTAGAGCTAGTACCTCAGTGATGCCCAATCTTATGGCAGACAAATTGGTTCTAAAATATGATCCATATAATAATGGGGTAATATAAATTTATGGGACACCCAATAAGTTAGTAATACTTGTCAAGGGTTTGAAATTGTTCCTTCATGATTGTCTAAGTTTGCTTATCATTCAAGATATAGTAGTGGTTGAATTGCCTGCTCACTTTGCTATCTTCCTCTAAAAGGATTTCATAACCAAGATAAGAGGATAAATATCAGTTGATTTCTCCTTATTGGCCTTCAATATAAGGTATGAAACAAATTCAACCATCATAAATCAACCACTATCTAAGTTTCATATTGAGCCCTATTTAGAAGCAAGCTCCAATCTATTTTTTTTTAATCAATGATCAAGAGGAGTCTATTGTGGATGATGGAAAATATTCT
Organism: Torreya grandis; assembly: GCA_037957365.1. Classification (NCBI taxonomy): domain Eukaryota; kingdom Viridiplantae; phylum Streptophyta; class Pinopsida; order Cupressales; family Taxaceae; genus Torreya; species Torreya grandis. The sequence continues at coordinate 396,754 of JARHVA010004815.1, forward strand.
AAGCATGAGGGAATATCTGATTTTTTCCTATATTATTATTTTGAAGACACTTATGGATATGACACATACACTTTATTTTAGTAAACTAATCTTGGCACATACATCATACATGAGGGTGGATATGTAACAATCTAAGGTAAACATTGATAACTCTTTTTCACAAGATATTGAAGGTAATTACCTTGTTCATATGAATGATGATGATATATTTATAAGAATGATAGTGTGTAATATTGAAAAATACAATACCATTATGCCTAAACTTGATATAAGTGTCCTTGAATATGATAGTCATGAAGAGGAAGATGACCTATGGCAAAGGTTCTATGCCATAATGCAAGAGTTTGAGTAGTTGAGTAAATCTACTTTCCCTCATAAGAAGTGTGAACCTGATAATGATTTTATTGATGAGCCTACCAATAATGAAGGATAATGTCTTGATAAGCATGAGGTTTAGTTTCTAACTACTGTCAAAGAAGCTACATTCATGAAGAAACCTAATGAAGCCAAAATAGAAAATTTTGTGTTCAAGGAATAGTTAACACCTCAAACTAAGTTTGAACCATTTTCATATGTGTTTGAATATAAATAAGATGAAATTGATGATCATATACATCAAGTACATTATGTCCTAGAAGAGAGTAAGATTGAAACAATTTTGATGAATCTAAAGTTATAGTTTGAGAAGTACCAATCAGACATGGCAAAAGTCAAGAAAAATTACAAGTCCAAACAATATTATTTTAGGGAAAGATGAATTACTATTGAAGGCTCCAAGTATCACACTTGTAGATAGAAAAATATATAAAGATGGTAAGTCATTTAATTACTAACACAATCAAGTAATCATTGATAAATGTGCTTCACATGATGAATTATTTCGTTGGAGTAGTAATGATGAAATAGGTACTATATTTGATCTTGGTTGAAAAATGGTGAGTTTTTAGTCACCTCAAGTGTTTGAAGTCTTGTATAGGATTGCTTATGCTATGTGTGTTTTTCCTAAGTATTCTTAAGAACACGTGTATTTTCTTTGGTGTGTTGTATTGTGTGTTTTGTTTTCTATTATTTAGTGTGATTTCAAAGGTAATTCAATTTAAAATTAGTGTGTAGGTGAATCCATATCCCAATGGATAGGAGAAGGCTACTAGTTTGTGTTATAACTATCTTGCCACCCCTAGGAAATCACCAAAATATTGACTAATTTTACCACAAGTCAAAATATGTCAACCCCCTACATAGTTTCAACTTGTCATAGGGTCTCCTAGGGTGAAAATTATGTCCCATGGTCCTAATTATGTCATTTAATGTGTCTTTAGCCTTGATCATATTTGTTAGTAGTCTTTAGTGTCATTTTATGTCATATAAAGTCACTTTTAAGTCATTAAATGAGCTTGTATAGGTTTCTTATGGAAAAAAAGGTGTTAAAGTGTACTTTAACATCCTATATGTTAGATTCTTGTTAGACATGGTAGTCTTAGACTAAAAATGAAGGTGCAATATTGAAAGTAAGAAGATCAAGCAATTTTAGGTAGTTTTTAGTTGTTTTACAACCTTTAGAATAATAATAGCACACATGGTTACTCCAAGAGTTCCTATTGATCTCCCCTTAGTTCAATTCCATGCTTGAGAATCTTTTATGGACCTAAAATTGGTCAAAACTAGCCTATTTCCCCTATTTCTCTCTTAAACAAGTAGAAATGGTCAACCAATCTTTGCGTGGTACAAACAAGAGGAGGTGAGTTGGATAAATGGACTTAGTGGGAGTTATTAATCTTTATCTACTATAAATCCATGAAAATAGTTGTAGGTTTGGTATACTAGGCTCTATGAACCATTGCTAAGAGTGCCAGTGACTCTTTTCTACCTGCTCATCCCCATAGCTTTTAGTTTTATTATCTATTTGCATTGTTGCATGTAGTTAAATTTATATAAGTGATATTCATAATCATGATCATACTTGTCAAAAGGTTTCAATTTATTTGTCACATTTGAAGGTGAATAAATGAGAAAGATTACTTCATTTTGCTAGTAGGAGATTCCATTATAGTCTACAGACTGTGTTTCACAATTGCAAAGATTGTCCTCTTGTAAATGGTTTCAAAGCAGAGGAGATATGTTGTGTCCAATCCATATAAACATGGTGATCAAGTTTCATTATGAATGTGTGGTCTAAATAATGTTTTATATGAAATACAAGGCCTAACTAATACATACATAGTCAACTTTATTGAAATATTCACCTAAACTAAAGTTTTCTTGAGCATTGACCAGTCATGATTGATAAAAGTAAGAAGGTTTCAAGGAGTGTGAGAAGTATCTCAATGTGAAACAATAGGACTGAGCCTTTCAAACAACTAGATATTGATGACAAGTTACCAAAAATTATACATAGTATCTTATATCTTGTAGTAACACCTACAGTTGGCTCGAATAGAGGTCTAAGAGTGTTTTATAAAGGTGTTTGAAAGAATTTGAAACCTTCATTTAGGTTTTGGAGCATGGAGAATATCAAGATGGTAATACTAAGGTCATTTCATGTAGGTAGACTTGAGAACCATGTCTAAAATTTATAAAGTTACATTTGGGGATAAATTACATTAATTTCTCATCTGGGTTTTCTCCATATTCAATGCCATCTTATGGTAGAATATCTTGAGGTTTGGGTAGTCTAAGTATTTCCATCATGTAGCCCAAGCATAGGGGAAATGACTTGACATAAAAAATTGATTTTTTGGTCATGTGAGGATTGTGTAAATAGGTTTTCAACTCAAGAAAATTCTCACTATAGACTTTCAGTGTAATCTATAGTACTCTTGAAACCTAGATGAACTTACAATCCAATAATAACACATTAGTTGCATGATTCAATGACAAAGTGAATTCATTTTAGTGAGAATATCACTAGTGATGCAAATAAAAACTAAGTGAGTTGAGGCACAATGGTTTGACATAGGTCACCACTTATATGAGCCCTTTTTCTCTTAAAATATCACCTATAGTCTAGCTATAGACTGATAGTACATGGGAAAAGGTAGTTTGGGTGTTGGCATAGCCCTAAATCATGAAATGAATGAGTCCAAGAAAAAGTGAGATGATATTTATGACTTTAAGAAAGACATATACATGTAACATAGGGCTTAATCATATACCTTCACCTACATGAATCCCTTTTCCTAGGGTAACTACAGTTAGTATGCAAACCCACAATAGGTTGATAATGAGACATAAGAAGCAAAACCTCTAGGTATAGTTATCCATTAATGTTTTAAATAACCTAACAAGATAAATATCAATAAATATAATTGAGGTATAGTAAGGTGACATATATCATCACCTATAGGAGTTCCAATCTCTACTAAGACAAATACCAACACTCTGATACAGTAGATAAACTAGGTCTAGTCAAATAGAGAGTGCATGATGAGAAGGTTAGCATGAGTGTATGATATTTGACATGATTTATAATACCTTTAAAATTTTTAAATTAAATTCACATGATTCTCAAATAAGTAAATAGGTTAGGAACACCAACATACAATCACAATTCTGAGGTTTCTTAAAACTCTTGCATAAGCTATCATACAAGTTTATCTTGAATTTTATGAAGTTGAAGACTCTAGAAAGGTAATCCAACCCTGATATTTTCTATATAATGTCTTGAATACGTAATCCATCCCTCCACAAATTTACTTTGTCTAGATAAATAAGGGAAGTGCCCTCTATTTTATCTCAAATAGAGGGCACTCCCAAATGGTCTAAAGTTATAGTCAGAATGTGTGGATGATAGAAATATAACATGTAAAGTCGTGGAGAACCATATAATGAGGTAATAGGTTGAATTATATGTGTATAAACAATAATAAACACCCATAGTTTGTAGAGGCATTCACAAGTGTTCAAAGACTCAAGGAGTACAATCAGGCCTATTAAGCCTAGACTAAGACTAAGCCCTAATTATGATCAATTCCTATTATTTGACCATAATAACCATCAAAACCCATTTATGACCTTTATGAGGAAGTACATGATGGATCAAAACTATCAATTTGTATGGAATTGTATGAAAATGGTCAAATTATCTTGAAACCATGACATGGGTACTTAAAATGCATGAAATATCTTGATAGGCCATATTCAAACACTCATACTTATACATACACATTTCATGATGGTTTAATGAGTTGTGGGTATTTTATTAGGGTCCTATACTTGTTTTTTTTGGAATTTTTTCATAGGTTGGATGTTAGAATTTTATGAACAATCCTTAATAGTCAAAACATGCTAAAACCCTCCCAAACCTTAGTGTAAGACCTGATGGAGAATAAAATGATGGAGATGAATTCATGAGGGCTAGTTTGGCATGAAAATTATTTGGAACTTGTTGAATACTCTCTAAGGATATTGAAAATCTAGTTGGTCTATACCCTACTTATATGGACAAGTCTAAAACTAGGTTTTTGCAAGTTTTTATGTGTTTTATAGGTACAAAGTAGAATGAATAGATGAGAATAATTTAGTGAGGTCAAGTGGGTCTATTTATAACTCCTTATATCAATTTCTCACAATATATATACATATAAACACTTTTTTTGAGTCATTCATCATAGGCAGCCTTAGACAAGAAATGAAAAGATAAAATGACTTCCTAATGAGAAGGTGAGAAGTCCAATAATAGTTATATTTTAGGTCTACTTGATGGAGTGGAAGGAAAAGAGACTCTAAATAGGTGTCATAACACCTATTTCATTTATTTTGTTGAGAAAATGAAGGCCACTTGGGTGACAAATGTGAAGAATGAGGCCTAAAAGGCTAATGAGTGACTACAGATGGTGAGTACAAGTGTCTAGAAGATGATAGTATTTAGGGATGCATATGATGATATTAATGGAAATTTTACAAACCCCCCCTAAGATAATTAACAAGTTTAAAATCTCCCTAATTTAATTTTTAGCAATCCAAAGATGCCTCATCATGAAGACTATTTTCAAGAAGGCCATTTGAGGACCCTATGCTAGTTTGAGGATTTTCCATTATTCATATTGAAACTTATACAAGGAGACATTTCAAAATATATTATAAAATTAATTATCCTACATTGTAACTAGTCCTCATCAATTGAAACTTGTTACTGTGACCCTTAAACTCCACTTATTCCCTCTCTTCTCACACATTTTATAAATGCAAGCCATTTTGGCTTTTGTAATCCAATCCACACTTGGTATGGCAAAGCCTTGATAGTTTGATGCTATATTTTTCCTTTTAAATAATAATTGGAATCTGGTTTTGAGATCATTACTTTATTTTCTAAGTGTGTGAAGTGATTCATAGTGAAGTGTCTAGTGATAAGTAGCTATCCTTGCCTTCACTTTATCATTTCATGTTTGGTGTAAGTATTTCTCACTCTAAAAAGTCACATGAAGTGTAGATAGTATGTTTTAAAATATTAAAGTGTAAAAGAAGCCTTGGTGTCTATAATTTGACCTCTAGCTCACTCACATTGAGTAGTCCAATGCATATCACTTCCATGTTTGAAATACTAATATTAAAACAATTTAGGATTTTGAGACTAGTGTTGTAGGCCATGTTTCATAGTACAATTATATGGTAGTGTAGTGGAGATAATTATGGTGTATCACCTCATTAGAGTAGGTTATTTTCATGTCACTTCTATCCTCTTTTCATCCAATCAAATAGTTAGTGTAGGTGATAAGCATTCAAGGATAAATCTAAGGATCTAACCCTTAAATCTATAGGTCTACCTCTACTATAGGAAACCCATAGGCCTAGAGGTATTCTAATGTTTCAAAAATATTAGATTAGGATTGAAAAACCAACTCTAGGGTGAAATATTTGGTGATAACAACACCTCAAATTCTCTAAAGACTTGAAAATGCAATGTTTTTATCTTACCAACCTTGATTCTAACTTCATCATCCACTATAGAACATTATGCTTCTTGGATGATCACCATATCATTATCTTCCTCCATGGATCAAGTACATCTTGACTTACACAACATAACCTTAATGCTTCCAAATTTATCTTAAACTTTGAAAAATTGCATGGAAAAAGAACTATTCAAAGATCATGACATAAATCTATTGGACAAGTCACACACATGGAATATATCATCCTATTAAGTCCTTGTTTATACCTTGATGTGAAATTAAACACTTCATCCATGACATCAAGACATGATTCTCAACAAGATTGTTTTAAGGTTAGATCACTCACTTACCTAGTTTTGAACAATCCATGGTCATGGGTGACTGATTAGCTAATAGACCAATGGGTAAATTGTCACCTAAAAATAAAATAATGGGTGATTTCAAATTAAACTTATAAATAATATAAATAACCAAGGTCCCAAAGTCCTAAAATAAAATAGGAATGCTATTATTTATGGAATTATTGATTAGAATAATAATCCATACCCTAAGAATAACAACCAATATCATCCTCTAAGCAACACCAACATCACCAATAATGTTGGGGATAGAAACTAAAATCCCCTTCCCACTATCCACGTGGTCAAATTTAATTAACCAACACCAAGTAATGTGCATAACCAAAAACATAATCCAAATCAATACCAACTAGTCACATAATACCCATAGTTTTAGAACCAATTATTACTAGAGAAAAAATAAAAAATGTTTCAAGTAATAGGGGAAAAACATGAGACCTATAGACTATGATCCCAATGATTATTACCTATTATATTTCATTATTTTTCATGACACTTAAACTATAGAGATTATAAAAAAAATATACAAAGACTACAGAAGATCAAAGTCAAAAATTCATAAACATGTTCCTAGGGATTGCTAATACAAGCTCTCAAGTCTTTTCAAATGGTTGTCACCCCTAAAAATTAGAATATCCAAATCTATCAAAACCTTTTACCCAACCAAAAAAAATGTATTAACCAAATTAAATAGTAGGGTGGACCACAAAACAACCCCATTTAATAGAACCCACCAATGATGACATGTATTAATGATACTAAAACCTCCACTTTGAGGACTATGAACACTAATGTAGCCCCTCAATTAGGAGTGCAAGGAAAACATAAAATGATAGGGGTCATAGAAATAGAAATTGAATAAGAGGGAAACACCATCAATAATACTATAGAGTATCATAATTTGATCCTCCATGCCTTAAACATTATAGAAATAGAGTTTGCTCCTAAAGTTATGGAGAACTAAGATTTAATCTCTAATTTAACCAAAATATTCTCCCACATTAAGTTCCTAAAATTGATTAGTAACTCCCTTATTCATAATTTATCCATTTTTTTATGACCTAGGGATAGGAAATTTATCCAATGTTATTCCTACTCCATAATCTCAAATCAACCACATTGATTTGGACATGTTCCTACCTAGTCAGGAATAATAAGATGCTACTTATTTCTTTGATCTATGAATCTTTCATCTTGAATATAAGATTGATTATTTATATAGGTATGGAATTATAAAAAATGTGTGAAAAGAGTTATGGTTGATGATGGATGATCATATACATTATCCCCTTTTCCTTCCTATAAAAACATGGTTATGGGGAAACTAATTATTCCATTATGTGTAACACCCTATGAGGCTATGATAGCCTCAAATATACTTACATAGGGACCATTGTGTTCCTAGTCACTTTGGACCCAATACAATAGTAACTGAGTTATATGTCATAAACAAAGACACTAATTATAACATGATCTTAGGAAGGTCTTGGATACATAGGATAAAAGTTATCCCTTCAACCCTATTCTAGTAAATACAATTCTTACACCTAGGAAAGGTCTTCATATCCCAAGGGATCCTAAACCATATAACATGTTAGAAGAAACCATGCATAAGCACTTAGATTACACCATGATTACCATCTACCTACCAATGGGGTCATGAAACCCCTAAAATTGGTCTATGTTATTGGAGCCATAAAATCAAAAGTGAACATCTTGAATAAGGGTGAAAAAATACCTGAGGTTTTTTTAGAAGGTAAATAAGAAGAAAATAACATTGTAATAGTTTAAGGTTCAATGACCTAGAACCAATTACTAGTTTGACAATATCCACTATGTTTGCAACTAATATTATCAAAATACTGGATAAACACACTCTCCTTATATCTAATTAGATCTGAAAGGGGTGGGGATGTATGATTTATTTATACATAAAGGACAATCATCCCTAAAATGGTTACCTAGCCTACTAGACCTTTTCATGGTATATATGTCTAGTAACGAGTAGGACCCCCTGCATAACAACCATTTTATCAACTACTAGAACTACCACCCAACATTAAAACATACATAGGTAAGTCACACTTAGCATTCTAACTGTATAACTTTTTAATTGATTTGGAGTATGGTAATAGATTACTCTATGACAAGACCATATAGATTTTATAAAGTATTTGATCTATAGGTTTTACTCCCTCCAAAGATTTTGGTCATTCTACTTTGGCCAATACCTAGGTATATTTATAATCATACTCCAAGCTTGTCAAAAAATGAACAAACCATCCCTTCCACCCATAACATGTCAATAATCAGAGAGAAGATTCATATAGTAATGGTAGGTAAGATAGAGGTTTATATTATATTCCAGGATTATCCATGAATTCCTAAAGGAGGGCATCTTTTTTCCATCATGAAGAAATAATACCTTGGGAAGTTGCTCACTTGATTTTTGTAGGCTTTCCCACATATAACAATGGGAAAAAAAATTAATATCAATATCTTACCAATAGTAATTCAAGCTACACAACTATTCCCACATGACTCTTGTACTAAAGTGAGATCCTAATTATGTTGGCATTCTCCCAACACCAAGATAAAACCCTAACCATGTTGGCATAATTCACACCCAAAAGAAATGTTCAAGTAAATAGCATTTTAAATTTCTAGAGGTACTTGCCTACCTAAACCTAAGGCTCTAAAAACAACACTTTGACTTTTTTAAAGTTCTTACATACTATCCAAAACATAAAGCTAAGTCATTTGCATCTCTTCCAACCCTTATATTTTCCTCGTAGAGGGGTCATGCTCATCCTATTCTTGAGCCTTAAGACCATGCACCCCAAAAGGTGTTACCTAATTTTATTAATATCAATATGGTTGAGATATCAGAAGATGAAGGATATTAATTAGATTACTATTATCACTCTACACATGAATAGTGGATCCTCTACTATGATGGTGCTAAGTTCCACCTAGGCATAGGGGCAAGAGTCATTATCATTTCCCCTAAAGGGTAGGTCATACATTTTAGATTCAACTTAAAATTTAAATGTAAAAAGAATGGGGCAGAGTATGAGGACCAATTTCTTGGCATGCTCATTAAAAAATGCATGGGATTTAAAAAATGAAGGATCCATGATGTCTTATATTTAATCTTGAAACAAGTTTTTGAAGTCTATCAGACCAAGGTAGAATACCTTCAATTATACAAGACCGCTATGTGTGAGATTGATAATGATACTTTAACTTTTTTTCACTAGATGCAATACATAGGGAAAGTAATTAAATTTTTAACTCTATGGCTGCCTCATATTCATGCTTTGAATCCCATTCTATAATTACATAATTTGATTTTTTAGTCTCAATTAGCAAGGAGCCTCTAGTGTGAAAGAATCCTAATGACCAAACCATCACCCACAATAAAAGGTATGATGAACCCTAGTCCTTGATATATCCAAGAACATTGAGTCCATTATTGAGTTCTTATGAGCCTATGATGACCTTCCACTATTCCACCAAAATAGTGGCTTATCACTTACCCACTATCCCACCTTGGCCCTTGGAACTGAATATTATGATCCTTACTATCATATTGAGGATTAATTGTCCTCTACTGATGAACATGATGCATTAAATATAGAGGGTGAATATACCAATACTATCTTATCCCTTGATGTGTTAAAAGAGGTAAATACCTCCCTCATTAAGGAAATAATTGAAATTAACATCAGATAGAAGAGAATCCCAAACTTGTCAAGATAGGATATTCCCTCTTTGAGTAAGAGGTAGAAGGCCATAAACAACTCCGTACATAATTCTCAAAAGATTTTGCTTTCTCTTACACCAAAATGAAAGGCATAAACCCCAATGTTGTCATCAAGAACTTAGTTACAATGCCTAATGAAAAACCTATCATGTAAATCTGAGTTCCATCAAGCCTAAGGTTGTTTTAGTTGTAAAAGAGGAAGTCATCAATATTTTAAAAGTTGGATTTATTAAGCTAGTGAATTACTCTAAATGGATGTCCAATGTTTTCCCCATCCTCAATAAGAATTTTAAGATCAAAATTTATATATACTTTTAGGACATTAATAAATCATGTCCAAAGGATGAATTCCCTCTCCCATCCATCGATATCATTGTCAACACTACTACAGGGTATGAATTACTATCACTTATGGATGGGTTTTCAAGGTAAAACCAAATTTGCATTTTTTATGAGGATAAAAGAAAAAAAACATTTACTACTCATTGGGGGATATTTTTTTATGTTTTAATTCCATTTAATCTAAAAAATTTATGGGAAATATATCAAATGGACATGACCCACATATTCCATAATCTCATTGATAAGATAATAGAGGTCTATGTGGATGATCTCTTAAGAAATGCTAGATGATGTGTAGACCATTTAGAGGTGTCACATACCATCGTAACATGCTTAATAAAATACAAAATCAATATCAACATAGAGAAATGTGTTTTTAGAATCACCAGTAGGAAAATTTTAGTGAACATCATATCTCAACATGGGATCAATATTGACCCCACTAAAATTTGAGCAATATTAGAAATGCTCCCTCCCATGGACAAATTAGGCATTAAAATACTCTTAGGTAAGTTGGGAGTCATTCAATGATTCATTATTAATATTTCCTAATGTTACAAGATCAATTCACACCCTTGGATATGGTTATTCAGGCTCTCTCCAATTGAGCTATAAAATTAGGACAACCCTAGGCTGTGGTCACCTATGTTGTGACTGAACCTTTGGAGTAGGTTAAATTCCTATTTGATGCTCACCTAAAAATAAGAATAAGCCTAAAACTTCACTAAAAAAGAGTTATAAAGAGAGTAAGGGATCCTAATAAAGTTAACAAGGTGATACACAAAAATTAAGTGGACACTCACATAAGTTTGAACCCATACTAGATCAAATAAAGATAACCGTGACTTATTCAATCTCACAATCTCACCAATTACATAAATATTTCATAGAAGAGGTCCCAAATCGAACACTAATATAGACCTATAACTTATATTGGGGACATCTTCAAAGGGGCAAGTAGAAGGATAACAAACTACGAAGAGTCTCCTTTATGAATTTACCATACACAAGCATACTAAATGTTGATTAAAGATAAGATATAGGCAAAGAGTTGATCATATTGATTCAAAAGGTAATTATTATAATATCTTGATAGGGTTTAACCTTATCAAATGAGCACACTTTTTCAAGAGTCTTGATGAGTATCCTTATCTCAAAAAGAAAATGCTAAAATTTACCAAAAAGCTAAGAACCCCTAAAAAGGGAATGAGATCAGGATATATAGAAGAAGAGATACTACCCAAAAGAGTGGGTGAGCATACTATCAAAAAAAGAACACTTGTCTTAGATCATTAAATGAACTTGAAACACTACCTTTTTCTCCTTATACAATGGAACATTTCCATCATTTTGATCAATCAAATGATGTATATGGCTGGTTGAGTGGTAAGGTCTTCAAAGGCCTCAAAGATGCATTAAATGCTCCTATCTAAAATTCCAAATATTATATCTTTCTTTGATCCTTTACACCAAATCCTATTTGAAGACAAAACTTCATGATCATGGACCTAACTAAAACATGGTGTAGTGCCCTTTAGGTGGCTACTTGTTGAGATAATGACCATGTTGAAGATTGAATATCTTTCACATTAATTGAACTTCTAATTTATCTTCATGCTTGGATCATAGGCCTATCTATAGGTGGAAAACCTATTTGAGACTATTGCTTTTCTTATAGTTTCCATATTAGTACATACTTATCAAAAAATGTAGCACATTTTATAATATAACAAGTCTAAAAGACCTATCCTTTCTTTTCAAGAACCTAAACCCACATGTACATACATAGTTTCTCATAAAAATGTTGAAAACTTCATTAGGAACAACTCTAACTAATTAAAAATATGAACCAAAGGTCCATATTTTAACATTAATGGTGACCCATAAGTGTTCCTCATGTCCCATTGTATTACTTGGGTTATTCTATGGCATTTGAACCAAATCCAATGGAATTGAAAACCCTACAAAACCCTATGATTCATGGTAAAAATTAACTTTCCAACCCTCATCAAGAATATTAGGATTGTCTTTAATTTGATTTGTTGTTAAATATATACTCATCTCATTTACAAGTTGACTCAACTTACTATATCAATTTGAATTTATATGAAGGCACATAGATCATTGATATCTTGTCAGTTAAACATGCCCTTGACACTTGTCATGAATATATTCACTTTTGAGATTCACTGACTCTTTTAACCAGCACTCACCATTAGATCTAAATGTATGACATAATGCACACTGTTAATCTATTAGGAACCACTTTTTGAATTCCAATGGCTATTTTATGAAGCTTGAAATTGATGTCTATGGAAGCATTTGTTATTTTTGACCAAATTTAAAATTCTATATCCTGAAGTGAGGATCATGGGGGCACCAAAATTATAGGTAATGGACTTATTATTGAAAATAACAAACCATTTTGATCCACTAGCCATTTGAGCTTTCCACATGCTTTTATAAAATGTTGAAGTTGACTAGTCTTGCATGATGTTTTGATGATAGTTGGGTCTAAAATGACTATAGAAACTTAGCAAATCCTGTGTTATGAGCCATATTTTCCCATGCATATCTTCTTCTATGCTTTATCAAAGGACCTACATCCTAGTGCATATAAACTAGACTTCAAGATGAACATGCCCATATGATTATTTATTTTTGGGGTTATCATATGTATGAGATATAACACCATGTAAATTTCTACTCAACTCAAATTAAACCCAAAAAACATTGTTAGAAATAATTTAGAGGGTGACTTTGCATGCTTATATATTTCATGGTATTATAACACATGAGCTACAACTTAATATGAATGATTTTGGTAAAAAAGTGAACAAACCCTTTTGACCATTCCCTCTAAATCTTCTATATATGCAAGATATAGCTTCAATAATTTTCCTCTTTGTGATTTATATGTGATTCATTAAATCATGCAAGAATTTTCTATGTGGGCCAAAAATGGCGAACATCTTTCATGAATCACAAGGAAGCATGCCTATTATGCTTTGAGAACCTAGACCATCATCTTACCCAGTCCATTGGGTATGGAGTCATTAGCTTCTACAAGTAGTTTGAGCCTCTCTTTTGAAGTAAAAAGGGTCAAAATAAATAAAACATGATAAAATGTCCAAGGCACTTTGGAAAATAAAACAATAGAATAGAAAATAAAAGTGCATAAGGCACCCAAAAGAACACAAAAGATATTCTAACATGTATAATATATTATAATGAATGCAATTCTATTCAATAATAGGGATTTAAATAAATGCCATTTAATGGGATGGGTAATACCTCTCCATCCAATTAGGTAAGCTAAAAAGAATTGTGCTCTTTGCATCCATGTATCAAACAAGGACCTCTCTACAAGCTGTCAAACTTGGTATGGTTACCTAGTTTGGCTTTACTTGAATCCCATTTTAGGACTAAGTCCCCTTCCTCAAAGCTCCTTACTATATATATTTTTTCAAAAGCCTTTTGAATTGAGCTTTATTTGATTATAAATAGTTCATAGAAATGTCCCTAGTTTCTTTTAGCTTCATGAGTTCTACCATCCTCACATTCATGGGATCATCCTACATTAACTCAAGTTGATGAGATAATTCTAATGTAGGAAGCTCAAAAGAGATAGGCAATTTGGCTTCCCTTTCATTGATAAGAACATATGGATAATTAATAATGGTAGTTTTATGAGTCACCCTATCAGCCCACAAGGCCATCTTTAGCTTGGTGTGCCATGTCCTTAATTTTATTCCATGGTCCTCATGATGGTTCTCAATAAATTCTTGTTTATGGAATTTTCTAGTCTATTTCCTTAAGGATAATAGTTGGAATAAGTGTTGAGGTAGATGCCCAATTTGAGAACCCATTCACTTGTCTTCATACCAATGAATGCCAATCCATTATCAACAATTATGGTGGTTGGGACCTTGAACCTAGTTATGAGGCTACCATAGAAATCTAAGATTTCAGCTTCACTAGCTTCCTTCGAAGCAATGGATTCCACCCACTTGGTGAAGTATTAATTTTTAATGATCATGAATTTATTCCCTACACTTGATGGTGGATTGATCATCCTTATGAAGTATAACCCCCATTACATAAAGGGTTGCTCCACTTTAATAGGATTGAGTGAAAGGTCTACTAGTTTTTGATTTCCTAAAAAGAGGGCACACTTCTAGCACCTTCTAATCCATGCATGAACATCTTTAAAAGGTTAAGCCAGTAATAATCATCCCTCATCACTTTCATTGCAATATTTTTAGGTGTCAAATGGCCTCTTGTAGGTCCATCATGGAACTAATCCAAGAGTTTGGTTACCTGGTCATCATCTATGCATCTAAAGAGCACACTATTGAGGTCCTTTCTAAAAATAATTCCATCAATTAATACATAAGGTATAGATTGGAGCCTAAAATATATTATTTTGGATCTATCCAAACCTTGGGGGGATTCTCTTGTTGCTAAGAAGTGAGCCATATATTGAAGCTATCTCTTCTGAGGTGAGCGTGAACTTGCCTATGAGTTATCTTGGGTCATTAAAATAGATTCATTATCCCTTTGGAGGTCATTCACCATGTTTTCACATAGACACTTTCCCTTGAATAGATTGGTGGCCTTAATTTCTATGTCATATTTCATGACCTTTGTGATGCAACCTGTTCTCTTTTGACTTAAATCTTTTTTAAGGAAGAAATCCCTAAGTCAAGGATGAGACACCATAAGATGGATCCTACTGTTGGAAAGCATGGGCTTAAATTTCTTGAGTATCATCAAGGCTAAAAGATTTTTTTTCTCAATGAAAGTATACCTCACCTTAATTCCTTCTAGTGATTTATTGAAAAAGGCAATTGGATACTATATTGCTTCGTTATTCTTCTGCATCAACATATCTCATATGTTATTAATGTTATCAAAGGTGTACAAGATGAAGTTTTTGGAGAAATCAAGGCTTAAAACTGAGGGTTCGTGGGTAATGGCCTGCTTGATGGCTTTAAAAGTTATTCTACCTTCATCAGACCAAGTAAACACTTGGATTTTATTCAACATGGTGGTGATAGGCTTGACCAAGTTTACAAAACTAGGTATGAACCTTCTTATAAAGTTTATCTTCCCAAGGAATCTTTAGATCCCCTTTTTATGCTTTGGTAAGGATAAGGACAAGATAGCACTTACTCTATCAGAGTCAATGGATAACCCTTATTTAGAAATAATATGGCCTAGTAATTTACCTTCATGCATATAAAACACACATTTTTTAGGATTTAAAGGTATTCCATACTCTTTACATCTTTGGAAAGCCAGTCTTAGATGGTCTATGTGGTCACTAGCATTCTTGGAGAAGACTGTAATGTCATATAGTTAGACCATTACCATTTGACCTAATAATCCTTGGAAATCCTTGTTCATTTCCCTTTATAAGGTTTCTCCAAAATTGGATAACCTAAAGGGCATCTTTTCATATGTAAAAGTCCCCCACTTAGTGGTAAAGGTAGTTTTGTATTGGTCCTCTTCTCTCACTAGCACTTAGTTATAACTTGAGTATCCATCTAGGAGAGAGAAACATTATGAACCAAAAACTACTTGTAAGAGTTATTCCATGGATGGTAGAGGTAATGGTCCTTTAAAAAGACCCTATTAAGATGTTTGAAGTCCACACATAGCCTGATCTCCCCACTCTTCTTTCTGATAGTTACTAGATTAGCTACCCATAAGGAGTGTTTGACGGGGAAGATGATCCTATAATCCACAAGCTTGGTTAACTCCTTTCTCATGAGATATTGTATATTGGGATGTATGGGCCTCTGATTCTTCTTGATAGGCTTGGAATAAACCTCTATCTCTATTATGTACTGGGCTAGATTAGGATCAAATCCTTTTAGGTCACTATATTTCCAAGCAAAAATGTCTACATATTAATTACAAATCTTTATGAAATCATGCCTTTTAGCTTTAGTGCTTACCTTTCCAAGATTGAGAAGCTTATCGTTAAAGATAATAACTCTTTCATAGTTCTCTTCATTAGTTGACATTACTAATTTATCCTTCCTCATATGGTCCCCTTCATGAAAGAGGCCTTCTAAGGTACTAACCCCTTAGGAATCTTATTGGACATTAATTGGACAATCTACTTCCTATACTAGTGCTACAAATTTTATTGATTGAGGGAGGATAATTATTCCTCTTGATATAAGAAGCATGCAATCTATTTATCATTTTCAAAGACTTACTAGTGAGGTTCATTATTTGGTACTAATGGTCTTATTACCACTTTGATGTGTAGTTGAAACTTGGTTATTTTTAGTCCATTGGGGATGTCAAAATGAGCCCCCATAGATGCTAACATGTCAGCTTGTCAGTTTTGGCCTCTCGACACTAATTAGATGTTGAAAACCTCAAATTCCTCAATGAGGTCCCACATCCTATGTTTGTAGGATCTCATTAAAGGATTCTTAGTGGTATTTTGACCTCTGACTTAGTGTATAACTAATTCACTATCCCCATATACTTGAGATTACTTGATATTTATCTTATTGGCCCATTGAAGGCCATAAATGAGACCCTCATATTCTACTAAATTATAAGAGAAACTAAATTAGAACCTATATGAAGAGAAGTACTTATCAATTTGAGGGGAAAATAACATGGTACCTACACCCACCCCATGCTTGCTCCTTGATCCATCAAATAAAACTTCCATAGACCACTAGGATATTCATGAGGCCTTATGAGGGATGGCATAGGCTAGTCTTCTTCATGCAAATAGAAAACACCCAAGTCTCTTTCCTCAACACCCTCTAAGGGGTTGATTAACTAGTTATCATTCCACAACTCATCTAAGAACATGTATGGAACCTCCTATGGATGAGTGTTCAAATATTTCCACATTATATATTCATCATCATAAATGATGGTGCAATTGATGTTAACACTATCTGGCCTATAAGGTTTAATATGAAATTACATAATGGGCTCAACCTTGATTGACACCTTGGTCCCATACCTTATCTTGAGATATATATAAGACCATTTTTTACAAGATATCCCCTATCTTTACTATGAATTCTTTGGATAAACATAGTGAAAATTGAGGAGGTACATCCAAGACCAATACATCTTGGGTTATTGAGACACTAGACAAGCTTGTAGGGTCATATTGAGGTCCTTGATTATACTAGATGGATTAGGAGAAGAAACATCAAGTTACAGTACTCCTTTTGACTATGGATCATATTTTAGACCAAGATAATCAACTATGGACTTTGGCATCACTGAGGTACTAGACCCATTATCCACCAAATAGTTATGTACTAGAGAGTTGCTAAGGATTATTGAAATATAGAAGGGAGGAAGCTTGAATGCTTTACTTGATTGCCCTTCCTCTAACCCCTTGGTTGTATTGGTGAGAACCTCATTTAGCTTTCTTGATGGCTTATCTACAATGTTTGTAACATTAATCTTAGATAAACCCTCCTAAAGAATGTGCACCTAGAGATGCATGGAGAGCATACCCCACGTGGGTATACTCACAATTGACTTTTTCATGCATTCAATAATGTTGATGAGTGAACCAACAACCTTTGTTTGTGCTTTAGGAGCCAACACCATTATTTGTTAAACTTGTGAGCCCGGGGGAACAAAAATATTCCTTTATCTTTGATCTCGTAGGGGTAATGGAACATTTGGAGTGAAAGTAGGTTCCCCGGGCCTTGTTAGTGAAGGAGTGATGGTGGGAAGTTATTTGACTGCTTCTTAATTACCATCCATAGTCCTTTTAAATCTTGTGTTTGATACCATTAGACTATAGACCTAACTAGAAATAGCCCACTGGATGGATACATAACACTTCCCTTATTCATAGTTCATCATTTTAGCATTTGGCTGATTTGGTCCCTGATTTGTCCCTTGACCCTACAAAGGTTCTTGTGGTCTGGTCATCATAGTCACCTATATATTTTGGGCCATGAGAGCTTGGTTGTACCCAAAGTTAGTAGCTTTCTACCATTGATCATTTAAGGCTTGTTTAAGGTTAATATTTGGGACAATATGTTAACCATAGGACTAGTTCTAAGGTATGATACCCTCTGCTTCTTAAGCCACATTATTCTGAGTTGGGACCAAGGAGTTAGAAGTACTAGCAACATTAGGGTTGAAGTTACCCTACATATTGTATCCATGCTACCCTTGGTTTTGACCTTGGCCCTAGTATTTTCCATTATATAGAGGCTGATACAAACTTTGATAAGGCCTGTTGAAGGCTTGTTGCCTTTTGACATTCACTAGCTCATTCCCTAAAGACTAAAACATGTTTTTGATTTCCTAAAAGTTCTTTTATTCTAGTGAATTGCTAGATCCACTAGTAAAATCTTTCTCTTACTTTGTTGTAGGGATTTAACAGTTTTTGGTGTAGGGATAATGACATATAATAGGGGAATAAAAATGGGAGATGGTCTAATCTTAAGAAATAAGGGCATAGATGGTCTGGGTGTAATTTTCTTAGCCTAAACTAGATAATTTTATACCTTAATGACCACCTGATATGCACTTAGAAGTATATTTCCTCCCATAGATTGGATCATCATCGCTATGTCACTGTTTAAAGCCTTTAAATAATATAAGAAATAGAAATTAGGGGTTAGTCTAACTACAAATAGGATTATATTCAAAGTTTTTTAAAACCTTGGGTTGAAGTCTTGCATGATTTTATGAGGAGCTCTTCTAATTGTAGTCATTTGTTCTGCAAGTGACAAATGGTCACTTTTATCCTTAAATATTTTCCACAAGGCTTCAGCTAATTAGTCCCATGTCTGAATGGAATTTTCAATAAGGATTTTATACCAGTCTAGGGCCTTTCCTTCAAAAGAGGTAGCTAGCAACCTAATATCTATATTCTCCTCTATGACATTATGCATATTGTAAAATTTTGATATATTTATGAGATGTTCATAGGGTTCTATAGCTTTGTATGTAGTGTAATAGAGAACACTTTTGAGGGTTGTAACTGGGATAGGATCATATTAAGCAAGGAATAGAGGGCTTTTCCCATTAAAATAAATAAAATATATAGAGACTTCCATGGCTATGGAAGGGGGTAATAAGGGTCCTCTTACAAGGATAAGCCTTGGAAATGCCCTAGTAGTAAATTTTCCCTGATATGGATGAGTATTTTCAAACCTTAGTCTTTTTACAAAATTTAAAGGTAGTTCAACAAAGTCAAAAGGAATACCTCTCAAAGATAACCTTTGGCATGAGATGGAGCTACTATTATACACTAGAGAATTGATTCTTCATTTTAGAGTCTCCAGATGTTATTGTTTTTAGCTTAACCATTATAGTTTTAATCAAATTATCATCAGCTTTAATCAATATTTATTTTGAAAGAAGCGTGTCCCATTGAGCATGATAGAAACTATTATAGGCTCAATTCACACCCTTATATATGGTTGTTTAGGATCTCTCCAATTACTCTATAAAATTAGAACAACCCCAAGCTATTTGTCACCTATGTTGGGGCTGAACCTCTAGAGTAGGCTAGATTCCTATTTGATGCTCACCTAAAACTAAGACTGAGCCTAATGATTCAAAATAAAAGAGTTAGAAAGATATTAAGGGATCCTAAGAAAGTTAGTAGGGTGATACACCAAAATTAAGTAGACACTCACATAAGTTTGAACCCATACTGGATCAATAAAAGATAATTGTGACTCAATCTCATAATCTCACCAATTACATAAATATCTCATAGAAGAGGTCCTAAAAGAAACACTTATCTAGGCATGTAATTTGGCTTGAGGACATCTTCAAAGAGGCAAGCAAAAGGGCAATAACTAGGAAGAGTCTCCTTCAAGAATTTACCATACACAAGCATACTTAATGTTGATTAAAGATAAGAGACATGTAAATAGTTGATCCTATTGCTTCAAAAGGTAGTTATTATAATATATTTATAGGGTTTAAACTTATCAAATGAGCACACTTTTTCAAGAGTCTCGATGAGTATCCTTACCTCAGAAAGAAAATGCTAAAATTTCCCAAAAACTTGAGAACCCTTAAAAAGGGAATGAGACCAGGATATATAGAAGAATAAAGACTATCTAAAAGAGTGGGTGACCGTGCTGTAAAAAAAATAACACCTATCCTAGATCATTAAATGAACCTAAGCCACTACCTTTTATTCCTTAGCCAATGAAACATTGACACCCTTTTGATCAATCATAATGTTATGTATGGATGGTTGAGTGGTAAGGTCCTCAAAGGCCTTGAGTCTAGGTTAAATGCTCCTGGCTATAGTTCCCAATATTAGATATTTATTTGATCCTTCATGCCAACTCCTACTTGAAGACAAAACTTCATGATCATGGATCTAACTGAAACATGGTGTAGTTCCCTTTAGGTGGCTTCTTGTCGAGACAATGAACATGCTAAATATTGAAGATCCTTCACATTAATTACACTTCTAATTTATCATCATGCTTGGATCATAGGCCTATCTATAAGTGGAAAACCAATTTGAGACTATTGGGTTTCTTATAATTTATTTATTAGAAAAAACCTATCAAAAAATGTAGCACCTTTTATAATATAACAAGTCTAAAAGACCCATCCTTTCTCTGTAAGAACCTAAAATCGCATGTGTATACATTGATTATCCTAAAAATGTTGAATATTGCATGAAAAACAAATCTTCCTGAGCAAAAATATGAACCTAGGATCTATATTTTAACCTTAATGTTGACCTATATGTGTTCCTTGCATCCCACTATATTACATGGGCCATTCCATAACATTTAAACAAGATTCAATGGCATTGAAAACCCTATAGAACCTTTTGTTTCATGGTCAAAAATAACTTTTCAATCCTCATTGAGAATCTTGGGCTTATCTTTAATCTGATTGGTTGTTAAAAATCCACTCAACTTATTGATAAGTTGACGCAACTCATTCCATTGATTTCCATTTGTATGAAGGCCCATCGATCATTGATCTCATGTCAACTAAACATGCTTATGACACTTTTCACATATACATTAAATTTTGAGATTTACTAACTCTTTTGATAGATGTTCACCATAAGATCCAAATTTATGATGCAACATGGAATATCTATTTGTTGGGAACCATTTTTTGAATTCCAATGGCTATTTTCTAGAGCTTGAAATTGATGTCTACATGAGCTTCTACTATTTTTGACCAACTTTACAATTCTATATCTTGAAACACAAGGATCATGGTGGCACCAAACTTACAGGGAATGGAAAAAATTCTAAAAAGAAAAAACCCTTTTGATTTTTTGGCCATTTGATTTTTCCATGTACTTTTATAAAATTTTTAAGTTGACTGGTCTTGTATGATGGTTGGGTCTGAAATGGCTAAGTATGGAAACTTAGCAAGTCCTACATTATGAGCCATCTTTGCCCATGCATATCTTATTGTGTGATTTATCAGAGGACTTGTAGCTTAGTACATATTAACTAGACTTCAAGATGAATAGATCCATATGATTTTTTATTTTTGGGGCTATCATACATGCAAGATATATCACCATGAAAATGTCTACTCAACTCAAATTAGACCCAAAAAACATAGTAACAAATTCTTTGGAAGGTGGATTTGCATGCTTATATCTTTCATGGTGTTACAACAAGTGAGTTTCAACTTATCATGAATTATCTTGGTATAAAAGTGAACAAACCATTTTGACCATTCCTTTTGACTCTTATACACATATGAGATCTAGCTTCAATAACTTGCCTATTTGTGCTTTCTGTGTGCTTCATTAAATCATGCAAGATTTTTTTGTGGACAAAAATTAGCCAACACCTACATTGTTCACCCCATAAAAAACCTAATAAACATTAAAATTGGCTTAACTTAGAAAAATCATTATTAAGATTCATTCAAAGTGGTTAACACTTTCTTATGTCTCCCCCTATGCTCATGACACCTACATTAGATAAGTCCCTAATAATTTATATTAGAGCTACTGAGGTATCCATCACCTACATGTTGTATAAGGAAGATTACATCAACAAGGAATACATTATTTATTTAATTAGTCAAAACCTAATTTATTATGATACATGATATAATCAAGTAAAAAAGGAATACTTATAAATAGTGTTTTTAACCAAATGCTTGCGACACTATATGATGTATTAAGAGACATGAGTTATATTGAGATATCAATCACCACAAATTTTTGTAACTCAACCTACTCTCTCTAGAAAGATTGGGCACTTCATCATACCCTCGAGTGAATTTGATTTGATGTATGCCAACCAAAAGTCTATTAAGGGATAGATAATTATTGATTGGTTGGTTGATTCACCACTAGAAGTTAATGATCTCATCGATACTGACTTCCTGAATGAGTTGATATGATATGTATAAAATCCTATTATTATCTCTTATCCTTCATACATAGATATCATAAATTACCTAAGTGACCAAACTTACCCTAAATATGTCAACTCATATAAAAAATATGTATTCACATCATCGCATCCAAGTATGTTATTTTTGAAATGATCCTCTATTGCAAGGTCTTTGACAACATGTTTATCTAAAGTGTTGATTAGGAAGGGTCAAAAATATCATTATTCATTGTCAAAGTGGCATTTGTATTGGACACTTTGGTAGCCACGTGACTGCTCAAAAAATCCATAAGATGGGATACTTTTGGGCCACTCTATACCATGATGTTATTAACTATATACATAAATGTGATAAATGTCAGTTTTTTTCACATGAGATACATGATCCCACTAGGGTAATTCAAACCATCATCACCCCATGACCCTTTTTCAATTATGGATTGAATTTAGTAGGCAATCTCTCCCCTAATTATTTAGATGGTCATCACTTTATTATCATGAAAACTAAATCTTTCACCAAGTGGGAATAAGTAATTTCATTAAAAACTATCACCAAATCAATCATCACAAAGTTTATCTTGAATCAAATCATCTACTAATTTGGGGTCTTGTAAGTCATCATTACTAACAATAGGTCTTCTTTTAATAACCCTAAAGTTTGTGAGTTGTGTAATAAATTTGATATATCACACCATTCAACCTCCTTGTACTATCCACAAGTCAACAGTCAAGCTGAAGTTACTAACAAAACTTGAAGTCAATTTTGGTCAAAACTATTATAGGTTCTAAATGAGATTGATATCTATAACTCTATCTAGCACTATGGGCTTATAGAAAAACTATTAAGACACCCATTAGGGTAACCCCATATTCACTTGTGTTTAGATCATAAGCTATCCTACCCTTAAAAGTATAAATACCCAACCTTCATGTTTCCCTCTAAGGCCTTATTGATCAAGAAGAGTATAGAGAGGCATGACTAACTCAATTAGAGATCTTAGACAAACACCATATTACTACCTTAAATATTCACATTAATTATGTTGATTGTATGGGTAGACAATACAATAAAAAATTCATCAACACCCTATCTATATAAGAGACCTTATCTTTAGGTTTGACAAACAAATTGATAAAAATAAATAAGGTTAGAAGTTTAGACCTAACTAGATAGGCCCTTACCTAGTGACATAAGACTTTAGCAATAGATCCTACCAATTATGCAATCTCTAGGGTAAGGAGTTCAATGAGTCCGTAAACTATTTTCACCTAAAAAACTTATATATCTATTACTTTCATTTTCACATTTTTCTCATTTTCATTACATTTTCATAAGTTACATATTCACTTGTATATCAGATGTGATGTTTCGTAATTATTTTGTCATTTATTCACATAGTGTATAAAATTTCAAAATGAAGCATATCACATAATCCCACTCTCTCATTACCCTATCACCCCATATTAATCACTCTTAAAATCAACATTTTACATTGTTATTTGATTTATTTCTTACGAGTAGAGCACACCTCTTTTCCCCACATCTTATTGGATAAGTTAGAAAATTGTTAGCCTATAGTTTACTCTAGAGGAAACTCTATGATAGAGTCTCCCCTTATAAAATGTTTTGAGATCAGAGCATTAATATGCTTAAAATTAGATAAATTTACTCACCTATCTTGGTCTTTGATGATGATCCCTTGCATCCTACTAATTGCATGTTGACAGGATTTAGGGTAAAGGCCTCGTAGATAGAATAGACACTTTTGTGGAAATCAAAATGCTTATACAAATACAAAATTTAAATACCATATCTCTCACCCTTTTATACCATTTAGTGTTGAGGCCTTGAATCTTACTAGTTTTGTGGGGTTAGCATTGGGGAGAGATTCCCTTACTCACTTACATCTAGCCTTTGGTGAAGATCCTATGCGTCTTCCTAGTCACATAAGACTAGGTATAGGGGCTCAAAAAGAGAAGTAGAAGTCAAATTTAAAAGTAATATTAAATAAAATAATGTGTAGAGAAATTTATTCAAAAATATTACCTATATGTATATGTTTAAAGAGGGTAACATTTTCCCATTTACCAATTCTGTCAGGGATAATTATCTTTAGATGAAGCTCATTAAGTTAGTGTTTTATAAGTCTATCAAAAAGTATATTTTCCCCTTTACTCGTAAGGAAAAGGCCATATTCTTTTCTCCTAATTTTTTTTTTATGTATGTTTTTCATTCTTTATCACCTTACATTTATCCTATTTCCCCTTTGGTTCCTTATTGCAAATTGAAAGCCATATGTTGTGTAAACAAAATAATTAGGTAGTCACCTGCAAAACAAATTTTAGAAAAATTATAGTTACATATATTTATCCATCACATTACATTACTTAAATAGATTATTTTCCCACATATACATGAAAATTTACCATAACAACTTATCAAAAGCAAAGAGACACATATACATATACATCATCACATGCCTATCCATCTCGAGTGCATGGACTAAAAATTAATTATAAATATTACAGTCATATCACATGAAGGACAAGTCATTAAGAGGTAATACAAAACACACACACACATCATAATAAATATCAATTTTATATAATAAGGATGTCTAAATATAATATCCTCTACATAGGACCAATGTGCCTCATAACATCTCAAAAGAATCAAAATATACAATGGAATAACAAAAACATCTAAAACATATCTTAGGAGCATGTCCTCCTCCTATGAAAGGGTCCCAATGTAGAATAATGTTGGGGACTCTCATTCTTATGGTGTCTCTTACTAGATCCTTCCTAAAAATATACCTCACCCTTTCTTACCTAGAGGCTAATATGATGACCCCTATTGGTGCCTCCCTCTAAATCCATCCTCCTTGTTTTGTGCTTAGAGGATCTACCACCTCCCAGACCCATCATAGTATTTACAAGGGCTTATACCATCCTTGCTTTGGCTATTAGTGTGTTTTTATCCATCCTTACTATTGACACTATCAAGAAAACATAGAACACTAGGCAAATGACATTTATATGCTGACCAATCCTTATAAGAATCCCAATATTAACCAAAATCTAGTCCCAAGTCACACCAATTGTAAACTAAAAATATTAATAAGGTGTACCTAATAATTTATATCTAACCACCCACAATATCTATAACCATAAATAACAAGAGTTGGTGTTAGATTTAGTCAATATTTAAATTAAATATGCATAAAATTAACTAACTAAAAGAATCAAAGTACAAACTATAATCATGAATGTGTAAATTAACATTTTACTTGGGTCTCCCTCATGCCACTCAGGGTCATAATCATCCTCTATAGTCTCCTCGTCATCTTTTTCTATGTCTTTCTATAAATCAACATACATTAGAGCCTCACCATCTCCATCTCCATGGTGATACTACTACAAAGGGTCCTCATAAATGGGATATTACTACCATAGTAGTGTAAATTATGGTGAGGGTGGGCCCATTTTCTACTTACCTACTTCTCCCTAGCCTTGTCCTCCCATAATGGAATATGAGGGATGTCCCTATGCTAATCTTGGCTAAGCTAGTTCAGTGATTTGCACCCTTATCATACATAGGTACCATACCAACCATCCTAGCCTCATTACTTGTGACTCTTATATGACCTTATAAATAACCCCATGAATTATAATATTTCATACATAGGGTATACCAAACTACTAGTGTAACTTATCTATAGGGTGCACCTCAACTTGTAAAATCTAGTCTCAAACTTGAGTGGAACTGATGGCTACTATAAGTTAGCCCACCTCATTGGATCATTTATAAACTATTTATTAGGGTGTGGAGCTAAAAGCTTCAAACTGTTGCAGACACAAAGAAATAAGAGGTTATTGAAGATCCAGAAGTACCAGCATCGACAACATGACTGATGTCGATCATTACCAGTGCAGAAGGCAACTGGTGTTGGTAGAAAGTCAATCGACGTCGGCAGCACCAGGCAAGCAGGCACCGACGTCAGTCACCTGTGTATTCCAAAACTGCTGTTGATGAACAGTCAATTAAGTGAAGTGAGTGCTTGCATGTTAAATGACTAATTATAGTCATGAGCTACATGTCTAATTATTGTAGTTAGAGTTCTATTTTTGTAACCATGGGATTCTATTTAAAGACCCATGAGGCATGTATTGTAAATCAAGCAAGCAAGTAAAGCATTATAGTATTGAAGCAAGGTCAAGGAGATCTACAGGTGTAAGGTCAAGGAGATCAGCTGAAGTATTCAAGGAGGGATAACAACTCAGGCTGTTGAGTTTGTTGTGTTGAGCAAGAGAGAGGGGGAAGAATGTCTTGAGGTGTGGCAAGCCTTTGAGGTGGAGGAAGAAGTGGCATCTTCCTTATTGTATTTTCTTCTAGCAGTATTTAATACAAGAGTGTGTATTGTCTTTCAAATTCTTTGCTGTCTCAAGTTTCTAGTTACTTAATCATTCTGGTATAATTCTGTGTTTAATTGCTTATAAGAAAGTAATCAATTGTGCTTCCGTTGGATAAGGGGTTCCTAACAGTTGGTATCAAATCTATGGTTTGTAGGGAGCAGGTTATTGTTTGTTGATTATAGGTCATTCATAGGGTTTTTGATTGAGTGGGAGTTCAACAATGGCAGAATAAAGTAAGCTACAAATGGAGAAGTTTAACGGCAAGAATTATCAACATTAGAGGATGCAGATAGAGGATTATCTGTATCAAAAGGATTTGTACTTACCATTGGGTGGGGTTGCATGCAAGCCCATAGATATGAATGATGAAGAATGGAGTGTTCTTGATCAGAAGGCTCTAGGTTCCATAAGGTTGAGCCTTGCATCATCTGTGATTTCCAACTTATCACAGTGTAAGACAACAGAAGAGTTGATAAAATCCTTTGTGAATTTATATGAAAAGCCCTCAGCTTCTAATAAGGTATATCTTATGAAGCAGTTATTTACTTTGTAAATGCAAGAAGGTGGATCAGTACATACTCATCTTAGTGATTTCCATGGTTTGGTAAACCAGTTAGCTTTAGTCAATATTGTTTTTGATGATCAAGTAAAGGCTCTTTTAATTTTATGCTCCTTACTTAAAAGTTGGGATAGTTTGGTTATGGCAGTAAGTAATTCTGCATCTGCTTCTAAAATCTTAAAAGTTGATGATGTTGTGAGTGTGATCTTGAATGAAGAAATACGTAGGAGAAGCACAAGTGAATCATCAGGGAATGCTCTAAGTGTAGAAAGTAGGGGAAGGCAAAGAGAGAAGGTAGAGCAAGGGAAATCAAGGTCGAAGGTGGGAGGGAAATCCGAATCCAGAGGTGTCACCTGCTAGTTTTGTGGAAAGAGAGGACATACAAAGAAGGAGTGCTGGTTGAGGGATAAAGAGAATCAACATATAGGTAATGAAGAAGCAAAGGATGTAAATATTATGGTACAGGACGCTCTCATACTTTCTTTAGATAGTCAGGTAGGATCTTGGATTTTAGATTCTGGTTCTTCTTTTCATGCATCCCCAAAAAGAGATTTGTTCCATGAGTATGAACAAGGAGACTTTGGAGTGCTTTATTTAGGGGATGGTACGCCTTGTCAAATAGTTGGCAAAGGGAAAGTGCAGCTGAGATTGTAGATGGACAACACATGGGTGTTGAAGGAGGTCATGCATGTCCCAATTCTAAAGCAGAGTTTGGTTTTTGTAGGAAGGTTGGGTGATGAGGGATGCACAATAACCCTCACTGTGGATTCTTGGAAGGTTACCAAGGGAGCACTTGTTTTAGCTAGAGGTAAGAAAGTAGGTACTCTTTATCTATCTACTTGTATTACTGATTCTACTTCTGGTTTATTTACTTTAGTTGTAGATTTAAAGATGTGGCTTAATAGGCTAGGTCAGATGAATAAGAAGGGAATGGACGTTCTTGATTCAAAAGGTATGTGTTTAGATTCGGAAAGCATAGATAGAGTTCATTGCAGGAAAAGGAAATTTGATGCTTTTGACAGGAACAAAGAAGCCTTGGTGTTTATGGAGGAGATGAAGGACAAAGATCAGTCACAGGGGCTGAATAATTCTGAGCAGGGTAGTATGGACAGAGGTTTGATCCAAGATGAGCTCATGGATGAAAATTTCATCACTTACATGAACACACAGACACCAATGTCAGTCACTTAGGACCGACATCGATCAGGCAAATACCAACATTGGTCTTGTGCAGACCAGTAGGGTTGGTAAAGTCAGGCAGAGAAGTCTGACATCAGTCAGGCAATGACTGATGTCAGCAAGGGTGACACCAGTGTCAGCCAGGGAAATGATGTCTGTAGTCAGGGTCAGTGTAGGGAACTGACATCGGTCGGGAGTAGACTGGGAGATGGCTGAGATCGGTCACTGGAACGGATGTTGGGTGGATAGCAAGCTGTCAAGGAGTCTCAAACACCCATATAGAGGTCAGAAAGGGTAAGTGAACCACAAATTCATTTTTCACCTTCTTTATATTGCTTACTAATGGTCTAGAGCTAGGAAGATGGAAAAAGCAATGTAGGTAGAATCTAGAAATAGTGGGAGTGTTAGGGTGTGGAGCTAAAAGCTTCAACTATTTGTAGACACAAGAAGAGGATGCTAAAGAACCAAAAGCACTGGCATCGGTAGCATGACCGATGTCGGTCAGGTGTAGTGCAGAAGGAAACTAGTGACGGTAAGAGGTCAGCTGATGTTAGCAACACCAGGCAAGCAGGGACCGAAGTCGGTCGCCTGTGTGTTCCAGAACTATTGTTGACGAACAGTCAGTTAAGTGAAGCAAGTGTTTGCATGTCAAATGACTAATTATAGTCACGAGCTGTGTGTCTAATTATTATAGTTAGATTTCTATTTTTGTAACCATGGGATTCTATTTAAAGACCTATGAGGCATGTATTGTAATATTCAAGAAGGCAAGTAAAAGCATTGAAACAAGCAAGGTCAAGGAGATCTACAAGTGTAAGGTCAAGGAGATCAGTTGAAGCATTTAAGGAGGGATAATAACTCAGGCTATAGAGTTGTTGTGTTGAGAAAGAGAGAGAGGGAAGAAGGTCTTGAGGTGTGGTAAGCCTTTGAGGTGGAGGAAGAAGTGGCATCTTCCTTATTGTATTTTCTTCTAGTAATATTTAATACAAGAGTGTGTATTGTCTCTCAAATTCTTTGCTATCTCAAGTTTCTAGTTACTTATTCATTCTGGTATAATTCCATGTTTAATTGCTTATAAGAAAGTAATCAATTGTGCTTCGTTGGATAAGGGGTCACCTAACAGTTGGTATCAGAGCATATTGATTGTTGTAAGTTCCCCTGACAGTTGGTATCAGAGCTAAATTTGTAGGAAGTAGGTTATTTTTTATTACAGGTCATTCACAGGGTTTTCTGATTGAGTGGGAGTTCAGCAATGGTAGAAGAAAGTAAGCTATGAATGGAGAAGTTTAATGGCAAGAATTATCAACACTGGAGGATGCAGATTGAGGACTATCTATATCAGAAGGATTTGTACTTACCGTTGGGTGGGGTTGCATGCAAGCCCATAGATATGAAGGATGAAGAATGGAGTGTTCTTGATCGAAAGACTCTCAGTTCCATAAGGTTGAGCCTTGCATCATCTGTGATTTCTAGCTTATCATAGTGCAAGACAATGGAAGAGTTGATAAAGTCCTTGGCAAATTTATATGAAAAGCCCTTGGTTTCTAATAAGGTATATCTTATGAAGTAGCTATTTACTTTGCAAATGTAGGAAGGTGGATCTGTACATACTCATCTCAGTGATTTCCATGGTTTGGTAAACCAATTAGCTTCAGTCAATATTGTTTTTGATGATGAGGTAAAGGCTCTCTTGATTTTATGTTCTTTGCCTAAAAGTTGGGACGGTTTGGTTATGGCAGTAAGTAATCCTGCATCTGCTTCTAAAATCTTAAAAGTTGATGATGTTGTGAGTGTGATCTTGAATGAAGAAATATGCAGGAGAAGCATAGGTGAATCATCAGGGAATGCTCTAAGTGCAGAAAGCAGGGGAAGGCAAAGGGAGAAGATTGAGCAAGGGAAATCAAGGTCGGGAAGGAGATCTGAGTCCAAAGGTATTACCTACTGGTTTTGTGGAAAGAAAGGACATACAAAGAAGGATTGTTGGTTGAGAGATAAAGAGAATCAACATGCAGGTATTGAAGAAGCAAAGGATGCAAATATTGTGGTACAGGATGCTCTCATACTTTCTTTGGATAGCCAGGTAGGATCATGGATCTTAGATTCTAGTTCATCTTTTCATGCATTCCCAAACAGAGATTTGTTTCATGAGTATGAACAAGGAGACTTTGGAGTGCTCTATTTAGGGGATGGTACGCCTTGTCAGATAGTTGGCAAAGGGAAAGTGTAGCTGAGATTGCAGATTGACAACACATGGGTGTTGAAGGAGGTCATGCATGTTCCAATTCTAAAGTAGAGTTTGATTTTTTTAGGAAGGTTAGGAGATGAGGGATGCACAATAACCCTCACAGCGGAGTCTTGGAAGGTTACCAAGGGAGCACTTTTTCTAGCGAGAGGTAAGAAAGTAGATACTCTTTATCTATCTACTTGTATTACTGATTCTACTTTTGGTGTAGATTCGAAGATGTGGCCTAATAGGCTTGGTCACATGAATAAGAAGGGAATGGATGTTCTTGAATTGAAAGGTATGTGTTCAAATTCAGAAATCATAGATAGAGTTCATTGCAAAAAAAGGAAATTTGATGCTTTTGACAGGAACAAAGAAGCCTTGGTGTTTATGGAGGAGATGAAGGATAGAGATCAGTCACAGGGGCTAAATAAATCTGAGCAAGGCAGTATGGACAAAGGTTTGATCCAAGAAGATCTCACAGATGAAAATTTCATCACTTACAGGAACACATAGATGCCGATGTCGATCACATGGGACTGACGTCGGTCAGCTAGATACCGACATCGGTCATGTGTAGACCAGCAGGGTCAATAGGTCAGGTAGGAGAAGTCTGACGTAGGTCATCAGGACTGACGTCGGTAGGGGGCGCCAGTGTCAGCCAGGGAAATGACGTCGGTAGTCAGGGTCAGTGCAGGGAACTAACATCAGTTGGGAGCATACTCAGAGATGGCCAATATCGATCACTGGAATGGATGATGGGTGGACAGTTAGCTGTCAAGAAGTCTCAAACACCCATATGGAGGTCAGAAAAGGTATGTGAACCTCATATTCATTATTCACCTTCTTTATATTGCTTACTGATAGTCAAGAACTAGGAAGATGGAAGAAGCAATGCAGGTAGAATCCAAAAATAGTGGGAGCTTAACATGGATGAGGAGTGTGAGTCCTTGAGTAGAACCAAATAGGTATTTGTTGGTAGAGTTGTCAACTGGAAGAAAGCACTGGTTAGAGGGATGGATTCCCATTTTAGAGAAGAGAGTGGATGGACACATGAGACAGAAGGCTATGGCATATGGTCTTGGTTAGGCTGCAGAACAATGGAGGTTTGACCATTGTATTTTATCTTTACCAGGTTAGATAATATTAGCTACATTATCCTGTTACTGTATTGTGTTACTTGTTGCAGGGTTTCATATACAGGGAGTTTTTTGAGTTAAGGGTAGAGTTGGTTCAGAAGTATGTCATGAAAAATTTGGGAGTAGCAAAATTCTTGTGACATAAGTGACAGGTATTGCATCACAGGTTTGCGTGGTGGTTGGTCTTCAAGAGTGACTTTGAAGAGGGATACAGAGCCAAAAGAATAAAATAGATGGTGTATAGGTACAGGTATAGTAGCAGCTATTTATCTCCAAGTGGGAGATTGTTAGGGTGTGGAGCTAAAAGCTTCAACTATTTGTAGACACAAGAAGAGGATGCTAAAGAACCAAAAGCACTGGCATCAACAGCATGACTGACGTCGGTCAGGTGCAGTGCAGAAGGAAACTGGTGATGGTAGGAGGTCGGCTGACATCAGTAGCACCAGGCAAGCAAGGACCAACATCAGTTGCCTGTGTATTCCAAAACTGCTGTTGATGAATAGTCAATTAAGTGAAGTGAGTGTTTGCATGTCAAATTACTAATTATAGTCACGAGCTACGTGTCTAATTATTGTAGTTAGATTTCTATTTTTGTAACCATGGGATTCTATTTAAAGACCCATGAGGCATGTATTGTAATATTCAAGAAGGCAAGTAAAAGCATTAAAGCAAGCAAGGTCAAGGAGATCTATAGGTGTAAGGTCAAGGAGATCAGCTGAAGCATTCAAGGAGGGATAATAACTCAGGCTATAGAGTTGTTTTGTTGAGCAAGAGAGAGAGGGAAGAAGGTCTTGAGGTGTGGCAAGCCCTTGAGGTGGAGGAAGAAGTGGCATCTTCTTTATTATATTTTTTTCTAGTAATATTTAATACAAGAGTGTGTATTGTCTCTCAAATTCTTTGCTGTCTCAAGTTTCTAGTTACTTATTCATTCTGGTATAATTTTGTGTTTAATTGCTTATAAGAAAGTAATCAATTGTGCTTCCATTGGATAAGGGGTCACCTAACAGTTGGTATCAGAGCATATTGATTATTGTAGGTTCCCCTGACAGGGAGCTTGGCATGGATGAGGAGTGTGAGTCTTTGGAGAAGAACCAAATAGGTATTTGTTGGTGGAGTTGTCAACTAGAAGGAAGCACTGGATGAGGGATGGATTCCCATATTAGAGAAGAGAGTGGATGGACACGTGAGATAGAAGGCTATGGTATATGGTCTTGATTAGGCTACAGGACAATGGAGGTTTAACCATTATATTTTATCTTTACCAGGTTGGGTAATATTAGCTACATTATCCTGTTACTGTATTATGTTGCTTGTTGCAGGGTTACATATACAGGGAGTTTTTTGAGCTAAGGGTAGAGCTGCTTCAGAAGTATGTCATGAAGAATTTGGGAGCAGCAAAATTCTTTTGGCATAAATGACAGGTTTTGCATCATAATTTTTTTGGTGGTTGGTCTTCAAGAGTGATGTTGAAGAGGGATACAGAGCCAAGGGAACAAAGTAGATGGTGTACAGGTATAGGTATAGTTGCAGCTGTTTATCTCCAATTGGGAGATTGTTAGGGTGTGGAGCTAAAAGCTTTAAACTATTATAGACATGAAGAAATAAGAGGTTGTTGAAGATCCAGAAGTACTAGCATTGACAACATGATCGACGTCGGTCATTACCAGTGCAGAAGGCAACTGGCATCGGTAGGAAGTCGGCTGATGTTGGTAGCACCAGGCAAGCAGGGACCAATGTCAGTTGCTTGTGTGTTCTAGAACTGCTGTTGACAAATAATCAATTAAGTGAAGTGAGTGTTTGCATGTTAAATGACTAATTATAGTCACGAGCTACGTGTCTAATTATTGTAGTTAGAGTTCTATTTTTGTAACCATGGGATTCTATTTAAAGACCCATGAGGCATGTATTGTAAATCAAGCAAGCAAGTAAAGCATTATAGTATTGAAGCAACGTCAAGGAGATCTACAAGCGTAAGGTCAAGGAGATCAGCTGAAGTATTCAAGGAGGGATAACAACTCAGGCTGTTGAGTTTGTTGTGTTGAGCAAGAGAGAGAGGGAAGAAGGTCTTGAGGTGTGGCAAGCCTTTGAGGTGGAGGAAGAAGTGGCATCTTCCTTATTGTATTTTCTTTTAGTAGTATTTAATACAAGAGTGTGTATTGTCTCTCAAATTCTTTGTTGTCTCAAGTTTCTAGTTACTTAATCATTCTGGTATAATTCCATGTTTAATTACTTATAAGAAAGTAATCAATTGTGTTTCCGTTGGATAAGGGGTTCCTAACACTATTTCCTAGTAGGGGAGGGAAATCAAGTTGTCTACTATTAGATTCCCCATTATTTGACATATAATATATAAAGTGGACACACCTATCCATTTGGTGTTCCTAATACACTCAAGTGCTCTAATTGGTAATCCCTCTAGTAAGGGATGATCCAATCATATATCCACTTGATGAAAACTATAATTTGCTTGATTGAGAGGGACCCCAGATATGACACATGGTAAATATCTCTATAGGTCCAAGCTAGTAACTCCTAGCTCTAGTTGTAATGGACCCCTATCTCCTTAATATGTCGAATGATGGGTGGCTAATCGAATAATAGTTTATCAGTACCATTATATTATATAATATGTGAGGCAAGGATAATAATAACATATTTCTATAGGTTTGGGATTGATTATAACTCTAGTTAGGAAAACCTCACACCATACTTTATACCCACATTAGTTGTGTTGACATATCCAAAGTGCTCATCCTAACTCTAGGCTTCTTGATCATTATTGATAACCCAGATAGAAATAAACTAACCCATCATAAAAAGGCCTGTAATATGGTATATGTCAATGAGAGTGATCATCTACTCCTTAAGGGACTATGGGAATAAAAATATGTTTTAGTTAGGGTCATAATAGGTTAGAATATTGCATAATAGTTTGCTAGATATTAGGATGATCCCTACCTATGCTATTCATAGAATCCTAGTGTAGTCAAGATTGGCTAGCTCATATGCTATCAAGAGTGAAAATACTTAGGGCATCCAATCCTTATTTAAATTTATAATACAATTTATGTATTCCCCCTACAATATAAAAATTAACACTTAGTTAGCTTAAGTACCAAACCTACCTTTAGAAATCCTTCATCTCCCTATTTCCCCCTTTTTACAAAGGGGATAAAACTACCCTAGGTGGTGGTTATACAACCACTATAGATGATTATGAAAATACTATGGGTGATTATGTAACTACTATGGGTGATTATGTAACCACTATACTTGGTTACATAAATACCTCTAAGTGGTGGTTATGGGACCACCGACCCTATAAATCATAATAACTACATAATTATTGCGCTAGTGGAATAATCATGTCTATAATGACTGGTGATTTTGTCCCCAAGTGGATATCTCATTCACCATATACATGCCCTATTAAACCCCCATAAATTCCACAAAATTCACCCTAATTAAAAAAAAAAATACATTTTCCTAATCTACCCCTTGACAATCATTTCAAATCTTAGTTAGATTTTAAGTAAAATTTCAAGGACTAGGTCAAAATAGAAAAGAGTAGAAAAACCTACTTTTTCATACTTAGATTCTCCTCCCACTATTAGATTCACCATACCCTCATTCTCCTTTTTATATTAACTACTTTCATACTTAAAATGGTTGTGAGCAATCCAAATATCAAAAATAAAAAATAGCCAAACACACAAATGAGTTTGTTTTTAGTAGGTTTTCAAATATATTACCCCACAAAATAGTTGTTTTAACTTAAAATATTTACAAATTAGGCATGTTTCTATATTTTAATTATTTTTTTCATGTTACATACTAAATTCTTTCAATTTATGTTTCAAAACTAACACATTAACAAGTCTACTAGCCTTCTTGTAACACATATATGATTTTATAGGTAATAATGAATTAACACTGATTTCAATTCCTTGATTGGTGAATTTAGGTAGTATGATATTCCATGTGCATATGGTATGTACTATTCTCCATTTTCTGATTAGATAGCTTACTTTCATCACATCACACTTGATTCTTGTTCTCTTTTCACAAGTTACATGAAGTCCCAAATAAATTCATTCCATTACTTAGGTAAGTAAGGTAAGTATTCTTAACCTCTTATTTCCTTTATATATACCTTTACTCAAGAATAAACCTTATCAAATCATGACAAGGCACTCTCTTGAGTAGAAACATATATGCACCCAAAATTTACATGGTATAACACTCCTAATACAAATTCGATGATGATACAATGATCTATTATTTTATGGTCCATATGGAACTATCTAACTCCTTTCCCTTATTCTCCTTCCTTATCCTCCCTTCACCCCTTTTGGTCCCATTTTATCTCCTTCCATAGCTTCTATCATCTTGTTTTATAAAATTCCCATGTATGATGAAACTGATGTTCCAAGTAATGAAACTACCGCTTTAAGTGATGAAACCATGTCCTTCCATTATGGAACCACCCCTCTAATTACACAAATACCATGAAATTTGTATAATATAGGTGGTGGTTTTTTATTAAAGGGGTAGTTTTTCATTAAAATAGGGGAGTTTTTGTTATGGTGGTGGTTCTGTCACCTAGAGTGATAGTTTCACAACTTCTCCTACATAATATGATAGTTTCATCCCCTTTTATTCATCTTCCAAAATTATCTCCAAAAAAATATTCTTTGACACATTTTTCATGATTTTTTTCTTTTTATTGTTCATTTCATCCTAATTCTACCTATATATTAAATCCCTTATCACTCCCTCTTCTATTTTTAGTCATTTTCAATTCTTCCTAATTTTAACTCCTAGTTGGACTTAGTCAAACTCCCTCATGTAAGCTCCCAAATATTTTTATAAAAATACTATTTAGGCCTAATTTCAGATCTGAAAATTTCATTTATAATTTGTTATTTTGAAGCTTTTGTATCCACTATCTTGGTACAACTACCTAAAGGTCTATCCTCTATAGTTTTTGTGTTGACTACATTACCATAGGTGAAGAACTATTATTGGTACAATAACTCAATCTTTGTAAACTAGAGCATTGGTCAACCTTAGTTCAATTTCTATTCATTTGTATTTGTCTCCTTTCCTTCTCCATTTGTTCTATATCTTGTGCATCCCCTAGTTAGGGAGTCACCATAATTCACACAAGGATAAAAGGAGCTAGCATACTAAATATTTTTTATCGACATACTACATGCATTTCAGCTAATTAATGCCTTAGTCAGGTTAGAGTTTCTTTTGATTTTAGTATTGTTTATTTGTTATATTATATTAGATTAGTTTTTTTTACACTAGATTAATTTATTTATTTATAAAAGAGAAAATTTGATAGTGAGGGAAGCTTATTTATTTTTATTATCTTTACTAAAAAAAGAAAGAATAGTTATTTTGGTTATGCTTGCATTCAAAATCAATTTATTTTCTCCCCGTATTCAAATTCATTCCACAAATAATCCATATGTAAATCTTAGTGAATTTTCAAAAATATTTCTAGTTAACATAGCATTTCATTATCAAAAGTTAAAATAAGTTCTCTTGTATTCAAAATAACCAACTAGAAAACCACAAGAGCTTGGCCAATCTTAGGCCCAAAAATAAAGCTATCATATCTCTAATTTTGTTTATTTTTGTATATTAAAAGTATTTTTGTTTCTTTTTTAAAATTATAAAATCATAATTTACATTCTTTGTCTCTCTTTAGAAAATCATTTGAAAAGCTCATTTGTAGACAAAGAAAGTAAAAATAGTGTTGAGACATTTTTTTTAAGATTAGATTTCCTTTTTAATTGATTGAATATTTATAAGACACAATTTTCATACTTAATTAATCTCACATAAACAAAAACAAAAACATCACTACCTAGTTTGCATCTAAATAAAGCTAGGAAAAATCAAAACCTGGCATAATAGTGTAGGTTTCTTTCTTTTTCCTTTGCATGCATTATGAATTATTGGAAAAGGGTAAAAAATAAGTTTAGTTTTAATTTATTTGTTTTATACATTTCAATTGAATAAATAATACGTTTATTTCTATAAACCTTAAAAAATCCACAAAAAAACAAAAACAAAAAAGTGCCAAAAACTCTTGCCAATACACATAGGAATCTAGGTTCAATTACAAGCCCTTCCAACACATGAAAGCATACAATATCCATACAAAAATTTACTATTCATGAAATTACCCCATATAAATACTTGATTCAAACATCACAATAAGCATACACCAGAAGCCATTGTCTAAAAAAGTCCATACACTTATATCTTTGCTTTTTTCATAGCTTCTTTTGAATGACCCTTCTTGAGACCCCAGGTATTCTCCACCATAGTTTATTACCTATGGTTAGATCACCTGGTTCCAAATTTGACATATAATCTGATATATACACTAAGATAAGATGTGAGATTTTTCATTCCATCGATTCCACATCTTATTGTTGAACCATTGACTGCTTTAGATGAACAAGAATGCATTTCCAATCCCCCTATCTTTACCCTTCCTTAGAATAAATGCCATCACTATAAAATTATCAAAGCATATATTCCAAATCATACCTCCTACTTCTCCTTGGATCTAGCCTCATATTATATCATTCATATCTTTTGGATGACATTGACCAAGCATAGTCAACCTGATAAAGTAGATCTTTTTTCATGAGTTATTCAACTCGATCTCCCCCATTTCAGTAGTCCTTGTATTGAACATGAGTTTCACCTTCTTGTGATGTCAAAAATTGAAGGTCCATGGATCTCTATTTTAGCACAACTTGATTCTCTTAATAGAGTATATATTTCTCATGAGTCATTCAACCAAAACTCCCCCATTTCTCTATTCCTAGGTGTGATTAAGAGCTTCACCTTCTTATGATCTTAGAAATTAAAGGATCATGGAGCCCTATTTTGGCATATCTTGATTGTCTATATGAGAACCATGATGCTACTAAGGTATTTTGGTTCTATCACAATAACCCATTACCACCACCCATTTTAAATAACATTCCACCTAATAAATAGCTTAATCTATATCCCACACATTACATCAATTACCTCAGCTTGACCTCAGGGAGTTGAGTGAAAAATTTAATGTGTTATTCATGTTCATACATTACTCTAGGTGTGGTTATGAAAAATAGAAACCTAATAAAAATTAGGAAGATTTGATTGAGTGATATGAATCTAATCACCCTAGTTTGATGATTGAACACTGCCTATGTGTCATATAATTTGAGGAGGGAAATCAAGCCACACATAGTGTAATTATAAAATTGTGCTCCTTCACTATATGTATGCAGTTTATGATTTGTATTTGATACTTAAATTTTTTTACTTTGAATTGGATTTTGTATGCTTCAAGATTAACTTGTGATTGTAATTAGTGATATATTCACAATTTAGGAAGAATAGGGAATATTTTTTTAATGTACAATAGTGTATATGATGTGTACTAGATAATTTATAAATCTCCTATTAAGTGAGACCTTGATTTGTTTATATATGAATTCAGTTGGATAATTTATCATATCATGGACACACTAGGAATATGGGGTGACCCTAAGGAAAGGTTTTATTTCAAAAACTATTTTTTAATAGTAGAGGATCAATACTAACCATATCATGTTAGTATCGACTTATGATACAATTAACCAAACTTGCCATTACCAACCCATGTACGTGAAGACTAGAATAAAGGTCTGGAAAGGTCTATGTAGGATATTAACTATGTTTGAAACATAAATTGAGGTTTCTATAAGTGTTTAATAATTTAAAGGAAGGGTCAGACTCATAAGGTAGGATGTAGGTGTGAGAGAATAAAAAATTAGGATCATGTTTTTGTGCTCAATTTATGCATGGTAAATATATGTAAAGATTTTTACTTTCAAGTAATTAATACCATATTTTATTATATAAAATATCTTAAAGTTTTGTAAATTCAAAAGGAATGAACAATAAAAACCCCTAATAGCCCTTACCCTTTGGAATTTTTGTTTTCTAGCCATTCCATGCCTTATAATTATAATAATGAATCCAATGATGACCAAACTTGTGTGATTAATGATGATACTTATATGAATGAAATTTTTAATGATTTTGATTATGATTATCAAGAGGATTGGTAAAATAGCGATGAATATATTAAGGTAGAATATGAACAAGATGATGAAATTAATTTTCTTACTTATATAAGCTCTCTTAATCACACATTAAAACAAGAAGGTAGAAATGGATTACATAATGTACTTATTAATGTTTCTACCATATCACTTAAATAAGAAGATACAATTGATCCATACATAGATGATACACATATGGATTCTCCTTATGGTTTTACTTAAAAAGATATTTCTAAATGCAATAATGCTTCTAGTAATATATAAAATACTGACATTCCTTTTTCTCAGCTAGAATGTGATACTTGCTCTTCTCTTAAAATTTAAAATAATGTATTTATTTCAAATGAATGTTATGTTTCTTCCACTTATCTTTAAATTAAAAATGATGTTATTTTTGGAAATTAATATTATTTTCCTTCATCTTCTCTTCAAATGAAAATTGATGTTATTTTTTCAAATGAGTGTGATGTTCCTTCTTCTTTTCTTAAAATGAAAAATGATGTTATTGTTGCAAATAAATGTGATGATTATATTTATTCCCTTGAAATTAAATGAGATAATATTTATTATTCTCCTTAAAATTACTTTGATAATATATATTTACATGAGACTTCTATTGAAACATTAATGTTATGCCATTTATAATATTTATTTAGAGCTTAATTATGATTCCAAGATATGTAATGATGTTTCCATAAATGTGATTCCAATCCATGTAATAATTTTTCAATAGAATGTTATTTTAAATTATGTAATAATTTTTACATATAATTTTATTCCCAGTTATCAAATAATTTTTCTTTACAACATGATTCCAAATCATGTAACAATGTTTCAATAGATTGTGATTTCAAGTTATGCAATGATATTTCAATAGAATGTGATTCTGAGTTATGAAATAATGTTTCAATATAATGTGAACACAATAAATTAAATAAATGTTTTTATCAATATACTATACATATTTTTAGAATATATGTGAGTTAAAAAGAATAAATGAATGTTTACAACCCATTACTATTCCTACTAGCCATATACTCTTTATGATGCATGCAATACATGGCCTTGAAAAATAAGTTTATATGAACAATAATGTCATTTTAGGATAAATGTAACATGATTAATATTAAA
Organism: Torreya grandis; assembly: GCA_037957365.1. Classification (NCBI taxonomy): domain Eukaryota; kingdom Viridiplantae; phylum Streptophyta; class Pinopsida; order Cupressales; family Taxaceae; genus Torreya; species Torreya grandis. Next base: position 438,263 of record JARHVA010004815.1, read on the forward strand.
TTATAATTATCCAAAGGGTTTTTTCATGCGTAAGTTCTAATTATTTGATGGACATGGATATCCTAGTAGTCACTTAAGTCTTAAGTATGTACTTTATTTTTAAAAATGCTCAAATGATGGATGAATATTTTATTGAATATTTCCAAACAAATTTAGAATGAGAGGCCTTATATTTTTTCTATAGTCTCCCTAGTGGATCTATATCTTAATTTTATTAGTTATAAGAGGTTTAATTATTCAATTTTAATAAGTAAAAGTTTACTAAATTCACATTGAAACATCTTCAAATTCCAAAGCAAGGTCATGCTGAGCTTATTAAATATTGAATTTTAATATTTAAGAATACATCAAATTATTTAATTTATCAACCATTGTATTTGTAGAAAAATATCTTTATAAAAGGTATTAAGAATCCACTCAAGAAAAAAACACTTTAAAATTCTTATCCTTGTTTTGAGAGACTATATATGGATATTTTCAATTATGGTATAATTCTCAATTATGATTAACATAAGTAAAGTTTAAGTGATTCATGATCACATTCACATAATAAGTAAATAACACATAATTAATTTTAATTTAATACATCATATTTTAAATAAAGGAGTATGATTAAGGTCATTAATGAAATGAAAGATTCAAAAAACATGGTTTATGAGGAAAAACTAATATGAGTGCACCTATTACAAAAAGGAATGAACCACTTAAGCTTGATAGTTTAAAATATAAATGAAGTGTTATTTTACATATATTACTTGATAATAAACTAATTAAATTACCACCTAGTTACTCCCCATCTCCTAAAAGGATTGGGGGAAAGAGCATTTTGTAACTATTATCTTATCAATGGATAGAGATAATAATTATTATGTACTATAACAAAATATTGAACAACATTTGGATAGAGGGGTCCTTAAATTTCATACAAATGATATTAGTCAAACAAATTATACTTATCCATCTTTTCCTACTAACCACTCTAGGAAAATTGAGATATCTCAAGATAATCCTATAAAGGAACCAATGGTCCCTCAAGATTATATGGAAGGTATCACTAGGACAAGATCTTATTCTAATTCACATTCCAAGAGAATAAATATTTATTAGGAAGTTTATATTAATAAACCAATGGTAATTGAACCCATTATTAAAGATATATATAGATAAGGCATTTTTTTAAATGGTAAGGAATAATGTAATAAATGTACAATTAAATTTATTAGGGACTTAGGATATAATGATCAAGATTTTTATCATACACATACTTATGATAATGACAAGGGGCATGTTAATATAATAATTTATCTTAGGCCTAAGATAGTAGACACATTATTATATGTACAAAATATTATTTCATAAGATAATATCACATTAGGATAATCATGGTTAAAGCAAATGGGGGTAATTTTTGATAACATTTATATGACTATCTCATTTACTTTGCAAGCTAGTTTACTTACATATCAAAACTATAAATAAATTAAAATAAAGGATATAATTAAATAATCTAGAACACAAGTTTGGGTATCAAATATAAAATAACCATTTAAATATCAAGGAATGAAATAAGTAAATAACATAAGACAACAAGAGCATGAAAATGAACCATTCAAAATCGTTATGGGACAAATACATCAATGAGTCTCAAATATTTATTTAGATGATTATTGCACACCATTTTTATTTTTGAGTGGTTGGTCATGGAATTTTTACACACCCCATATGACTATTTAAAATTTACTCTACACATATGCATTATTATTAAATGTCACATCATTTTATACATCTTCATACAATACTTAACTAGTGTAACTTAAAATACATTAAGTAATCCACATACATATAAAATAATATAAAAAATTAATTGTACAAGTAAAAAATGGAACACAAAAATATAACATCATATATATCTCAAATAAGAATTTATAATAACATGTATCAACCAATAAAAAGGGCATGCTCCCATTATTCATCAACATCATATTCAAGCCTAAATGATGGATCCATGTTATATACATGATGACCTATAGATTGAGACCTACTACATCTCTCCCAATCTTCATATATTGAAAATTTATCTTGGAAACTAATTATAATCTACTATACTCTAACTCAATACAAACATACTCAATAATAATTTTTTGGCCTAAATCACCACTACTTATAACTAGTAGAGCCATATGTTTCCTCACCAAAAGTTATCTCAAATCATCTCCCTACCTATACATTTCTATGTAATCTGAAATTACATCACAAACATGATTAAATAATCATGCATGCCACCTAAAATATCATCCACATATTCAACTAGTTCACCTCCTATTTTATCATCAATAATGTTATAGGTCAAAGTGTGAATGGATGTATAAAAAGTGGATACCAATATGTATCTATAAATAAAAAAATATCCTTTACAAAATACATTAGTAATTTATAGATAAAGTATTTTCAAATAAAAAAATACTAATACACATATATACTTATGGTTATCTCCAATATCTAAAAAGGTTTTCAAGTAGCCTAAACATCTCTTCCACCATATTTTCCTTGACCCTAAGATGAAAATACAACATCATAAAAAATAAATGGAAACAACGAAGGAAAATTGGTTTGCATCCACCATAAAATTTACTCTTTAGTCTAACTAACATCATCAATTTTTAGATATGACCATAAGGGGGTCCACATATCCTATAAGAATTGATGCTAGATATACATCACTATGATTATATCTATCTCTAAGATGATGGGTGATGCTATGCACTTGTGTCTATAGGTATGTTTTTGTGGGAATCTCGTACCTAATACCAAACTATAAAGTCATTCAGTCATACTAAAATTTCTTGAAGACACTTGAAAATCAACCATGAAACCACATACTAACCCTAATACATCACAAAATAGTATTATCCATAGGTTATCTTAAAAAAAATCTATAATCTCTCCATATTTTCATATTGTGAGGTGAGTGGTAAAATATAATTTGATAATCCATAGTTATCTAACCACTATGAGAGCTACTAACCCATCGCTCATCATATATTTGTGGATTCACCCAACTAGCATGAGGACTTATAATTACTCATATGATAATAATATGATCATAAAACCATACATGTAATAAGGTAGTCAATCCTAAACCTCTAGTATGATCCTCTATGGTAAATATATAAAAGTATTTGTATAAGTGTTCTAACATAGTACACATTGAATAATATCTATTATTATGATCCTTAATATCTCTAACTATATAATACATGTGATATGATATCTTCATTGCACCCATATCCATAACTATAAACTATGCCAAGGGAACACACGTGTTTTTTCAAATGTATAATAACAAAAAACTTAACCTTTGATAATAAAATATTAGTATCACCATATCTATAATGAGAACTTATAGCCTAACATAGTATATAACAATAAAATAGTGCCCAACCCCTTTATACTATATACCATTGCATGTGTACCTACCAATGGAATTATAAAAATATAATATACATCCTCTAAAGTGACTATGATATCCCTAATGAGAATCCAAAAGTTACATGTATATACTTTCTACATTTCAACCAACACAATAATTAAATGAATATCATATAGTACATGATCAATATAGGAAGAATGCCATAAACCTTATCTATCCAATATTTGTCACTTAACATCTGAGATATATAATCCTAACATAGTCTCTACATGCCTACCATAATGTAACCTTATAACATATATATTTATATAAAAACACAATTAAAATATCAGATTCAAAATGATTCAAATATATAAGTTAAAAATAAACATTTCAATATCATAAACTAGTTTCTTATTCATTGACACCTCTATCATAATATACTCCCCTACGTAGGATGAGTTTTATAGAATTTTGGATGGAATTGAAAAAAATCAAACATAATATAAAATAGAGGATGCCTTTATAAACTCTCAAAATTACACACACATGCCTAAAACATGATTTTATATTATAAATGATGAAATAGCTCAAAATTTGAAGTTTAAGACCATACTAGGTCTAATAACTAATCAACATGTAAAACACTCTCCAGATGCACAAATTGAGTTAGAATTGCATTTAATTATAGAGGAGTTTTATATGTTCAAAACATAAAAATAAATAAATCACTATTCTAATGAACTATTAAAACTAAACAAGTCACCCTAGTTATATGTTGTTACTTAATGCTATAAATGTTTCTAAGGAAATACTTACCAGAATTGTAGGTATGATATCTCTAAATCTGCATATCAAATTAACTTATGGTCAACTCATTTGTAACATAGGCATGCCATTATTATTCTTGGTATTATTTATAGGATCATTTATGATTATATCCAAAATGCAAAATTTTAGTATATATTCCATATACAACATTTTCCCTTATTCCTAGTGAATGGGGGGCAACATTCACACTCCCATTTTAATATAATTGATAATGAATATGGAAATTATTAATTACATTTGATGAGGAAATAAAATTTATGTATCAACTATGGAATATTAATACTACATTCAAGTTACAAATATATGAGTCAAAATACACATATTTCAAAAAAATTTATCAAGAGTTAATAATTCAAAAATTTTCAAATATTCAAATTTAAAGAACAATATTATCATAAGAGATAAGCATATTGTTTTTTAAATTGAAATGGATCATGTGTTATTACATACACTTTTCCAATGATCACAATTATCTATACATATACATATTCTAACATAATTTCATAGCCTTATCCTTCATATCAAATATAATCCACATAATGGGATTTTTTCATTTTATATAGATATTAAAATTAGGACAAATATTTTTATTAGTACACATAATCAAATTTTTATAGTTTTTTAGATTGGTAAATTTATTCATATTGTTACATTTATGTATATTTGTACATATGTTCAAATTAATATAGATAACTAGATTGGTATAATTTTTTAGATTGATATAATTACTTTAGATTGAGTTAGAATATGACACAAATACATATAAATAATGAAATGCCATGATGTACATGATATAATTTTACATTTATTAAAGTAAAAACTATAAAATTATATATATTTTGTGCATAGACAATACATATTTCTTATAGGGTACAAATTTTAGGATTTTTTCTTTAGATTATCATATTGGTCAATTGAATGAAAATTTATGTCATTTTATATCACATGATAACATAAATTGGATTATATTTGGGGAATGGACATATTTCATGTGTACAATATTACAATTCACTGTGTTGGCACTGATTAAATAAAATTATAAGGCATGAATATTCTTCATGCATACACTTTTACAATTTTCTACATAAAGGGCATGGTACTGATGCTACCAAAGGTGACATATGAAATCTATAAATTCATTTTTAGTGATTTATTTAACCTAAATGAGCCTAATACAGGTTCCCCATTTCATTTTGAGGTTCAGGATTAGTTAAATAAATAAGTGCATTTGAGATTTTTCACTCTCAATGGCCTACCACTTTTCCCTAAATTTATAAGAAGCTTTTCCTTTTCCTTAGGCAATAAGTGAAGGAGAATAAAATCACATTTAAACATATATATTGGACTAATAGAGGACCCATGACATCTATAATATTTAAAACATAAGCATACTCTGTGAGTGACAAAATATCACAGGGATATAGTTATAGTTTTTCTTTGAATATGTTTTGATTTCTTGTTATAATTATAACTTATTTTATTTGGATAATAATCTATCTGCTTACATACATCATTTATTTCAATAGCACATGGACACTATATATCATTAGGGAAATGGAAACTTAAACTTTAAAATCACCAACACAAGTTTGAATTATATTTGTTCCCTTAAATCTAATATTTGTATTATAATTAAAACCTAGACTAAAGGGACAATCATTTATACAATGATTTTATGTGACTTTTCATATATAAAACCTTGGTTATGATTAGGGTACTTATTAACACATTTTGTCTTGTTATTTTATCATTTTATTGACTTTAATTGAACATGCATTGCTCTATTTTATTATTTATAACTTCATTTATTTTTTTTAGATGGGGTAAATGATTTTGAATCTAGAGCTATGAACCAGATGAGTGAGGGTTTTGATTATTGGACCCACAACCAAAGAGAGGGTTTTGAACAATAGACCCATCACTAAGATGGTTTGGAAGATCCCAAAACATTTACAAGGCACAACAAAAGGGTTTTAAGGGTCCCATAACCATAATTAAAGGGTTTGAAGGATCCCACAACTTTATAAATTCAAACAACAAGAGGGTTTTAAGGATCCCATAACCGTAAAGCCAAGAGCATTTTAAGGATCCCACAACTTTAGTACATATAAGGATTTTACTTCTCAGTGTAACACAAATAATAGATGCACTTCAGTATAACTTTCATAGAAATTGTTCTGCATAACAAGAGCCTACCAAGAGTAGGTCTTCAACTATTCTTCTACCTCTTAGTAACATCCATACATATTCTACACAAATAAATAAAAACAAATGGGATTACCCTCCCATTGATCCAAATAAAAGCTAAATAAAAATAAGGAACTATCCAACTCATCCTTAGCAATCTAGCTACAACTTGATATAAAATAGGGCTTTTCAACCAAACATAGTCAATACACAAATTCTAAGACAAACCCTAGAAACTAGAAGAAACAAGGGTGGAATCCTCTAACATGAACTCTAATAAGATAGGTTTTGATATGGTTTCCTCTCTTCATGATAATAAAAATAGATCATAAGCTTTGGTTAGTGACAAAAAAACTACCTAACCCTTAAAAAAACCAAACCCAGGGAACTATTAATTCTCTATCCAAGTGGGCATAAATTGATCAATTAGGCCACCAACTAGACACCCCCTTCTATAGCCTCCATAAAGAATATGGAATACCTAAATAAACTACCCCATATATTTGGTCTTTAACAAATTTTCTACACATCCTCTGTAGAACCTAAGCATAACAAGTGAGCATACATACCCACTCAACCATACCACAACCCACAAAGAAGAATTATAAATATCAGACTAGATTCCCTATAACCTTATGAGGATTAATTTATCATCCCCATTAACTTGAAGTCTTGAAATTGGCTAGATAGGGGTTTGAACAAGGTTTTTACATGAACCCAAACCCGTAAACCAATCCAAAATAGTGCATGAACCCACATAGAAAGCCAAAATAGGTGAAAAAACTCTATTATCCTCACCTATTTTGACAAAAATGGTGTGGATTCCTCTACCCTCTACACAAAAAAAAAAAGATTTTGGTGGGGCATCCTCTATCCACCACCATTAACCTCTACTTGAAATAATAGGTACCATCACTCCCAAACTAAAGTTGAATCTTTAAAACATCAACCAAGAAGTAGGAAGAGGCCCCTAACCTTGAAAAGTAATGCATTCCCCCAATCCTTCATCTTATTGTACATAGTTTTAATCCCATAGATCTAACACCTATCTTCAACAAATCTTCTAATCTAGTTTTTATGAACAAACATCACTCAAAATCATTCATTCCAGCATTTAGGGTATGCCAGCCATCTACTTTACTTACTCCTTACCTAGTGAGCCATTCAAAATTCTAAAGGATGGACCTAGTGATGCATAATAACGCAACTCCTCTTGGATTTAAACTAACCTTGTCTCTATGATCCTCTTGTTATCCTTTCTACCCATAGCTTGTTATAATCTCCCTCCACTTGCCTATTTGTTAAGCATAATAAAACCAACTAAGGAAAGTGTCACTCGAGGATATCCCTATCAAATACTCTAGATCTAGATTAGATTAATCCTCATCTTCCTCCTCATAATTATAAATTGATTTTTCCTACCCATGGGCCAAAATCAAAATCCTTCATCTACTCCTCTCCTCTGTAATTATTCTAGCTTCATTTTTTATGTCTCAAAGATCCATGGCCTTATATTATTTAACATTAAATATCACTTATATTTTGAACAAATCTAAAATTTACAATGCTAAAATCATAAGTAGGCTTAAAAAAAAATCACAAATTTCCTAAAATCTTTTCCAAAAAAGGTTGGGCATGTTTCCTTTTGGACCATTGGTTTTACACATTCAACTACATGTGGGTCATCTTTTACATTCCACTAGTTTCTCAAATTAAATTCTAAAAATATTTATATAAAAATCCCCTTTAAGGCATTTAAATATGAACACATTATTAAAAAACTTATACAAACTATTAACTACTCTTAGCTTATTGTTCATTAAAAAGCTTAAGTTTATAAGGTCAATTTCTATTCTACATGCTTGTATCAATAGAGGGCAAGGATGTTGTTAATGGTAATTGATTAATTCACTATTATGTGGATTAATTATATATATATATATATATATATATATATATATATATATATATATATATATAATCCACATAATAGTGAATTAATCAATTACCATTAACAACATCCTTGCCCTCTATTGATACAAGCATGTAGAATAGAAATTGACCTTATAAACTTTTATATATATATATATATAAAATTAATCCACATAATAGTGAAGTAATCAATTACTATTAACAACATCCTTATTATTTTAGCTAGCCTAGCTTAGTTGTCTTATCTATCCCACTATTTGCAAGTTGTTGTTTCCTGAATGCTTCATGCAGGGGTAGATTAGGGACAATATATTTTTTATGCATATTTGATATTATCCAATAATATGTTCATACATTGCAAGTGGATATGATAAAGCAGTCCAATTCCTATAAGAATCGTTACCATTTTTATTTTTAGTAATGCTCAAACTTATATGAAAACTATTTTCATTTTGGTTTATTTTTAATATATGGTGTTATATTAGGAGGATATCTAAACTTGTGAGGAGTCTAAGAAGGTTTAGGTGAGTTTGGTGAGTTTTTTATGAGGTATAAGAAAGAAGAGGAGCCATAGATGATCTTTTAGTAATTTTACCTGTCAAGGCCAAATTACTACCCTTATCATTTGAAACTTTCCAAAAATCAATCATTCACCCTTTGTAGCTAGTCAAACCTGTGTGTTGTGGCCTAAAAAGATATAATTTTGATAAAAAAATGTCAAAAATGGTTTCATAAGGAGTCATTATTATCTCAAAAATACTTTCAACATATTTAAAAACATGAAAATAGCCTTCTAAAATTTCAAGTCATGAAAGGTCATTTGTTATGTCTTATAAGCCAAAAAGGGCCCTTTTCCACCCCACACATGCCAATTTCTAAGTTTAAAACATGAAAAAGTTTATAAAAATTCTATTTTTAGATGATAAAACATATTAATTCTCAATATTTTCCAAGTGGTGGAAGGCTTTGGACATCTTTTAAAATGGCTAAAAAACTCTTTTTCTTCATTTTTGCAAGATAAGTATGGAATAAGTATAATCCATGATAGGGGAGATAATTTTCAGGGAATATTCAAGATGCATGATCTATTTCAAGGAAGTTCATGGCCATATAAGCCCAAATCTAGACTTCTTTTCATACTTTTCTTGTTGGCACAAACAGACCTGCTTACAGGTTTAGGAGTGGTATAAATTGCTGAGGAAGGGTACAACTCTCAAAGTTAAGGTGAATAAACTATAATCATATGGATTCTTGATTCTCTAAGTGGATCCTAAATTAGGTTCTATAAGATCATAAACCATTTAGTTTAATTCAAGTCAAATTATGCTACCTTGCAACTAGAAAGGCAATTGGTTTTCTTCAATTTCTCCTCACCTGGGCAAAGTTTCAAGGAAATTCAAATTGTTCCAGAATCTTGGCAAATTGTTCTACCTTTCCATGGAATCCTTAAGCTATTGTCCATACAATTCAAGGTCAAACAAAGGTCACAAAATAAGCTAGCTAAAGAAAGAGCAGTATGAGCTTAAAAGGCGAATTGTATGGTCCTTGAGGAGGAAGGCAACCTTAAATTTGCAAGAAATTTGTGTTTTATAGGGTTCCATCAAATTTTCATGGTTTCCCAGCATAATATTTAGAGGTTATTTTTTTCATGGCCAAGAATGCCCATCTCCATGTTTCCATGTGTCTCAAATGAGCTACTTTAGCATAAATTAAGGAATTTTTACATATTTTAAGGTTTTTGGAGAAAACCATGTTTCAATTTCATTCCCTTACACTCTTCCAATGGCTTAAAAATGGTGATGATATGATGCCTATATGTTTGTGGTTGTATTATACTCCTTACCTTGATCTTCTCATACCCCTCCATCCTCCCTTTCCATCACCATCTCTCCCACCTATTTTCACTACATATACTATGTTTTTGATCCATTTTAGACTCCTTTAATAAGTTTCACTCACCATTCTCCATGTAATCCATCCTCACCCCCACTTCCATTCCAACTTACATTGTTAAGGAGTAAATGTTGATAAATAAACACCATTAAGAATGATCAAGAGGTATATAGAGAAGTAAAACATCATAGTGCAATCATGAAAGGATCAACTACAACTCAACTTAGTCCAGGTATGATCATGATGGTGCTAAGATGAGTTAGGGGTTTTTATCATAATATAAGCCTTCATCAAGGTTTAAGAGAACAAATTCCATGGTTATCAAGAGATATAAGGACTAAATGTGCCTTTGAGACCTTCCTAAGGTCATAAACAGTCCCCTGTCTATACAAATAACCATCATACAGTCTTCTACAAGGGTAAAGATATAATCACTTCTAAGAATGGTATTCTAAGGTTGCAAAACATGGTAAGGTAGACAATCAATTCATTATCTTTCAAGGAGGAAAAAAATACAAAGAATTTGAGGGTCTCAAGAAACACCCACAGTAAACTCAAATAAAGGGCATGCTACAGCTATGCTATCAAGGGTAAGCAAAGATAACCCTAAGTCATGACATGGAAAGTAAACACACTCAAGCTTGGTAAAGGAAGATTTTTTTTAGGTTTTTTATGAATATCATATGGTGGATTTGGAGGTTTTAAAGTAGAGGAAAATAATAATATCATCTAAATATCACCCTACAGCCCCTAAAAATGCACCTACAGGTTTGACTTGTAGCCAGGAAAGGCCTAATAATTAAGAAAAGTAGACCTTTTGAAGGCCAAGGATTAGTCGGTCACCATAAGGCTTGGAATTGGTAGCCTAGTGGGATAAGGAAAGATAAGGGCCAAACATAAGATATATTATGAGGCTAATGAGACTCAAAAGATGCAAATGACCACCTACAACTATTGTGACAGTGACCTACAAACCTGTCTTATATCAAGGCATAATTAGTAATAAGAAGGAATTTTTACGGCCCAACGAAACTATTTTGGTGAATAGAGACAATGGTGGCTTAGAATCATTTCATGAAAAGGAGAGAAAAAAACATGTAAGGAATTAAGGGGGACCAATGAAGGATAAAATAAAATCTTATAGGCTTGTAAAAATGCACCTACAACTTGCAATAAGGTTACAAAGTCAACTAATCTTTTAAGAGTTCATCAAGGGTTTGTTTGTTCCATAAGATATGTGATGTTTGTAAAGGATAAATATACCATGGTGACCTAAGTGATATATCATGATTGTTACTCACTATAAGCACTCAAATACCCTACTCTTAGTCTATACAAGTACCAATTAAGAGCTTAAGCATGGTCAGTATACCTAATACAAATCTTGTGATCAAAAGAAATAGTGACAAGGTATAGTTGCCATGTTTGTTTCAAAGATTATGAAGTGTTCAGAGTATAAATGTCGATTAGAATCAACATAAAATATTAGGATAATACAATCATATTTCCATTCATCACCTCCTACAATAGTCAATGAAGAATCATAGTAACCACATAGGGTTAAAGATTGCAACCCTTGGCCAAGGAATCAACTAAGCTAAGGGTGGACTTGTTAAAAGTTTTTGAGGAGTAAATGTTTGAATCAAGGGTCACAATAGGCCTTAGAAGGAGAATAAGTCAATATAACATTAAATACTGCTACATACCTATAGTCAACTTTGGAAACTAGACTTATAGTCAAGTAAGTCAATGTATCAAGATATAATTTTTAGGGGTTTTGACATTCTCACAAGGTAGTGGACATTGTAAATTGATCATGGAAACATGGAATAACATATTATGTTGTTTTCATCATGGGGAACCACGAAAATAAACCTACAACAGACCTAATTGGAAACCTACAGTCATCCTACTTAGCCATTTTCTAAGTTTGAGGTGAGATGACCTATGAAAGTGACTTTGAACATGCTAAGTAGTCATGAAAATTTTCAAAGCCTTAAATCATAACTAATACAATGATAGTACCATGGAGGTTTTTATATAGTATAGGGGTGTACAAAATATGCCAGTATGGAGGCCTAATTGCTTTGTTGAGGGTCAAAGTGTGCTTAAAAATAGGGGTAAAGGAGGTTTATAAGTTATTAAAGAGATGATTAAGTTAATTTATGATGATTTTGATATTTAAGACAAAATCCATGAAAATAACTTCAAATATGCAAAAACTTAGTCAAATATGTAGATAGTCCATGCACAAGGGTCATTTTAAAGGGAAAATTAAGGTTTCTAAGAGCTACAAGTGGTTTTAGGACATAAAAATTAATACATAAGGTCATCATGAGTTGAATAAAGTTATGAAAAAAATTTCATGGACATTGGATGAGTTGATATACTCACTATTTTGTCAAAGTCATCAGCATGTTCGTTGGAGGTCACCATTGGAGCATGCATCATTTTGGAGTGCCCTAGAGGTTTTTAAGTCTAGGTAAGAGTTTGAAAAGCATGAGATGATGTTTTAAATCATAATAATACATTTAAATGGTGTAAAAACTCCAAATTTTATGCAAACCATGCTCATTTACACTTTGTAAGCAAATAAACATATAGGCCTAAAAGGCATTTTTGGAATTTTGAAGAAAAAGATGTCTTCAAAGTGTTTTTATAGCACAATAAATACCACATGATAATTTTTTCATGGTTTTTGAAGTATGAGAAGATTCATTTTCATCTTGGTGAAGTTTTTCACTTTTTGCAGTCCTAGACACCCTTCCAAGCCTCTTGTTCAGATGCTCACATTGTTCACCACGTATGGAGTTTCTCTAAATGATCTTAGTATGTTTTGAGGGACCATATGAAATTATAATTGATGATAAATTTATGTCATTTAATGGGCTATGATTTATGAACAATAATTAAGAGCATAGGCAACCCAGAATGCAGTCAAAACCCTATAGGTAAATTTCCTCCACATGGTAACTTTTCATATATTTTGCATGGAAACCCAATATTTCTAGGGATGTTAGAGGGGTCAGTTTGATACACATAAATTAAAATTATTTATCATTTATAGGTTTTTACTTCATGAATCATCATTTTGAAGATTCAACTTTGAAACCCTCAATCATTAAAAAACTAGTTTTGTGAAGAGTTGATTTTATTTCCATAAAATCATCATGGATCAACCTAAAACAATTTAAAACATAAATTAAACTCATAGAAGATTCTATAAATGTCAATTTTATGCATGGAGATATATGGATGAGGGCATAAATCATGTTTTTTGTGGAAAAAAGTATGTAAACTAAAGTATAAGATAGCTCAATGAAATATAATCAATGGAGCTTGAAGCCTAAGAATTTTTTTCATACTAAAATATTTTTTTGGTCATAAATCACTCTATTATTATCCCTACCAGCTCAATTAAAATGGCTAGTTTGTAGGAAAATTGAGCAAAATAAGCCTAGTCAACCTTGTTGACTGAATGGCACAAATTTTCTCATCAAAATCACATATCTAGTGATGAAGAAAGTTTTTCCATGTCAAATTAATTGTTTTTTATAATTTTCATGGCTTCTTGTTTTAGGTTTAATGGAGTTCAAATGCATATATTTGCTTTTAGGCCTAATTGGCCTAGTTCGTCAAATGGTCAAGTTGAAGATTAGCATTGAATTAACTATCTAGGAGTTCCAAATGGAGTCTAAAAACCACTTTGATGATTTTACATGGAGATTTTATGCACATTTTTTTCTTCAAGGTCCATTTTTATGAAAGTGAAGGCTAGTTAGATTTGACCAATCAAAGATTAAATTCACTTTTGGCAATCATCATGCATTTCTCCTTGGTGATCATGTGAATGAAGGTTTTCCAACACTTCCAAACAATTCAAGTGGAGTTATCTTTTGAATATTGGAATAGCTTTTCATGCAAGAATATTTGATTTTTCAACATGGGCCCACCACCTCCTTTCTATGCGAAGATTGAAGATTGCATATTTTGTGGAGTTTGAGGATATTTTAAAGAATTGTTTTAATATTGTAAAAGGAGTTAGTATTGAGTTAATTAACCAAGAGTAATCTTTATTCCTTTGGAACACCACATTGGTTGTAGGTTAGAGTTTTGACATATATATTGTATTTTTGAAGCCATTTTTTTAAGAATTCTGAAGGTAGAAAATAAATTATAATTGACACCATTTTATCAAATAAAAGATCTTTTTGCATATGGTTTTGGATTAGAATAGAGTGTAATTTGATTGTGTACCAACATAAAAATGGCATATACTTATCCTTTTGTAGATCCTTTCCACACCTACTATGAAAATATCACCCTCTACAGGTCATTAAAAGAGATATGATTTGAATTTGCTTTACAAACTTCTTTTAGACCTTCTTTTGAAAAACTGATGTTTAGGATTGAAGTCAGAGTTTTCTTTCAGATTAATATGTGTGTCTTACTTAGTTTTAGAAAGATTTCAAAGAATACCAATCATTTAGGTGCATCACCCATTAGATAGGATTTCCCATTTCAATTTCCTTCTCCCTTTTCATCCCAAAAAAACAAAGTAGAATAGTTTTAGCATTATATATTAAGGGAACCATCCCTCTCTAGAGGTTTTTCTCACTTTAGAGTCACCCACACTTTGAGAAGATCCAATTGTATCAGATAGAGATAAGGTGTGATTTTCACATCTAAAAATAGGGTATATTCTAGAGTGATAATATCTCCTTGTCTCCTCACAACCCGTACGCCTACATCTACACCCTCTTTACAATCTCTAGGAGCTTCATTTGCCCAAGCTAGAACATTGTCAAGCTACATTAAAAATTTGAGGCATTTTGCTCTCACAAACTCATTTTTAATCTTTTACTAAGGTGTTCTGATAGTTTACATGGTATAATATTATTCTAAAGGGTATTATATAGGCATTTTACTTAGCCTCACATTTTTACCATTTTATAATAGACACCACACTTGACAAGAGAAGGAATAGAAAATGGGCTAAAAATAACCCTTTTACCTATTCTCATGCCATCGACATCAGGCAACCCTCAGCTGACATCAGTAGGATCACTAATGTTGGTTAATAAAAACTCCAAATTAGTATTTAGGTCACAAAAATCAAGAATCCACGTATAGGATTTTGGCAATCAGAACATCCTACATCATTTTTAACACCCAAGCTTATCATTACTCTACACAAATTGATCCATATAAGGAGTTGATACACTACATAGAGATTAAACTCTTGAGGACCAAAAACACATGCTTATCTTATTTGGTCATGCATTAGTATATCTCAGTATTTTTTAAGCTTTTAAACAATAATTTTATAATTGATTTACATTATTTATTATTTCATGAACCTTGAATCCTTTCGTGGAAGAATTTTAAATCTCCCCACCCACTTTTATCTACCCCACCATACCAACCCTTTGTCTAGACTCACCTAAGTCTTACCCACCTCCTTAAATCTCTTCTCAACCTCACAACTTGACCATAGTCCCATTCTCCTTCTCAAAAAATCCTTCTCTAACTCATTTTAGTACTATTTTCCCAACCGACATCAATGACCCAAACTGACATCAATGATCCCAACTGACATCAGTGACCCCAACTAATATTGGAAACCCAAATTGACATCATTCCTTGAAGTGACATCAGTTACTATTTTTTTGAACTAGCAACCTCAAAATCATGTAACAACCTTCTAAAAATATAGACCTAACTTATCATCCTGCACTGTATTATCTTTCGCTATAGTCAGAACTGTAGCATGGTAAACATAACATAACTCTCTCTCTCTCTCTCTCTCTCTCTCTCTCTCTCTCTCTCTCTCTCTCTCTCTCTCTCTCTCTCTCTCTCTCTTTACTTGCATTTATTTTAAACTTTATTTTAAAATAGTAGACTATCATTCCAAGGAATTTTCATACTTCTTCAAACAAGTGTGTAGATTGGAAGTCCACACATATCTCCACTAAATTTTTTTTTGTGTAGTGTTTTCTTATTTACAAGTGTCTTCTTCCATAGCCAAAGAGGGGAATTTAAAAATTCTTAAATGGTGCAAACTTATCTAGGTTTTAATCACTTATCCCTAACTCTCTCTCTTTTCTATTTATCTCTCTCTTTGAATGTAAAATAAGCTTAAAATGTAGTGAAACATTTTGGCATGCCTAGTGGGACCCTAAAGTTTTCTTGGGTTCGTTACTTGTCTAGCTATGAATATAGGTGAACCATAGTGAAGTTTTCATTTCTTGCACTTTCTCTCTTTATATTTCTCAAAAACAAAATATTGAACTCTGTATTTTCTATTTAAGGAAAGAACTAAAATTTTCCTTCCCTATCATTCTCCTATTCTTTTGGCTCTAAAAGAAATTCATTATTTTCCTATAAGCTAAAAATAATACCTTATTTTTTTTCCTCTTTTGAGTATTAGGATAGTAAAATTCATCCTCTTCTCCTATTCACTATTGGTTTCATCTAAATTTAAACATTTCTAATTTAGGTTTAAAACTCACTGCATTTCATTGTTTTGCTTGCTACATTTAGCTCACCTAGTTAAATAAAGCATCATGAATAAATAGTAGAACACAAATTTTATGCAATTAGATCACTCTCACAAAATTAAACATATAAACTCACTTGAGACAAGGCCCATTGGGATTTCATCACCCAGTGGATCACCTTACCCTACCTGATGATCCCACTTGGATTTCACCACCAAGGGGAGGACCCACTCCATTATTTAATGGACTAAAACTCTAGACAGGTGGTATATTATAGCTAAGCAACATGGCTCAGATTTGGTACCATGAAGTATCGAGAGCAAGCCCCTATAACAAGCCACATACCTAGTCTAATATAGATTTTTTTTTAGCACTAGAACTAACCTAGAACCATCCTTAGACTGATCATCTAGTACCTATTTCACAAACCAAATCTACCCTCACACTTTTTACGATACAAGCCATCAAGAGACTAAAATTAATTCCTAGGAGTTAACGTTTAGTGGCTACATGTTCTTTTTCTACTTATTTTTGTCTTTTGCATTTTTGAGTTAGTAAGGACATTTATTCTATCAAGTTATAGAATCTAGGCATTTCTACCACTCAAATTCTGTTAACCACTAGTTTTAGGTTTTCTATGTGTCCTTTATCTTTATGTAGACATGTTGTATCCTTTATTTTACCTAGATTTCACCCTTGGGTTGGCAAAACCTTGGATTTTTTGCCTTTATAGATTCCATAGTAACTGACATCGATAAGGCCATTGATGTTGGTGGCCCTTTTTCCTAATGACATTGATTAGATAACTGATATCGGTAACTATTTGTTTTTATAATGTTTAGCCTACTTAAAATAACAAACTAAAATTACCTACCTACATACACTTAAACCTAGTTTTCTAATGATCTATCATTAATATAGAGTTTGAGGCCTACCTTTATCCCTTTTACATGGTCTTGATGCATAGCCAAGCCAAAATTCTTATTGATTATACAAACTGGCAACCACTCCCACCTTCCCCTCTCCTTTTTAATTTTGCCACAGATCATATTTTGGCTATGGAGAATACCCCTATGATTACCAATCCTAACCAGATCCCCCTTGTACCTAAAGGAAATATTCACTTCATGAGATTTCTTGATTGTAACATTTTATCCCTTTGGCATTATCTCACCACGAGTCAAACCCATAACACTGCAAGAGATCCCATTTATGGCATGCCAAATTCCTTGATGGATATAGCTACATTCTCAGTGGTTTCCATCATTCCATCTATGGTCAGCCAAACCACTAATTCAACAAATGACCCAACCATCAATAACCCTCAAAATTCAACTACACCAACCACTCAGTCTCATCTTCTTAACCCAACTTCTATAGTAGCTCTCCTAGCCTCACAACCACAATTGGCCCAACCAAGTTAAACACCATTTCAAAACTTGGTATTACCCATCACATCAACTCTTATACCCATAATTACAAGATTTTAAACTCATCCTTTAACCCATGTAACCATACCAAGAACCCAACCTCCAGTGATGGCACCTAGCTAAGGCATTGTCTCTAACTTCATAAGACAAGCCTCTTTCATTTTTGCCCCTCAACCCATGACTCATTACCAATATGTTGCATCTACACTACCAAAACGAGGCATGTCATATCCTACCTCTATCTCCCTTCAAGTACCCTATAACTTAGGGGATCCTCCTCATACCAATCCTCCTCTCGATATCATCAAGATGGTAATGGATACGATGTTTAACCTAGAAACATCTGTGTCAAGTTCAAAGAATGTTTTATCTTATGATCAAATATGTTATGAACCCATCCATCCTTATGTACCTATTCAACCCTACTTGAGTCAGTAGGAACTCCCTAAATTTACTCATTTTCAGAGTAAGGAGGATCCACAACAACACTTACGAGCATTTTAACATGCTTATTACCTAATAGGGCATTATGATGCATTATTACTTCACACTTTCCCTATGTCTCTTTCAAATTCTACCTTGGATTGGTATAGTTATATAACTTGGCACTCTCTTTTCTCATTTACCCAACATGCTCAATTATTTTTGGACCACTTCTCTATCAATATTTCTAAAAAGGTCTCTATTATGGACCTTTATTCTATTAAATAGTTTGATGATGAGTCCATCGCTAACTTTGTCATTCATTGGAGAGGTTTAATCAATCATCTCTCCTTTTCTTTACCTCAACTTGAGCTTATCAAAAAAATTTCAAAATCATGTTCTAAGCACATCTATTCTACCATCTATGTCTAAACTTTCTACACATTTGAGGAAGCTTTTATAATGGCATGAAAGTTAGAGATTCAGACTAAAAATGAAGATAGGGTTAAGTTATGTAATAAAAATACCAACACCAAACCTAATGACTCTTCCTCTAAACCCTCTTCATCCAATTAAAAGTCAAAAGGCTTTATCAATGTCATGGTGATTAAATTAGTTTCTTCTACCATAGTCAACCAGTCTAGGTCATCCACCTCACAAAATCTGACCAAATAATTCCAACAATGATATGCACAAATAAAATACACTCCTATTGGAGAGTCATACACTTTCATTTTGGATAAACTATTACAGAAAGGAGATATTACCCTTCCCCAAATTAAACCTCCTATATAGTTTGATCCCTCCTATCCTTTCCCAATTTGGTACAAGGAGGACCATAATTCTAACAATTGTAAAACATTCAAAAACATTGTTTAGGATATGCTTGATAAAGGCAAGTTTATCTTGGATAACCCTAATGTGCCTGCTAACCAAAACATGGATGTGTTCAAATAACCTTTTCCTAATCATTCACTCAATCAAACAAATATTCAAGACATGATTGATAATTCACTTGATCACAATATTCATATATTAAATATTGTCTTCTCTTTACCTCTAATCCAACCTCTCACACAACTGGAGGAGCTTGCTTTACCTATTCCTCTTCCATGAGTAGAGGGGCCTATTTCACCCATCCCTCTCCCACATGTGGAAGGGCCTCCTCTACCTATCCTTTTACCACATGAGGAACCCACAATGCATGTTCCTCTTATACCTATTTTTCCTATTCTCCCACTTTTGGAAGAGCATGCCATGCCCACTCCTCATCTATATGTTGAGGGGAGCATCATTCCTATTCTCTACCCTCTTGAAGATCCTTCTTCTCCTAATTCTCTTTTACCAATGGAGGACAATTCCCTATCCACTCCTATTTCACATATATAGGAGTTTGCATTATCTATCCCTACACTAATTAAGGTACCTATTGTGTCTGCACCCATCAAACCAATTTTACCCCTTATCTTTCCAATAGAAGAGCACACCTTGATTTCTCCTTATTTGCATGTTGGGGAAGAAATCATACTCATTATTTATCCAATAAAATAACCAACTCCACCAATTCCTCACCCACTTGGGGAGGACCATGCCTCTTCTCCTACCTCAATTAAAGAAGACCTAATTGTGGTTCTTACTCATATTTGGCCTGAAAAAATAGAAGCTAACACCTTCCCTATTTCCCAATCACCTAAGTCTTCTATGGAAGCAACTGTAAGGCATAAAACAACTTCATGTAAACCATTTTCATGGTTGGTCAAAAATATAGACTTTATTGAGTCTAATAAGCTAGACCACTTGACATTTTGGAACTAACTTAAAGCTCCCTATCCTATTCAACAAATTTTTCCTCTAATGCTAATACTTTCACTACCATTATTTCAAAGTTTTTGACAAAGATAGAAATTCTTTTCTTGGACCATCAAAAGCATGGCCCTCTATGTTAGAATCATCACCATCATAGGCATCTACTACTCTAAAGTAAATCAGATCTTTAGGTGTTCATTTAGTGCCTAATCTAATTCTTATACAAGTAAATTTAGATTTGAATCCTCAACCATGAGTTGGATTTTTATGGCTTAAACTAAGGAAGAATGTTAAGCTTCCTAGGTCTCACCATTCCACTCCTCCTCTGCCCTCAACTTTGCCTTTGATCTTGAGACTCCATCCATCCACTTTAGCTGGAGTGTTCTCTTTCCAAGCAAAACAAAAGAGAAAACTACCTCTTATTTTTCCTCTACCACTTAGTGTCCCTTACACATCCATCACCTTGACACCTATGACTAAAAATGTGTCAATAAAACTAGTGGTTACACCTTCACCTAAAAGGATAACATGTAAAATCATATCCACACCTCCTAAATCAAAGAAGGTGTCCACCCCTATTGTGATAATAAGTGTTATTCCACTGGCTAGCTCTTAGGCCTCTCTCCCACACCATTTAAAAAAATACTCCACCATAACCCTTCCTCTAATCAAGCCTTGTTAGCCTCTTAAACCAAAACCATCTTTTTTTGATGACACACAAATTTGATTATATCATTTCTCACCTGGACATGATATGGAAAGCTATAAAGCTCTCACAACTATTTTCCAACAACACTTTGATATGAACAACCTTTTCATTAAAGAGCCTCTTATTAAACTCATAATTATTCCACTAGTTGCATCTTAAACTCTACCTATCACCTCACATGAGTCCAAGACCAATGATAATGTTGTGCCTCCTCCACCACCTTGTCTACCTATGCTCCAGATTAACACAATTAATGTGGCCACATGGTCTCAAAATAAAAAGGATAAAGGTAAGGAAAAGGCCACCAACCCTTGGGCTCATATATTATCAAAAAATGCTCCTCCATTGAATCCCAAGATCTCTATTCTTGGTTCCCCAACCCACATCTTCACAAGTCATTCAAGACTCAATGGTAAAACAACTTTACCAAACCCCTATAAAGATGTCTTTATATGAGTTAATCTAAAACTCATCCCAAAACCACCAAACCTTGATCAAGGCTTTACAAGCCATTGATGTACAACCTGATGATCCTCAACCTCTTGTAGCTTTGGTAGATTCTCTTAATACTATTACCTTCATTTCCTTTAGTGATTTAGAAATTCTAGTTCATCACCTTATAGACTAGGACCCTACACTTTTTATCATCACATATATCTATCAAACTTGTGTTATGAGAGTCATGATTGATGAAGGTGTTAGTATTAATATTATCTCCACTTATACCTACAAACAACTATCACTTATTGATAATTACATGTCATAGTTTGATGTGATACTCTATTGCTTTAATGATACTACAATGACTACTATGGGTACTATAGTCTTGCATATCTATGTGGGTCTTTGCATAATCCTTGAAATATTATATGTTATTAAAGGAGAGTTCTAATACAACATTTTTCTTGGATGGCCTTGGATACATGCCATGGCATGTGTACCCTTGACTTTACACCACCGTGTCAAATTCGAGTATGGTGGTCAAGTACATGTTATTCTCATTGACTTACCTCCTTTCAAAACATGCAAAATGACTTATCATCCCAATTATGTCCTTATTTTATTGAAAACATCTTCCTCTTCACATTCTACTATTGAATCCTCAACAAGATTGATTACCCTAGTTACTCAGATATTAATGACACAAATTCCTGACAAAGAGCCCATGAAATACACTTTCAAATGCCTTTCACTCAGAGAATATTGCTTGTTGACACTTGACATGTTCCATACTCCACAAGAGTATGGAAAACTTCACATGCACCCTAATTATGATCCCTATATTGGGATTTTCATCATATATGGTTCCCATAACCTTAAAATTATTCTCACATATGGGGGAATTGATCAAATTCCTACTATCAAAAATCCCTCCTCTTCACCACAACCCTTTACCTGTGACTTCTCCTTCCTAGGCAAACCTAGTTTTTCTTACACCTATCTTTATAGGTGCACTTAGAAAGGATTCAAGTTAGATCGTTATGAGTAGGGTGCTCATATACCTGTTGAATACCCCACCAACAAGACCATCAAAGATGCTAAAAAGTGGTATGGTGTGGGTTTTGAAGAACCAACAAAACCCACTAAGGTCTCTCATATCGAGGAACCACTCTCTACTTCTCTATCCTCTCCTCCTCCCCTAACATAACCTATAGAATCAAAGGTATCCATACCTCCTAATTTTTTTCAATAAATGTCATTCATTTAGGACCCTTGACCTATCATCTAGGTGAGGAAACAAGGTCCCTTCCTCTTATTCATCCTAAAATGATTGATAAAGACTCTCCCACTATTAACACTATCTAATGTCAGGATGATGATGATTTTCTCACCTACATGGGTGCATATGATTCTTATATCCAATGATCAATCCCTTCTAAAACATAAAATATGTTAAATAAATCAACCATTGACATTAATTTACCCTCTCTAGAAAACCCTTAAATCCTCAAGATTAGCCAATCTTTAGATTCCATTGAACAAACTAATTACGCCACTTTTCTCTTTGATCATATTAAATCATTTGATTGGTATTATCATGACATGCCTAACATTGAACCCTCTATCATCACCCAAAATATTGTAACCAACTATGATGTTAAGCATGTTAAGTAGAATCTTCATCAAATGAACCCTCTTGTTGCTCTCCTTGTCAAAGAAGAGCTCTTATGCCTCTTCTCTATTAACTTTAATCAATCCACTGACTATCTGCATTGGGTTTCCAATATCATCCCTATCACAAAAGTGATAAGGGGAATCTACATCTACATCAACTACTGTGATCTAAACATCACTTATCTAAATGATGACTTTCCTTTTCCAAGCATTGACCAATTTATTGATGTGATGTCTAGCCATGAGATGCTATCTCTTATGGATGGGTTCTTAGGGCCATAATAAAATCTTGATTACTCCTAAATATTAACACAAGACCTCCTTCATCACCCCATGGGGGACTTTCTATTACTATGTCATGCCTTTCATCCTTAAGAACACTAGTGTTACCTACTAATGTACCATGACCTACTTTTTTCATGACCTCTTACACAAAATTTAGGAAGACTATGTGGATGACTTACTTGGAAAGTATAAACATAACCAAGATTACTTGGAAATTCTCAAAATCATATTCACTCATCCCTTCCAATATAATGTTTGACTAAACCCAAATAAATGCATCTTTGGGGTCCTTTCAAGTAAACTTCTAAGCTTAATTGTCTCCCTTCATGGTATCGAGGTTGACCCTGTTAAGGTTCAAGCAATACCAGAAATGCCTCCACCCACTAATCTCAAGTAGCTCCACCACTTATAAGGTAGAATTTAGTTGATCCACCACTTCATCTCTCATTTGTCAAATTGATGTGAACCTTTTCATCATCTACTTAAAAATGATGTCTCCTTCTATTGGAACATGGATTGTCAAAAAGCCTTTGATGCACTCAAAGGGTATCACCTTTCCCCACTAATTATTTTTCCCCCTAAAGAGGACCAACCTTTCTACCTATACATTTCTAAAATAGACTATTCTTTGGGTGCTATGATTGCACATCAGGATGATCAACATAGAGAGAAAGATGTTTACTACATAATTTGAATGCTTATTGATTATGAAACTTGGTATACTCATACAAAAAAGCTTTACCTCACATTAGTCTTCATAGCTTCCAAACTCTGCTACTACCTTTTAAATCACAAAACCTACATTATCACCCATACCGACCCCCTCAAATACATGTATTCCAAGATTTATAAAAATTGGCATATGGCTTATTAGCTCATGATCCTTACTGAGTTTGACATAGAATTCATCCAAAAAAATTCTATCAAGGGATAAACAATTGTTGATTAGTTAGTTGATGCCCCTTTACCTGACAACCAACCTTTTAACCTTGAATTCCCTAATGAGTCTATTGCAATGATATCCATCAATGACATATCCTATCAAATGATGATATTATTTGATGGGTATAAATTTCAACTTAGTGGAGGTGCTGGGGTCATCCTCATCCCTCTTGATGGTGAGCCTATGCCTCTGTCATTTAAACTAGATTTTGAATGCACTGTCAATACGGTTGAATATGAGGCTTTGGTCTTAGGGCTTCAAACAACCATTTTCTTGGGTGTCAAATTAATCAACATCTTTGGTGATTCTTAGATAGTGATTAATCAAGTTAATAGTTCTTACCTCTATAAAAATGAAATTCTATAATGATATAAACATCATGTAGATTCACTATGGGAATCATTTGACCACTACCTCTTGTAGACTATTCATCGATCTATAAACAAGTTTTCCAACATGATGGCTTCCCTTGCCTTACATATTCTATCATTTCCCTCTTCTTTGAAAATATATGTCACCATGCATCGCTTCACATTGCCCTCCTATGTGTCAACTAACATCCTATTTGTGGGCAATGTTGATTCTAATCCATATGACGTTTAGTATAAATATCTTGTTTACTATCTCACTTATGCTATCATTCCATTAGACATCTCCATGAATGGAAGACATGATTTCATTAAAAATACTAATCTTGACACTATGCTAGGGGGCCTTCTCTACAAATGAGGCTTTGATGGTCTCCTCCTTAAATGCCTCACTCATGCTAAAATCACCTTCACCATTAAGGAAGTCCATGATGGGATTTGTGAGGGGAATTTCAGTGGGAACTTGGTTACCAAATGCATCCTTCAACTTGGCTACTATTGGCTGAAACTTAACCAAGACTGTCAAAATTATGTTAAGTGTTGTGTCAAATGTCAACAACATGCTAACCTCCTTCACACTCCAAGCCATGCCTTACAAGTCACCAGAGACTTTTGGCCCTTTTCATAATGGGGTTTGGATTAATTAGTGAGATTAAACCTCATTCATCTCTCTGACATCATTCTATCATTACTTTACTAAATATTTCACCAAATGGGTCGGGGATATTCCTCTCATCTCCACTAAGGTTGACAAAATTGCCAAATTTATCAACCATCACATCATCTACTATTTTAGTGTCCCCCATAAGATTATTAGGGACAATGGTAAATATTTTAAGAATAAGAATGGACAAAGACTTTGTGATGCTTTTGGCATAAAATTAAGCTTCTCATCATCATACTAGCCAAAAGAAAATGGACAAGTAGAAGCTTCTAACAAAACCTTAACCAAAGTCCTCATGAAGGTAGTTAACGATGTTGGTAAGAATTGGCATACACACATTCCCTTCACCTTATAGTCTAACCACACTAGAATTTGAACCCCTATGGGTGATACACATTTTTCACTAGTCTATGGGGTTGAAGTATTCTTGCCTCTCGATGTCTAGATTCCTTCTCTTTGTATCTCTCTATAAGAGATACTTACTAATGATGACTTTCACCAAGAACATTTGGCCCAAATTGAGCTACTCAATGAACATTGTCTAACAACCCTCAATCACCTTCAAATCTGTCAGGAGCATATCAAATGCACTTACAACAAAAACCTCAAGGAGTAAGATTTCAATATTGAAGATCTCATCTTAAAGGAAAATAAACATGTGATGAACATGGAGAAAATCAAATGGGGTAAGTTTGCTCCTAATTGGCTTAGACCCTACATCATAACTCATAAGTATGGCTCAAAAACTTATCGCTTGTATTATCTCAGAGGTAAGCTAGAACCTGAGCCTTTAAATGCTTTTCACCTATGACCATTCTTTTGTTAATCAGGTGATGCTTCAATTTTTGTCTAACTTGAGCTCATCCCTTGAGCAACACTATTACATTCACCTCCTTTCCTCTTATCCCTTATTCCTACACACTTAGTTAAACTTCCAATTGTTATGGTGTTTCCCTCATAAAATAAAACCTCTAAGCCTCTATAGACCTATCCATGACTAAATTTGTATGTAAAAAAAATATAATAACAAAAATTGGGATATATAGACAAATTATTATCTCTCAGCTCATGATTCTCAGTGAAGACTACTCCCTTGATGGATAAATATGTAACTTCTCATTACTACTATAAATAGACTACTCCCTAGAAGGATAACTAACAAAAAAAGTGTAGACCACTCCCTTGAAGGATGGCTAAGCCATGTTTTGTTATCAAGGAAATAATGACTTAGAATCTTCCCACATTGATAAACTTTGCATGACCTCAAGACACCAACAACATCCCAATGAAGGATTCTCGCATTGATCAACCTACACAAGAAAAAGAAATGAATAAAATTAGTCATGTACTTGCCTATGGTAGCTCTCAAATCAATTACAAAATGGGCATACCATCACAACTAAGAAGTTTACTCTACCCAAACACCCTAATTCCTTCCACCTTTTCCCCTCTTACTCCCTCACAATCAAGGGACTTTGAACTCACTTAACACAAGGTGATCATGACATTTCTCTACCAAACGAATGGTTGATACTACAATGCATGAATAAGGATCATACTTGCATGCCTATTCATATGGTCATTATGGTCTTTGCTAATGCAAGAACATCACGCCCCTTTCTTTTCTATCACATGGAAATTTTTCTTTTAAGGTGGCATCTGACAACAGGATTCACTTAACTTCTCACCTACTTGCCAATCTCTATTCTTACATCTTAAATTTATGTGTTTAAGAATACTATTACTTATATATCCATTTCAAGTAATGATGTTAAATAATATCAACAAACATCATGGTGTATTAAAAATACATTCTTAAATCATCACACTCTACTAATACTAATAAAATATTTGCCAACTAATTTATTTCATACAACCTCATGTGAAATGCAACCAACATAGCTTCTCTAAATAATAGTAAATAGAGAAACTATAAAATCAAATAGCTCATTTTCAGCATACACCATCACATATATGGAAAATTCTAAAATGAAACCAACTGCTGAAGTATGCATGTACCATCATGAATATGGGAAATGGTAGAATACCATACTAACTATCACTAACATAACCACAAATAACATTACATAAACCTCATACATAATATACCATCATCATAAATAACATTAACATAACATCATAACATCTCAAAATACTAAAATCTCTCTCTCACACACACATCATATACATCAATGAATTGTATTAGTATCATATGTTTCTCACCATACATCTATCCCTCATAATACTCAAGGATATGGTCATGGTCATGAAGAGGCAATATCATCACCACCCTCTACCTATCTACATTTGTGTGAACTAGAGGTTGTGGTGCATCTCTATAATCTCTCCTACTCTCTAGCCTTATAATATCTTGAAATCTATGAGAACTACTTGATGGCTCTCTCATAGTATGCAATCTCATCTTAAGTAGTGTTATACCTCACTAGTGGCACAATATGTAGTGGACCCATTAAACCTAATATAAGACCTTGTGGTGATGCCTTTGGTGGATCCTATACTGGTCCCTATAGTGGAGGAGGGGGGGTAGCCTACCCTACTGCTCTCAAACCATATCTCTTTACTATCAGTGTAGTAAATTGTCTTTATAATGTCATCACCTATCCTTGTAGATCCAAAATGTACACCTATGCAATAGTCAATTAGGTTTGCAGTGTCATCACTTATCCCTATAGGACCAAAACTTATGCCTATGCTATATCCTATGCCTACATAGTTATATCCATCTCTCTCACCACTCCTTGTAAATATAGTGGTGGTATCCTCAGAATCATAGGGTGTAAACCTCCCCACCACACTTAATAAGCTATTATACACCCTAGATCTATCACATCTAGGCCTGCTAGTAGCTCCTCAAAATCTAGCCCATATATCTCTTGGGGAAATGGAAAGGGTGCCTCTATATGATCCCTCTTATATCAAGGAAAAATATGAGGTACATCTTATAATAACCCAAACTATCTCCTAAACCTGACTATATGTATCATCTCTAACTCTTCAACTCACCTCCCCCTAACTCATATCATACTCTATAAGCCTACAAGCTACTCTACCTATCCTATAAATATAGGATATGTCAAATAGGGCCTCCAAATAATATTTAAAGGAATCAATCCATCTATCAACCACCTATAATAATTAATATCTTGTACGATTCCATCTACTCATGTATGTGTCATGTTATCTTTCTATCATCTAAAACCAAACCTAAAACTAGTTAAAATCATGACTGGTATCCTCAGTGGCCATGTCACCACAATGTGGTCATATGCCCAACAATGAAGTAAAAGCCTAACATAAAGGATGTATCATCATTGCAACTTCACACCCCATAAATCCATGTATAGATATGCAAGAAAAGTTGGGCCCCATGTGAAGACTATCTATTACTCAAACATCTATGCCAAATCTTTGGTCATCACAATAGGGAATCTCCTTCCATCCATGTTAGGTAGTGCATACACTATAATACCTATCATCATCAGAATAATTAGGTGATGTTGCTCCTAATTGGTAGTGTAAAGTAGCTCATATGCAAATATCACCAAATGATAGGTGACCTCACTAACATGCTCCCCAAACAATGTGGACATATAAATATCATGATCCTCCCTCGAACATGAGAAGAGAGCCTCACCTAAGAGTGGTAACCATAAAATCCTATATATGTCCTCTTGCATCACTATCACCTCTCTGATAAGTAGATGGAAGGTGTTGGTGGTGTGATCCCACCTCTCTATCAAGGCTAACATTAAGCTAACATCTCATGCAACTCTACAATATCATCACACTCCTCTTAACCCTATAGCTGCCACGTGCTCCCAATCATTTATGATGATATCCCTCCTCATCCTCATCAGTGGTATAGGTAATCAATCTTGTAATGTCAACTCCTATCTAGCCTACATCCACACACACAAAATCCCTCTATCAAGCCACATACCTTAAAGTTATAAACCTCCTCTTTTAATCCCTTTCCCTTTGGGAGAACTACATTGGCCTGAGGCCCTAATTTGGGCTATGTAGGCAACACTCAGTTGACATAAGGTCTTCTAAGGCTAGCTTAACCATCTACCCACCTAACTATCTAGCCCATTCACCCACTTAAACTCTAGGCTAACTAGACTATTCTAAACCTCTAGGCCCCATGGGCTATATCTTACACCCTTAGCCTAATGACCTATATTTTAAACCCTAGGTCCCATAACCTATTTTTTATTAACTACTTGTCTGAACAATTTTAACCCATTACTAACCCCTTTTTTCCTTACCTTTGGGAGAACT
The DNA here is from genome assembly GCA_037957365.1 of Torreya grandis. Classification (NCBI taxonomy): domain Eukaryota; kingdom Viridiplantae; phylum Streptophyta; class Pinopsida; order Cupressales; family Taxaceae; genus Torreya; species Torreya grandis. The sequence goes on from JARHVA010004815.1 coordinate 468,060, forward strand.
ACATTGGCTTGAGGCCCTAATCAGGGCTATGTAGGCCACACTTAGTTGACATAGGGTCTTTTAAGGCTAGCTTGACCATTAGGATAGTCTACTAATGCACATATACAAATTCAACTAGGGATGGATAATTGGCCATAATTATTCCTAACATTACCACTTTGGGTTTTCTAGTAATTGACATTAGTTATATTTTGAGCAATTTCAGTTTTACATGACAACATCAACATGAGTTGTTAGCTGACATTAGTGCTAATTGTCAATAGACCTAGTCGATGTCAATGACTGACTCAGCTCTAGGGATAAATAACCTATGCCCAAAATTTAGGTTTTTTCCTAAAAACTACTGCTAACTACCCCATAAATATACCCAACCCTACCCTTACCACATCCATTACTCCCTTAATTGCCCTCTATCCCCCCACACACTCATATTAACCTAACTAACAAATTATGATCAACACCTAATTTATAAAAACAACCAACTCAAGCCACTCAAAAAGATCCTACCTCATCTCTCTATCTCCTCCAAGTTGGAATGATTGGTACCTATAGTGGAGTGCCTCTATCTAAGTCCCCTCATCCCTCTAACATTTCCATCCACACCAACATTCCCTTAGTTAAACCATGGCTCACCAAGTACTAAATCACACCCTCACTCTCACACACTCTTCTTAACCAATCACCTATCACCACCTCACCACAATAGGATAAGATATAGATGTTGTATGCCACACAACATTTAGAGCTCTCGTTTGTTCCAATCCCATGTCATGAATGAATTTTGGTGGGCTTCTAAACCTATTTTATTGGGTTTGGTCACCCATCAACATCGACATTCTTACCTTAAGCCACTGATGTCAGCATATTTCGTATCAACATCGATGACATGACCAATGTCGACCACCTTAAAATTAGGTTTTCCAACCTTAACCACCACCCTTTACAAAATCACTCTAATTACATGCCTTTAGTGTTTCACATAGACTCCTTATGGGGTAACTTGGAGATCACATTTATCTCCCCACCTATGACAGGAAACCTTAGAAATCACTTAAATTTACACCTATGATGACTTTGACTAGAGATCACAAATATCTCCTTGACCACTGACCCTTTTGAGCCAACTTTACCTTGATCATTCTAATTGCTTCTACTATCATATTATAGTTGGATATTTAATGTATACATGTATATCAAGTGTTTTTAGATCATGGCCTTGCCATTTCTATCACTTGTAACACTTTTTATTTTCCAAGAGTACTTCTTACCTCAGATACCAGAACACATGGACTATTAGAGATAAAAATTTGATCATTTTAACCCTATTAGCTATCACTAATAACCTATAGTCTAGTTATTTCTATCCAAGTCCTCCTCACCTTTACCCATTATTGATTGTGTCAACTATAACTAATATTAGTATACATGCAAGAAATGATATTCCCATGTTTACACTCAACATCCACCCATCCATTAACTACCTATCAAATTGGTACCCAATTTGAGATTCTCCTCTATCAGTTCCCATTTTGAGAGGGGAATATCTCATCCCATACTTATAACATCCAACTCCTATTTTTGTCTCGTTATTTGTTAATACAATTTACATGATAAAAGGGGCAAATGTAGACATTTAAATTTGTCACACACTTGAGTGACTCCTTGTGTAAAAATCCCCCTTTATCCCCTTTTAATAATTAACCTTCCTAACCCTTGTTTTCACCTTAAAATATTTAATTAAGTCAATTAAAACCCACTTATTCCACCTCACCTATCCACCTCATCCTAAGACTAATTCTTACCCTTTGAGTCACCTTAAGACTTAGTCTCTTAATCCTAACCACCTATGACTTGTTCTCACCCCTAACATAAATTACTAACTAAATTATTCATAGCCTCACATTTTTACCATTTTCTAATGGACACCACACTTGGTAAGAGAATGAACAAAAAATAGGCTAAAAATAGCCCTTTTACCTATTCTCATGCCATTAACGTTAGTAAACCCTCCGCTAATGTCGATGGGATCACTGACGTCAATTACTTAAGAAAAATTCCAAGTTGGTATTCAGGTCACAAAAATCAATAATTCACACATAGGATTTTGGCAATTAGAACATCCTATGTCACTTTCAACACACAAGCTTACCATTATTCTACATAAATTGATCTAGATCAGGAATTGATACATTGCACAGAGCTTGAACTCTTGAGAACCAGTAGTACATTCTTGTCTTATCTATTCATGTTTGGTTCACCAAGCATCATTGGAGTCATCTATTTGATAGTCACAGTTCACCCATTTCACCAGCTAAGCATATCTCGATGTTTTGTAAGCTTTTAAATAGTAATTTTATATATTTAATTTACATTAATTGTTTTATGAACTCTTACTCCTTCCATGGAGGATTTGTAAATCTCCCCACCCAATTTTCTCTTCCCCAGCATACCAACCCTCTATGTAGACTCACTTGAGTCTTACCCACCTCCTTATGACTTTTCCCAACCTCACAACCTAGTCATACTCCTATTCTCCCTCCTAGAAAAGCCTTTTCTAACTCATTCTAATACTACTACCTCAACCGACATCAGTGACCCAAAATGACATCGGTGATACCAACTGACATTATTGACCCCAACTAATATTGGTGACCCTAACTAACATCAGTCCTTTACCCAATGTCAGTTATTGTGTTTCTGAACTAACAACCTCAAAATCACCTAACAACCTTCCCAAAACATAGCCCTAACTTATCAAGCTATATTGTATTATATTCTACTACACTTAGACCTACAACATGGTAAACAAAACTCTCTCTCTCTCTCTCTCTCTCTCTCTCTCTACATTTATTTTAAAATTTGTGTTAAAATAGTGGGCTGCCATCCCAAGGAAGTTTCACACTTCTTGAAACAAGCATGTAGCTTGGCAGTCCACACATATCTCCACTAAAAAATATTTTATGTAATGTTTTCTTATCTACATTTGTCTTCTTCCATATCCAAAGAGATGAATCTAGAAAGTCTAAAATGGTGCACACTTATATGGGTTTTAATCACTTATCCTTAACTCTCTCTCCTTTCTATTTCTCTCTCTTTGAATGTAAAATAAGGTTAAAACATAATGAAACACATGGTATTAATAAGATGTATGATTTTACTTATTTTTAATTTTTAGACAACAATTTTGAATTTAGTAAAAATTGATATGATGCATAAGGGAGTTGGTAATATTATTTTTTACTAAAACCTAGACAAGTGGGAAGTCTAGATTTTAAATTTCACCCCAATCTCTTTTTACATGAAAAATTATTAGCATCTCTAATTACATTAATTTGGCCAACATTAACTATAAATGGTTAAATTTAGAGGAAAAAATCATAAAATTATTTAAAAAAAGGAAAAATCTTGTTGAAAAGAGGTCAAGGATCCCAAAAACTAAAAAATTTGTAAAACTTTCAAATTTTCCACAAAGAGGGGTGGAATTATATTTTTATACTATGTAAATTTCAAAAGTAAAATTTGTAAAAGTGTAATTTTGTATTACAAAAACACAAGTTTTTAAACTCAATCAAATGCTCAATGCAAGTGATGCCTCTGACTCATGTTTATAGATAATGCTATCATGATTTGAGCTACAAAATCCATATCCTAATATAGATGCAACAATGACATCTAGGAAATACCCTTATAAATATTAGGGGAGAAATAAGGAGACTTTCACTCATTTTCCATTATTGAATCTAAAGGCATAAATTATGATAGGTGGAAATTCCAAGTATATAAGGAAGTTACATTCACATATGTAAAATTCCATCTCATTTAAACAAGTACTGATGATTGGATTAACCCATTTCACTATTATCTAGGTACCACATACTACTCTCTTTCACATATGTTAACACCTCTTTCATGTACCATGGGTATGTAGAAAGGGTGAACTTATTCCATGTACTAATGGGTATATCAAAATGGCATGCATCTATAAAGGTTTAGTATATCAATTTGATGGTGTATAAAAAGGGAGATGTTTACACCTAGAGTGATAAGGAGCCTTTCCATCTACCATAGTCTTGGCCATGGTTGCACAAGATCCTAAACATTTTCTATCAGATTCTCAACTACTCAAAGGTGATAATTACTCATCTTGGAAGACAAAAATAAAAACACAACTAGAATATGGGGAAATTTGGCTAGTTGTTAGTGGTGCATATACCTAACATGCCATTGACATTGATCAATAATATAAGTATGAAAAATTCAACTATTTATGTGGGTTTTATGAACACCAAGGAAATTTAAAAGGTATCCTATAATATTTTAGGATTAGTGAAGAAATGTTCACTCCAAATCATAAGTTTTTAGGTATTGGGTTTTATTAAAAACATATTGGTGGAATAGTGATGAGTGAAGTTGTTATTTACCTAGGATGGTTCAAGTATGACATGGGTGTAGATATACTTGTGATGGGTGGATTGATAATGAGTCAAACCTTAGTTGGATAGAATAAAAATAAAACTTAAAAAATAAAGAAGGGTAGGGTAGATAAGAAAAAAATTTAATCAAATAATATGAAACTTTTCTAACCTAGATCTTGAACTAGGGGTTAGAAAAATAATTACGAATGGATGATTTTTGTAAGTTACTATTTTCACAAAAATAATCAAACACAATTAAGATTCCAAGGAAATTAAAATATATTGAACCTTAATGCACATAATCAATGTTTTTTTGCATTTGTGAGATTGCAATAACACATCTATAAAGGGAGATTATAATTATTACATAAAAACATTCAAATAAATTACTACACACTATGAATAACTATATCAAAATAACATTCATACATAAACAAAATAAGAAGATATATTATTAATGGAACTTATTTTAAAACTCATAAATTTGGAGAAGAAATAGATTTTCACATCAAGACTAATTGTAGAACAATTCTTAGAATTTTCTATTTATATTAATATCCAAAATTCTCTTCCCTTTCAAATCAGGAGGATACAAGTATATAAGCTTGGGATGAGAACACCTCATCTTTCAATAAAATTCTAAATTTACACTATATAATAATAGGAAGTATTCCAAAATTCATGCATGAAATGCATGTTTATGACGTGATTATAGTGTTATGTGGTTTCACGTGGATATTTAGGACATGGAATGTGAATGGAATATGGGGTCCCATGGAATTTAGGGTATGTAAAATGATTTGTTTGGAAATTTTTTGAAATATAAAATTGGCCCATAGAAATTAATTGGTGGAAAGCCATGTGGTAGCATGAGGACCCACCATGTGGTCTAATCTCCACTTACCACTTGTCATCCACTTGCTAATTGTTGACGTCCAACTGGATGTTCCTTTCAAACCCCAATTTTTTTGCCTTGTTACATTATGCTTGTCGAAGATGACTATATTCACCTATCAAGGAAAAATGATTGTAACCCACTATTTTTTGCATGAACTAACTATCACGTGTCATGTTCTTATTGGTCCACATTTTGCCACATCATCTTGTTGACCAAGTTTGACCACAACTTTGATCAGCCATATCTTTTGCATACAAACTCTATTTTATGAGCTATAAATTGTGATAAAAAGCTCACAATGAGATATTAATAGTGGAACTATTTTAAATTTTTTCCATCATGTTCATTTTCTATAGTTTGACCAACTTTGACCAATTTGACTAGAACTTTTAATCGCTGCACAAAGAGCATACGAGCTTTGTTTTTTGTGTTCCTCATACTATTAGAAAGGTCTAAATGGGCCCTACGTAATGGTAAAAAATTTGATTTTCTTCAATAAATTTTATGAATTGACCTCCTATTTAAATCTCACATGGATAAATCTTATTATTATACTTTCCTAGAAATACTCATATAATGAAATCTATTAGTGTCATCCTTGGGTTAGTGAGATGATGACATGACAATGAATCTTAATGTTACACTTGAATAGAATTATCATATAATAAACTATGTTGGCATCATAACCAGGTTAGTAGGATGATAAAACATGGACTATTCTCACTATTCCAAAAATAGTTAGGATTTTTACACTATGCAAATATCCAAGAGCTTTTGGTTAGTGGGGTGATGACTTATGGTAGGATACAGATGATCCAATCACTCAAGTGACTTGTGTTTTAAATTTAGGTTTTGGGTAAGATGGATTATGAAATATGTTAGGAATAAATGAGCCCAGAGGTTTCCTATAGGTGAAGGTATAAAAAACTTGAGCACAAAATATCTTGTTTAATACAAAGCCTAAATAAGTAATAAACTATAAAACAACATGTTAGTTAAATTACTATTTAAATTGAAATCTTATCATGTCCTTAATTTTTTTTGAATTAAATGAAAATAAAAGGAAAAAGATATAGATCATGAATATGAATTCTACACATTTTTTATTTTTCTTCTCATAACTTTGAAACTATATACACCTTAAATTAGTCAAGAAATCACACATATCATGTCTTTTCAAAGTCCTTTCATAGGAGATTCCAATTGGAGAATATGAGATTTTTCACATTTATCCATATCTTTATTTTTATTTATTTTGGTCTTGTTTCATGCTTGAGTTACCTTTTTTCCTATTCCCATTTATCCATAGCCTTCCAAACCTAACCCCAGATCAACTAGACTTCTCTTTTCATGATAAATCCACCCCCTAGGCCTCATCAACTTAAGATAATAGTGCCATAATTGGAATACAACATCGGTGCCACTTCTCTTCACTTTTAGTGTGCCTATCCAAGGTAATTATGAGCTTTAATGGTTAATTTCCTTAATAAATCTTGGCCCCTTTCTTAGCCTCATCCTTAAGTTTCCCAATGTCAGCCAAATGCAAACAAAGCTATAAAATTCAAAAAAATGAGTCTCCTATATAAAATAATTCACAAGGAATTTTATGTCTATCACTATATACTTTGACACATTAGTTAATTAAAAATTAGTTAATAGTATAGCTCAACATTCTACATCACACATAGACTTGCATGCTTGATCAAGGAAGGGCCTTGGTGAAAGTCATGTTTGCATTTATCATGCACATTGATTATGCATGTTCCCTAAGGGAGAGCTACATTTGATATAAAACCTTATATTGAGGGTTAATGTAGGTAGTGATCAAGATAGAAAGGGTTCTAGATCATTTGATCATTCTTACCCTGATCTAATTTTTCCCCCTTTTTCTTTTAATATATTTGTTACTTCAGGTGTATAGATAGATATAGGGTTTTTAGATTGAAATGGATATAAAACAATCTCTATTGATTTACAACCTATAAAATTTCATACATAGGCTCATATTGAGGTAGAAAACAAAACCTAAAAAGCTCAGATCTCTTGGACAATAGTAATAGATGTAGACTAAAACATTGGTGCCACTCTATCCACTTTTAACACTCCTATCTAATCATAAAATGAAGGTCAAATATAGATTCATGAAAACATCTTAATCCTGCATCATAATTTATAGCTCCTATTCATTCATTTCAATCTATTTTTAGACAAATTTATTTCTCTTCCTCATGCAAACTATTTGTTAAAAATCTATATTTTGTCATATTAAACTAGATTTCCCCCCTTACTCTAGACCCTTTATTGTTTAGGAACTAGACACTAATTTCCAAAAAATAATAAAACATTTGGTGAAACCAACTTACTTTGAACAAATCTAAAACCCTAGGTAGCCTTAGGGTTTTCCCTTCATATTTTGTGCAAGAATTTCATTTCAAATTTTGATTTTTGTATATTTTTTTGTGCATTTATCCTCTTCAAAATTATTTTTAGATTTTAAATTATTGTAATTATTTTCAAAATTTATAAGACCCTAACTTAAAACCCTAGATTTTAAAAATATGTCCCTAAACCCTAAGCCTCTCTCCCATACAATTTTTAGAAAAATATTCTAGAATTTTTGCAAATTGTTTGGAGTGTCAATTTGTTTTTTTTAAATCTCAATTTTAGTAGTTTCTTTTATGCAAAAATTAAATTTAAAAATTAAGATTTTTGTATAAATTTTTGTGCATTTATAATATTCAAAATTATTTTTATAATTTAAATTATTTCCATAATTTTCAAAAATTGTAAAATACTTACTCAAAACCTTAGATTTCCAAACTAGGTCCTAAAACTCCAAGCCTTCCTTGAAATATTTAGAAAAATATTTTGGAATTTTTGCACATTGTTTAAATTTCCAAAAATATTTTCAAAATATCTATGTTAATATTTATTTTTTCATTTATTTGCTTAATAGTACTTTTCAATATTCTCTTTGGTGAAAGAAATAAAATGGACACTAAGGCACTTCTTCACTCTTATCCCATAAAATGATTTTTAAAATTTTCTCATAATTATGACAATGAATGGACAAATTTGTAAGATTGCACATTAGCTAAAAGTGTGGAAAATGATTTCATTTACAATGAAGATAATTACTATTATTTTAATGAGGAACATAATGATATGCGTGATAGTGATAGTGAAGTACAATTAGATACATCTTCTTCTCTCAAATTTATCTCTTTTATTCCCTCTTCTAAAGAAAATAATTTTTATAAATGGGAAAGATACTTTTCACCTCATTCTTCTATGCACAATGCACCAAATTAACAAATTAGTCATGCACTTCCAAGTGAACCTAATCTATCTCTCTTTTTCTACTTCTATGTTAAAACTACAATAATATAAATGCAATAGAATTAAAATTATAATGCATAGTCTAAATGATACATCTCATGCTCTTAACTCTACTTTATCAAAAGAATGTATAAATGATAACTCTCTTACTCTTACTTCTCATGTTGCAAATGAAAATAATGCATGCACTCAATTAAAGGATAACATGGATACACATAATATTCCAATTTTAGATGGTAATTTATTTCATATTATAAAATAATTAACATCTTCTCTTACCCCTCTCCCCAACAATGATGGGAGTGATAATGAGTATGATAGTGAACATGCAAATGAATATGAAAATGAGAGTGAATATGAACAATATTTTAATTATTATAATTCATAGAACTATGATGATTATTATGCACATACTGAAGAGGAATATGCATCTCATGTTTCTAACTCTTCTCTCACTCCTCCTCTCAAACATAATACACTTCCAAATGTTGTTTCTAATTCTATGCATGATTCTATTTCAAATAATGCACATAGTCATACTAATATCACATCTTATAATCAATTATAATTTGATTCACTAAAATAAAACAATACCAATGAATCTCTCAAGCCACCCCTCACCACAATAGAACCCAATTCTCTCTCTTTGCTAAAGAGAATGGTAGCCCACATCACTCTAGTAAGGTCCAATTTACCATTACTCCCAAGGTTCAAGTGAACACACCCCTTCTTTATGATCCAATTGCTAAATATATCATTCCCATAGATAAAATTAACAATCAAATTTAATGATTAAATGAACCACTTCAAGATACTAATGTACCATCTTAGGAGATTATCTCTTTAATGCATGTAGTTGGTGAATTACAACACCAAGTACATCTCATTACCTTGGAAAACAAGGTTTATAGGTCTTGGATAGATGCCAATGATTTACATAGTAACCCCCTTTTGAATAAATTTATAAAATCTTCATTGCCTAATCATTTCCAAATACCATCATTGCCTCACTTTGATGGAACTAGAGATCCATTCGTACACCTTCAGGTATTTCAGAAGGCTTTACCATCTCATGCAAGTCCTTTGATTCTAATCAAGTTATTATAACATACATTAGTGGAGGAAGCATAAAATTGGTTCTTTCATCTACTCTCCATTGGTTCCTTGTACATATATGATGACTTAAAGAGGCATTTTTTAGATATTACATAGCAAATACATGTTCTCATGTTACATATGAGAAACTTAAAACTTTACATCATAATACTTCATACCCAGTTAGTGATTATATCTTATGATTCAAGAATCACATGTTAAGATTGATATATAAACCATTAGATTTAAAGATTCAACATATATTTATTAAGGGGCTTCACCAACCTCTCCTTGAGCATCTACTATATTAGATAGATTCTTCTTTCAGGAACTTATGCTATACAGTTCTATCTTTAGAAAAGAAATTAGGATTGATTGAAGTAGATTCAATTGATCGAATTACCCTATATTTCATAGTAGTATCTATATATCCTATCATATATCATCCACCACGTCCTAAACTATATAGGAGACCACAACAAGAAAAGAAACTAGTTAAGAATAAAGAGCCAATTTTTAGAGCACAACCTATAGTATGCACTGCACGACTATAGTTTGATTCAAATAAATATATCCCATGTGTCATATTATCAACATTATTAGATAGGAGGTTAATCACATTACCTCCCACTCATTGATGAGATCCACATCTCTTACACAGATAACCACATTGACCCTTTTGTAACTATCATCATATCCATGGACATGGAGATAATGATTGTTATGGACTCAGAGATCACATTACTAGATGTGCTGATAATGGAATCATAAAATTCACACAAGGTGAACTGATATCTCCTCCATCATGGAACCATAGACCTCATTCATCCATGATTGAGTCATCCTAAGACATTCATTTATAAGAATTAGTGGTCAATCATCATGAGATAAATACAGGTTCTAGGATAGATCATCATATGATATCTCTTATTTAACCTATTTAAAAGGTCTTTAAACCAATAAAATGAGAGCAACCTACATTTAGCAATGTAATTTCAGTAGTATATAGTGTAATTTCATATACATATCTAATAGAGTCACATGCACCACAACAGAGTATTGTTCAAGATAAATATTCACTATAGCTAGATTTTTTGGGTTTTATATTACATAGCAATCTATTATGATTGATATTAAATGAAACCACATCATATAATATTGATACTGAGAGATATTCACTAAATCCAAATTTTTAGGGGCCTATTTCATGTAACAACCCACTATGATTGAGATTAAATGAGCCCCCAATACAGGTCTCTACTCCATCTTGATCTATTGCTCAGTTATACACATCATAATAGAGGCCACAGGGTATATAATTATGGATAAATTATCTGTATTCACAACATAGTTTCCATGGCATGTCCAATAAAGTTACATTTTGTAGAATCTCCATGTATATCTATAGTTAGTACACATTAGATAATATTAGATACAAAGCATATTCCTACACAACATGAGTAGTATGAGTACTTGTTTAATTGGCCATCAGGGTTCAATTAATGATACAATATAGAGTGATACAACACATATTCATACCAACATTAGTTCACCTAGTAAGGCAAAAATGGAGCCAAAGGTCTAGCTAGCCTTTGTATTCTTGAGCCACTATTGAGGAATTAATATGCAAAGGGTGTTATCTTACATTCCCACATACTAACAAATAACATTCCTAATTCCTAGAAATATCCATATCTATAACCAAATTATCAAAAATCTAGATCTTACCAAACCATATTTTTACCAACATTAAACCAACTCAGTTTATCCAAACAATTTACCAATTACAAAACCAATAATTTTTTTCTTACATATGATTACAAATCAAAAGATAGAATCACACTTATCAACAAATAATCAAATCACATATCCCAAGTACCATTTTACCAAGCATAAATAACCTTCAAAATCAATACCAAATTAACTACTCTTAAAATAACCATATGCAAACAATATAACAATATCTTTCAAATCCCATAACACAATATGTATTAGTTGAAATCAAAAAAATATCCATATATATATATATCCCAAGTACCATTTTACCAAGCATAAATAACCTTCAAAATCAATACCAAATTAACTACTCTTAAAATAACCATATGCAAACAATATAACAATATCTTTCAAATCCCATAACACAATATGTATTAGTTGAAATCAAAAAAATATCCATATATATATATATGGATATTTTTTTGATTTCAACTAATACATATTGTGTTATGGGATTTGAAAGATATTGTTATATTGTTTGCATATGGTTATTTTAAGAGTAGTTAATTTGGTATTGATTTTGAAGGTTATTTATGCTTGGTAAAATGGTACTTGGGATATGTGATTTGATTATTTGTTGATAAGTGTGATTCTATCTTTGTGTGTGTGTTTTAAAAAACATTTACATCATATAAAGATATCATAAATCATTAATGGGAATCATTCCCTCACTCTTAGTCTCACTCTCTCTTCCATTGCTATTCCCATAGTCCAACCTAGCACTCGATAACCTCATACCTCATTAAGCTCTTGAATGAATCTTACACCAAATTTCTTACTCCAATAATCACCCATGATCCTTGTGTAAGTATACATACCACATCTAAAGCTATGTGCACTCATCCATAATCCATGTACTCATTGATTCATATTAGGTGGAGGCATCTTATGCCTATCTAGCTCAACCCTTAACTCATCTCTCTCTCCCACTACCCTAACATATGTAGTTGTATCTATAGAATCCCTAACAAAAAAATGAGCATAAACATTGACTATAATTATTTCTCACTTATCAAACCCTCCTCCATAACATCATTGAGAACATGTTATGTGAGCTCTTAGAGTGTAGACTAAATGATGGTCTCTTAGAACCCATCATTTCCACCTCCTACCCTAGTAGGTACGTCATCTTGAGTACTTCCCACTCCACCTGCATGTAAAAGTAGAACACTATGTTAGACATACATTTTCAAAACAAGAATAAACTTGTGCACAATTCAACTATTAATCAAATCCTACCTCTCATCATCTAGATCAACATAGCATCCTCATACTCAGGAGTATCCCCTCCATCAACAAGATATAATGGAACCCATCAATTTCTCATCTACCATGTGGTATATGCATTTGTACATCTAACATTATCTACATTAATAATATCTATAACCACATCCTGTGCATCTAAAGTGATGGTGCTAACTCAGCCTCAATAGGCCTCCCATGAAATCTTTCCCTTGTTAGTGCCCATGCACTCCTTAACCATACCCATGCTACTAGGGGCACATCTTATGGTACCCCAAACTATATAGTCATGCTCTCATACTAAAATAACTCATACACTCCAACTGAATAGTCATGTAACCAAAAATTGACCCTTATATACTGTAACTACCCTCCATCCTCAGGCCACCCAAGGAATCCTCTATTGGTCTTCCATATGATATCTTGAGCCACCAATATGTCTAAAACTCATCTATAGTGATCTATCCTAGGAGATCGAATAGCCAAATTACTCATCCACTACTCTCCACATGGATGTGGAGGTGCACACCTCTCCCTTGGTAATCATATCAACTGCACAACCACTATGTGCTCATAAGACCAAGAATGCAATAAAGTAGATGCATTCACACCACCACTAAATGGATCCTACATAAACTTGTAAAGATCCTTGTATAAGTTGGAAAGCATAGGCCTACCCCATGAGAAAATGGTGACATACACCTCTATATTGTGCATGATCCTATGCATCCTAAATGTAATTGACATCTCACTCCCATCATAACAAAAAATGAGGCTAATAATACAACCAACCACTTCCACAAGTATAAAACACTATATTATACCATAACTGCTAGTAGAACATCACTATCAATGCCTCTCTGATGTATGCCTAATGGCACACTAGAAAAATACAAAGATTCATGATCAATAACATTCACACCCATGTCATCTTGTAATATCACCTAACATCCACTAACTAGCAAATGCAAAATATAGTACACATCTTATAAAATAATCATAACTCCTTAGTAAGAAGCTAAAAAGTACATGTATCTATATTTCACCTCTTACATAAGCTAGTTATTAAATAGCTATCCCATTGCATAGGCCCTAGGTCACACACATGACCCAACCCTTTGCATAGGCCCTAGGTCACACACATGACCCAACCCTACTCTATCCATCATATCTCTCTCATCAGATGACAAAGGTAACAATCTTAGTGTCTCCATCACTTGGCCACTATAGAAATCTCTCATCCATACCTCACCCTAAAAAATATCAAAAACCATCATATATGTTTAACTAAGCTACACAACACTAGGTAATAAATTAAAAAAAAAACAAATAGCCCCAGTGGATAACTTTGTAAAAGGACACTAGTGCTAGACAATAGTGTTGAATCCTTGATAACAACACTAAACACTAGATAGAAGTGTTGAATCTTGGACAAGATGCTGTAACTAGTGGAAAATTCATAAAAATGCTTCAAACAACTGAAAAACATAAAAAAATAGGCTTCCAAATAGGGAAAAATCACACATTTCAGCTACTTACCAAGGCAACCGCCCCACTAACCTCCACTTGGGATACCAACTGCTCAAATTGGGTCTTATCAAGTACTCATCTCCTTGGAATATCTCCTACTCTAGAGATTAAAATCTCAAACTAGTCAATGTGCAAATGAATCAATAATCAATCCAATTTTCCTATCTCAAACAACTTTCTCATTCCAAGCAAAACACCATTTTTCCCATAACTAGAAACCCATAACTTTATTTTATAAACCATTCTATTTCATGGATTCCTGACAACCACAAACTCAACACCACACAAACCTAGCTATCTTATTACATCATTTACCTACTATCACACACACACACACACACACACACACACACACACACACACACACACACACACACACACACACACACACACACACACACACACACACACACATACACACACACACACACACACACACACACACACACACACACACACACACACACACACACACACACACACACACACACACACACACACACACACACATTTATACCTCTTTTATACCTAGACATACAACTCAATCCTAACCAATGAAAGCCTCATTCAACTATCAAAGAACTCAACCTAGTCAATCAAGCAAACTTGCAATCTCCTTATAACAAGACAACCTTGTTTTTACTTATGCCACTAGTCATCACTTTTTAGATCTCATCCCTCTCCTTCAAAGGGGAGATTCATTCATACTATTCTTATAACTATACATATCCAACATGTATATCCACTCTCATAGATGGATATACCATGGTTCATACACCTCCAATATTTAGATTATTAGATTTAGCTCAAAATAGTTAAGATATATAGTGATTCAAACTACATGGGTCACTCAACATTACTCAAGACATTCAGAGGGATATACCTTTAGTTTACAGATATATAGGTTATTTAGATATAGTGGTTCAAATTATATGGATTAATAGTGACTTTGATATAGATTCAGACTAGACACCAGATTTGGAGGCATTTACATTACTACATATCTCACACATATAGCTTCATATAACATGACACAATTATAGGACTAGATAAAAAATTATAGGCATAGTGTAGAGCACATTGTGTTGATCTCTAATTTTGCACATGGGACATTGCATGACAGCTCATATCACATGTGGTTATATAGATTACTAGATTACACATATGCATCACTCACATATCAAATTTGGGGTTATGGCATAGATGTTCATGTTCTTCATCATCCAAAATTATATAGATTGGAATGGCAAGACATTTTATTCTCTTACATATTTACCAAAGTTTTAAATTACACCCAATTATACCCAAGTTATCACTAGGTTGAACCACATGGCCATCTATAGTGGTTAGTCCATAGCATTACATAGACCCAGACTATATGAGTTTATCTGAGATAGAGGGTAAACATTGGTTTTGGGCCTTCAAGCACTTATCAGTTCTAGTTTAGCTTATTTATAGTGGGGGGCATAATATATTTTACTCTTCATAATATACAAATTCTATGCACACATTCTAGATTACATAAGTTTATGTGGGACAGAGTGCAAACATTAGTTTTTAGCCTTTGAGCATTTCTCATTTTCAGCTAGATTCATTGTAGGGAGCAAAAATTACCCTCCTCCATGATTATATGGATTCCACTTTCAGATTCAGTATAATGGCATCCATTTTAGGGATTCTTTCTTTCTCTAGGCACTATTTATCTCTCCATCCACTTCCCTAGCCAAGAAGTGAGTTGGACTCTTTTTAAACACACTAATCTCCATGCAAGTAGGTTCAGATATGTATTTTCTTTGCTTTATTTTACTCTAGTAATTAATTTCTTTCATCACTAGATTAAAAAGGGGGAAAATTTATACACCCTAAATTGGTCAAGAAACCACACATCATGTCTTTTCGTAGTCCTTTCACAGGAGACTCTAACTGGAGAATATGAGCTTTGTTCACATTTAGCCATGTCTTTCATTTTATTCATTTTGGTCTTGTTTCATTCTTGAGTCACCTTTTTTCCTATTCCTATTTATCTATAGCCTTCTAGACCTAACCCTAGATCAAAAAGACTACTTTTTCGATGATAAATTTATCCCCCTAGGCCCCGTTAGCTTAAGATAATAGTGCTAAACTTGGAATATAGCATTGTTACCATTTATGTCCACTTTCAGTGCTCCCATCCAAGGTCATTTTTGAGCTCTAATGGTCAATTTCCTTCACTTAATGAGTCTTTACCCCTTTCTTAGCTTCATATTTAAGTTTCCCAATGTTGACCAAATGCAAACAAAGCTCTAAAATTTGAAATAATGAGTCTCCTATATAAAGGAATTCACAAGGAATTTTATATCTAGTACTTACTACTTTGTCACATTAGATAATAAAAAATTAGTTAATAATATGGCTTAGCATTCTGCATCATATATAGACTTACATGCTTGATCAAAGAAGGGCTTAGGTAAAAGTTCATGTTTTCATTTACCATGCATGTTGATTATGCACATTCCCTAAGGGAAAACTACATGTGATTTGAGACCCTAGATTGAGGGTTAATGTAAGTAGTAACCAAGATTGTAGGGGTTCTAGATCATATGATCATTCTTCCCCTAACCCAATTTCCCCCACTTTTGCTTTTAATATATTTGTTGCTTTAGGTGTGTAGATAGATATGGGGTTTTAAGATTGAAATGGGTCTATAGGAATCTCTATTGACTTCCATCCTCCAAAATTTCATGCATAGGCTCACATTGAGGCAACAGACAAAACCTAAAAAGCTCAGATCTCTTAAACAATAGTGGTAAAGGTGGAATAAAATACTAGTGCCACTCTTATCCACTTTGAACACTCTTATCCAATCATAAAATCAAGGTTAGATTCAGATTCATGATAGTGTCCTAGTCTTGCATCATAATTTCTAGCTCCTAAATCATTCATTTTAGTCTATTTTCAAATAAGTTTATTTATGTTCCTCATGTAAACTATTTGTTAAAAATATATATTTTGTCATATTAAACTAGTTTTTTCCCCTTACTCCATACCCTTTATTATTTAGGAACTAAACACTAGTTTCCCAAAAATAATAAAATAGAAACATAATTTAGACTTCAGAAACATCCTTAGGTTTATGTCTATCAAAATCAATGTCATGGATTTCCATGGGTCATAGGACCTGAAATAAGGATATTCACACAATAGTGGGCCCCTATTTGAATTTAAAAATAGGGTGTGTGGGTTAGGTCAAAAAACCAACCACAAGGTAAAACTGATCACATTGTGTGTGGTATTATATGAGGTTCACCTAGATATTCATGAAGCCACAATAATTAAGGAATCTTAGGATAAACTATAAACTATGTATGAAACCAAAAATAAAAGAACAATTATGCACCTATAGAATCAAATTCATTCTCTAAAATTAAAATTAGGTGAAAAATTAGAGACTTTTATACGATGTATTACAACCCTAAGGGCATCACTCCAAGCATAAGGTGAAACATTAAAAATGCCTCTCATGTACCAATTATTGTGAGAGCACTACCACCATCCTACATAGTTTTTGTGACTAACTTCAATGTCAAAGAACAAAAACCAAGTTTTAAAAAATTGGTTAACCTGGTGTAACAAGAAGATTCTATGGATGCTAAGAAAGAAGACAAAGAACATGTTCCTGCTTTTGATCAATAGAAAGGGAGGAAATACATCAAGTCTTCTAAGTAATCATTGAAATAGGTTAATTGGCAAAGTCAACTAGGGAATAAATATAAAAAATAATGTCTCATTAGTGGTTTTAAAGGACATGAATTAAAATATTGTTGGTATAATACATTTCAGAATGGATTTTGTACTGGCCAAAATCCAACTATCCAAAAAACATCCCTAAAAACTCAAAATAAACTCCACGGACAAAAATAACTTGGTAGAATAAATCAAAGAAATAAGGTATTATTTAATAGGAAGATAGATCTAAATATGGAGACTTATTATACTCTACTAAATTCCATGAGGAATAAAATTCAAAAAGTGATATCATGTATATAGATTTATGTGTAACCTGACACATGACTAGACATAAAGATTTATTATTCACTTTTAAAGATACACCCATTAAAAATCATGTTTTTTGGGTGATGATACCTTATACAATGTCTGATGGATTGGTAACATTTCTTTTCCTCTTGTAATACAAACATGTAGAATTATATATGCATTATATGTACCTAATTTAACCAAGAATCTATTATCATTCAGTCAACTATTAGACCCCAATTTAAAGATTGATTTTAACTGTAAAGGTGGAATAAAATGTATTTGACTTGAGATAAATAAAAAAATGTAAAATAATTTCATGATCATCTAATGTGACCCAAATGTTTCAACTTGAATTTATTTAGAAAACAAATCAAACACTTCTTGTAAAGGACATAGATTCAACATAGTTATGACACATAATATTTGTTCACATTAGTTTTATATATCTTGACACACTTCTCCATTTTAACATGGTAAGAGGAGTTTCACCTCTAAAAAATGGTACACATAAATGTCACAATTGATTAGCTATAAAATAACATAGATATCCCTTTTAGAAAAGTACATATAGGACACATGAAAAAATTGATCTAGTGCATACCAATCTATACAGACCCATGAAACTTAATCTTTCTAGGTTTAAATAATTCATTCTCTTTTTTAATTATTACTCATATAAAATGTGGGTATAGTATCTCAAAACCAAGAGTCAAGCCTTTGAAAAATTCAAGAAATTCAAAGTTGTTGAAATATAGACTATTCATAAAATAAAAGCTTTGTAATTATATTAAAGTGGGAATACACTCATAATAGGTTAAAATAATTTTTGGAATAAAATGACATTCATCATCAAATGAAACCTCCACACTTGCCATAACAAAATAACATTTCTTAACATATAAATCATACTATCATGGAAATGGTGTAATGTATGCTAAATGATTTAGGATTGAGAAATTCATTTTGGGTATAGGTAGTCAAACCCCTAGTATATTTCCTCAATAGAGTTCCCACTATAGCTCTTGATGGGGTAACATGACATGAAGCATCGTTAGGTGAAATACATATATTTGACATCTTAGAGTTTTTGGATGCAAAATAAGTATGCACATTCCCCAAAATTAGATAACTAAACTTGATATGAATTCATAAAATTATATATTATTAGGGTACAATGAATAAGCATTCATATATATATATATACTAATGGATTGAAAGACCAAGAAAATATACAATAGAATGGATGTTGAGTTTTTTGAGAAGAGAGAAATAGAGGCTCCTTCCATAATCTCACTTGGTGAATAAATCAATCCCATAGATAAAATAGAACATATAAATCCCTCAGATGAAGATATTTATGATTATGGGAATAATGGTGAAACTATACCACCCATATAAACCACTGAACATATGCCTAAATGGTACATAATTACTCTAAGATACACTAAATTGTATAGTGTTTTAGATACATCGACCATTGGAACAAGGACTCATAATATGGATCAATAAGAGATAAATTTGGCCCTAATGAGTATAGTTGTTAAATATATTGAGCCTTTTATAGTTCAAAATGTCTTATAGTCAAAACCCTATAAAGATGTTATGGATGCAAAATATAAGTCACTAATGAATAACCAAACATGGTAGCTTGTATTTTTCTTACTATGGAAGATGCCAATTAGATGTAAATGGATCTTTATATTGAATTAAAAACAAGATGATAGTCTCAATAATAACAATTCAATTTTGGTCATAAAGGGGTATGCTCAGAATAGGGCATTGACTACTAGGATACTTTTTCTTTTATGGTTAACATCAAAAATATTAGAATAATTTATTCTTTGGCTGCACATTTTGGTTGAAAAGTCCATCAAATAGACATAAAAAGTGCCTTAATATATGAATACTTCAATTAATAAGTATACATGACTCAACTAAAATGTTTTTTTATACCAAGAAAAGAACATAAAGTTTCTAGACTTGTCAAATCACTATATGGTCTTATACAGGCTCCCTAAGCATGGTATATCAAAATTGATGATCATTTCTTGAACCATGGATTCAAAATGAGTCCATAAATATCCACTTAAAATAACAAGGGGGAAATGGTTATACTTTTTGTATATGTTGATGATCTAGTCATCATTAGGAGTTCCGTGAAGATGATTGAGTCGATAAAGAAAGATATAAATAGATTATCTAATAGATAGATCTTAGGATTTTACATTAATATCTTGGTTTGGAAGTTTAGAAAGGATAAAATCACATTTTTATGTCTCAATTAAAGTATGATAAGATAAATCTTGATAGATTTTGTATGATGGATTGAAATCCAATTGCCACACCTATAGACATAAGACTTTAGATGTCTCGAACATATCTAACACCATAAGTAAATGCAACTATATATCTATAGTTGATAAGGAGTCTAATTTAAATGGCATATAATATGTGAGACATCAACTATTCTATCATTTATCTCTAACTATTCATACAAGAACCCAAATGTTTCCATTAAAAATCAACAAAGTGGATAGTTTGATATATTAGAGGAACCATGGATTTTAGCCTAGAATACAAGAAGAATGTTAACTTTTTATTGACATGATATTCAAATTTAGATTATGATAAAAACATTGATGACAAGAACCTATTTTAGGATTTGTATTATTTTAAAGATCTAGACTGATATCATGGGGGATCAAGAAATAAAATTATTTTAAGGTCCTCTAATAAATTAGAATATTACATAGCAGGAGGAGCTTTCTTTGAAGTGATATGGATCATATTTATATTTGAATTATTTGGATTAGAAAAGAATCATCCAACAATCCTATATGTATATAGTGAAGTTGTAGTGAAGATCATTCACAATCCTATATTTCATGAATTCACCAAACACATTGAGGTGAAATTACATTTAATTTGTAAATGTGTTTAGAATAATAACATCCAACTCTAATATATATTGATAGATCAACATGTATATGTTTTCATTAAAGCAATTACGTAGGATAATTTGAGTCATTTGGAGATTTTATCTCCTGTTCAATTAAATCCATGATAAATTAAGGAGGGGGAATATTAAGATAAATAATTGATTCACCATTGTGTGGATTAATGATAAATGTTTTTTTTTTTAATTTTTTAACTAACCTAGATTAATTATCTTATCGATCCCATTATTTATGGGTTAATATTTCTTGAATCTCTCTTGTAGGGGTAGATTAAGATCAATACAAAATTTATGCATATTTTATATTATCTAATAAAACTTTATTCCATTTTATGTGAATATGATATGGTAGTCCAATTCTTATAATAATTATTTCCACTATTATTTTTAGTAATTCTTAGAATCATCTAAATAATATTTTCATCATGGGTTATTTTAAAAAGTGAAATAACATCCAAACTTGAATCCACATGAGTTGTCACATATTAACATTAAATGGAGAACTAAATGTGATTTGATCCCTTTTTAGAGTACTAGAAATGTATGAAATGCTCAACTAGTCAATGTCAAATGGTTGAGGCTAGTTCAACCCAAAATAATAACCCTTTTGTAACATTTTTAATCAAAATTGTAAGAGTTAGGGTTTGGATGAAGTAGAAACAACACAAGTTTATTTATATAGGTCTAAAGGAAAATGAGCATAAAAAGGTCAATTTCAGATGCAGGTGCATATTATTGATAAAATATATATTGTATCTACCTACCTAGATTAATCCATTAGAACTAGATGTATTTGAATTTTACATACATCTTGAGATTTTGGACTCATCTTGTATAGTTATCATAGTCGGTTCTTGATATGAATATACATGAAACTATTGCAAAATACATTTTATGATTCCTAAAACAAAATTAAAAAAAATGCTACTATAAAAATATAAGTACTTTTTATCCACTAAATGTTTTAACCTTTTTATAGTTAGTAGGTTTAATAAATTATATTTAGCATCGAGTTTTATATGATTGTTAATGTGCATTGTGAGATATGAATTAATAAAAATTTATCTAATTATTTACATAAGTAAATAAAAATTAAGTTAAAATAGTATTTTACATCCTTTTTTCCTTATCAAAATAAATTTCAACCATTTGGTCTAGATTCACCTTTTAATTTATATTATTTTTGGTTGCTTTCCCATGTCTAATTATAATTTAATGATGTTTTAATAAAGTTTGTATGTCTAATTTTATACTTTAACCCATGGATATCAAAGCGTAAAAGAGCATCTCAAGTATATTTTATATAAATCATGGCCCTAGTAGAGTTAAATGGTTGGTCATAAATTAAAAGTTCACTCGATTAGTCATATACTCATAAAGTCCTTAGTTTGAGTCTAAACATAGGAATATTTTATGACTTCTAAAATTTTTATCCACAAATGGGTTAAGGACAAATGAAAATAATATATAAGATGGATTGAAGAGTCTACCAGGTCCATGGAAATAAAAAGGTATTGTGTTATCTCTATCACCATGTGGCTAATTAGAAACTTCCACATGTCTTATTCTTAGTAGACAGAAAATGGGAAGAAAAAAGGATAAGTATATCCTTTGAGATTATGATATGTGGCCAACCATAGGAAACTACATGGAATAATCATATATTACATATTAAGATTAAAAAAAGTAAGAGATGTTCATAAAATATGTGATCTATATCCAACTAGTGGATTCCATGTGAACTAATCACATACTATGTAGACAGGTATAAATCCAAGGCAATCTTAAGAAGTTTGTACTCCATAACTAGTGAATATCCTCCATATGTCTTATAGTCTACCACATGGATCACCCAAAATATACCATAGAAATGAACTTAGAGGTGACATATACTCATGCTCATATCATATGGATAAATAGTAATCACCATGTTTAGGGTCATTAGATACTCATGTGAATACTATCAAATAATATAGAGTGAAATTTTAATAATTATATGGGTTGTATATAGTGATCTAAGGGTTTTGGAAACCAAGGTGACTCTATGGACAGAGTATTTTTTGAAAAATTAGGGGTCACCATGTGGATTAATTAAAAGGTTCCATGAATTAGTCTAAGTAAATATAGAAATGGGTTATATGGAAAAATAACATTAAGAGTGTGCCAAGCTCACAAAGGTGGACTTGAGTGATTTTATAATTCATAGTTTAAGTAGAAATATGTCAAAAATATTATATATATATATATATATATATATATAATCTCTCCATGATACTCATGATCTTGTGCCCAATCAAGATAGACCACATGTTCCAATTTAATAGGGCATGTTAAAATAAAAATAAAAGAATAAAGTCCATGAATTCAATGGCCTTGAGGCTACATGATTATGCCACATGGATGGTCAAGGTGTTCACTATTTTGGGGATATAATTTTATGGGCACATTCACATCATATTTTCATAGTGAACAAGTCACATATCATGCTACCTAGAATTACAATGATCCATTATATTGATAATAAATTAAGTTTTATTGATCCATTTTGAGAGGGGTTGGTAATATTGGAAAGGTATCATTAGTGGTTACAAAGTGATGTAAAGTTTGGTGGTAATTAGTGAAAATTTGGATACCCATTCACACTTGAATTTTATGTCTATGTTATTTTTCATTGTGAGGTAATGATACACAAAGTGGAAACATCACCTGAATTAAAGAATGGGGTTTGGTGCATGGTGAATTGTAGAGGTTGCCAACTATCATTTTAGAAGATTATTTTCTCACCTTCTTGAATTCATAATGATTATTTAAGGTTAAAAATAACTCACTCAAGTAAACATTGTGTTCTTTCAATGGCTTTTTCTTTGAGTAAATAGGGGATTTGTGGCTGCTTTTCATTTGATGTTTCATGCAGATATTTTTTTCATATGTGAAATATATATAATAATGAGTCAAGGATAATTTAAATCAAATGATGTAGACATCTATTTTATATTTGATTTTATCTAGGATGTTTTGAGTTGGAAAAATTATAAATGAAGGAAAATTTTCTTCATTTAGATCTTTTGGTGGAGGAATAAAATTCCAATACTTAAGGTCTGATTTTGTTTGAGTCTTATGTCTTTGCTAGGGAAATATTCAAAAAATTTAAGGAGGGATGTATCTTCATAGAGTTGGATAGAGATCTATAACTATTTTGAGTTCATAGGTGTTGAGATTGTCACTTGGTCATGAAGTTATGATGCTTGATGTGTAGTCTTACTAATTAACTAGGTTCTAAAAAATCTTGTGAAGTATCATTATCTTCTTTTCATTCTTACAAAATTTAGATCTCTGTGTAGGTTTTATATTATTTGTATAAATTGTGAAAGGAATAAAATGTGTAGGTTGGTGTAGGAGGATTAATCTATTACTATTATTATTTTATTCTTGGTGATTTATAATGCATAATTTGGATGAATAATGAAAATTTTGGGTAGGTTATTTTGTTATTTATTTGAGTTATGAAAGAAATACAATAATTGGGCAATTTTTTTGGTCTTCTTTTGGTTATCACCGATACATTTATTTGAGATATAGGAAGAATTTGTTTCCAAATGGAATGAAGGAACTGACCATACTCCACTAGATCACACAATTTTATATATTTTTTTCAAGTAATATGTTCCTTGAGATCTCTTCAATTTTCATAGTTTACATAGGTACCCAATATCATGAATTCTACTTCATAATGGTTAATTCAACTATATGTGTGACTAAAATTTTCTAGTATCGATCGTATAAGATAAAAATGTCTCTATTCACATTAATCTACAATAATCTTCGTGTAAAATGTAAGTAGCTTGTGATTAGTTTTTCTAGTGACAAAAAAATGGGCAAAGTAATCATAATGGTAGATCATATCATTTAGACTAGTGTTCTCTAAATATTATTATGCATTAAATTCATAATTGAGATTGCTATAGTGTTTTGAGAGTAGAGAGTATTCTATATCTAAAGTTATAGCTTGTTTTATTGTCAAAAACTTAAAAGCCTTGTTGCTATAATGACCTATCCTTATTCTCTCTTCCTTGGTCCACTAAATCATGGGGTGTATATTTGGGATACAATAATTTTGGAACTATTTTTGAGGATTTTATAGTTATTTTTATAATTTAATAATATATTATATTTGTTTTCAATATTTACTTAATCATAGTCCATGAACATTGTGGTGTGTTAGTTCATATATAACCTGTCCACTTTGTGCCAATAGTTTTGGTGTCATTTCTAAGGGATATGAAATTTATTTATTCTTAAGATTACCCTAACTATTATTAATTTTAGAATATGTACCTAATTAGTTGAAATTTATTATGTAATAGTGGATTAATCTTCATTTCTTTTGCCCATTCTACTAACATTTCTGATGTTGTTGTCAAGGATTATTATCCCTACTATTGTTATTAACATCAAAGTATATCTTGATGTAGGATTGGATTCATTATGTTTTGGCCCATCCACATATCCAATAATTTTGGTGCCATTTTTGGGGAGTATTCAGTTCAGTTTTTCATTCACTATACTAATTTATATTTGATATGTATTAGGGACTCAATTTATTGTATATTTTCGGAGATCTATAGTTTTAATTTCAATCACTATTCTATTTTATTTGGTCTTAGTTTTTGTGAATTTATGAATGTGTTTGGTTCAATTTGGCCATTCCATTTTGCCAACAATTGGGTACATTTTTGGGATTATTTTCACCTATTCTCTAGGATTATAATTATTATGTTAGATCTCAAGTATATACATAAGTTATGGTATTAACAACTTTGTAGAAGTTAAATAACTAAATAAGCCTATGTGTTTTTTGAATCTCTATTGGATTTCAATAAAGTTTTGTGAATTAGATTATATATTTCATATTATTCTTCCTTTTTAAAGTGGTGAATCCAAATTATTTATTAGGCTAGGTGTGCTTTGGAATTATTGACTATAGCTATTGGATGTGTTCCTAGTTCAATTTATTAGTGATAAAAAATGGCCTGATAATACACACTTAGCTACATGTTCATGTAAGGTTCATACTCCTCTAGATTTGAATATGAACCATTATGTTGGGTTTATTATTTTAGAAATTTTAGATAAAAATTTTAATGGTTTAATGGGTCCCTATTTTTTATCAAAATGTACCGCCACCTAAATTTCCATTTATTTAATATTAGATATCATCCAATTAACATGTCTTATTTTCATAATTTCCATCCTCCTTTGCCTTAAAAAAATAAGAAACTATTTCCCAAGGTTGATGAAAAGATCCATCTAGAAGCCTTTTATAATTTGGTTAATGAATTTGAGATAGAAAATGAGGGTGTTGTGATTAGGTTGTTATTTTATAGTTTAGAAGGTGATGACCAAGATTAGTTTCATGAATTTTAGGATCGAATTGAGTAATCATGATACAAGTTTAAATATATCTTCATTGATATATATGGTGACAAAACTAACCCTATTATTCTGATTCACTATTTTTATAACATTAAAGGAGAGTAAGATGAGAGGATCTAAGCATTTACTATCATATTTAATAAATTGTGGAAGAAGTTTCAATAAAAAATAAAATCAAACAAATAAATGTTGTCATGTTTTATGTGGGACACTCTAGAACACGTTGCCCAAAAGGGGTATTTTTTAATCAATTTATTTAAACACAACAAGCACATGTAGTAGATAATGATTCAACTCAATAATTAATTAACTACAAAGAGATTATTATTATATAATACAGTTACTTATGTAGGTAAATAGAAAAAATAATATAAAACATAATGAAGCATAATAAAATAGTTTATCCCTTTCTATTTATGTGAATAGAAAGAATTATATAATTTTTAAATGCCTTCTCACATAGATTTTTAGGGAACAAATTATTTCACACAAATAATAATTTATAAACATTTGATGAATATAATTATAACTAAACAAATGTAATGCAATTTAAATCATAAGTTAGGCTTTTTAAACCCAAAAAAAATTCATACTTAAAACAATTTAACTTTTTCCTTCTTATATTTAGATCATTATATAATTAAAAGCATATATTAGGGGACCCTATCCCCATCAATAGGTATAGGCATATACAAATCTTAAATTGCAAAATTATTTTTTTCAAAACAAGATCATAATACTTTATTTATAATTTACAATTAAGCATTATCAATCATCCTTACTAAGTAAAACTGTAATTCTTTCAAGAAAACATCCATTTTTTAATAACACATATCTAATAATTATTGTCTGATTTGAAATAACAAGCTATATCCTTTGTTTTCATAACATAATAGATACCAAATTGCACAAAAACATCCTCTCAATATCATAATGACTCAATAATTAAATAGAGTGGGAAATCTACCTTCCAAACCATACGACATTATTAGGTGTCCAAGGCCATTGTCAACTCCCAAGGCCAATAGATTATCTAAAGGACTTAAAACACAAATATGGTTTCACACATAAGGTAGGACACATCAATTATTGATCTTAAATATGGAAATAAAACAATGCAAGAATATCCAACACAATTTGAGTGCAAGATAATAGGGTACACAAAGGAAAAAAATGCTCTACACATCATATCCAAAAACTAAAATTAACTAAAATTTAATTTTTGAATTACCATCATAATAATTTACCACATCCAAGGATCTTAGTTTCATTAAGTGCCTTCCTCTTTTTAACCTTTAATTAAAACTTTTATTTTAGGATTACTTACATAGAAATATTCAAATAAGAGTAGTAAGTAGTACATCACTTACCTTGTATTCTTCAGGAATCCATGTTCTTTAATTTTTTTCCTTTTTATCTTTGCAATCCTCCTTTTTTCCTACAAATCATATTATCAACTACAAATATAAATGGAAGTGAGTGTTTTCTCCCTCATTTTGATAAAACACTAATTGAATTCAATTAAAAAAGTAGTGTTTATTTGATTATATAGGTGCGAAAACTAAAAATATCAGAATGTTGAACACATACAAATGATTAACTATTTTGATTTTATATAAGATGATAAATATATAAATTGATATTTTCAAAAATTAATAAGAAGCAATATAGTTATATTACACATTAATATTTGTAACTATCTTAATTTTTTGACTATGAAAATCATACAAAGAGATGACAGTGTATGCTTAGTGTCATAATAAAGAACATAAATAGAATATGAAAATGTCACTTATATGTGGATGATGACACAATACACTCTATTTTTCTAAATTTAGACTTATCTTAGATGAATATGATAGGTAACAGGTAGGATGAGATAAAGAAATTAGGAATTAGGAAATGACAAAACAATAGAAGAAACACAAGATAAATATAGATAAGATCATTATAGGAAAATAGTGGTGTAGTGAACTTGATTCCATTAAACATAAACTTTTCTTGGTTGATTTCACATCTGAATTCATCACTAAACATATTGCATATTTTGATGAGGAGGAATCCAAGATATCACACTTAAGGTTTTACAATGGATAAATAGATATTTTTTATTCTATTATATTTAAAACCTATTGTAGCACAAAATTTCACCCTTGTGAGTGGGTTATTTAGTCTATCTCACTCTTGGATATAAAATGGGATCAACCCTAGGCAATGGGTATCTTGTGATAGGGTTGGACCCCTAGATAAGGATGGTTACTCTTGGTATATCACCTAAACTACTAGTTTTGGCTAGGAAAAGGGTAAAAAGGGCTGTAAGGGATAATTGAAAGCATATAAAGGGTGATACACCAAACTGAAATACTCTCAAAATTTATTGAAATAAAAACTAAGGAAACTTAAAGATAACCTTCACTCACACAATATCTCAAACTAGTCATTTTGCATCAATATTTCTAAACTAGGCTCCATAGATAAGAGGTAAAGCCATGATGAGTATCAAAACTCATACTATACCTTCATCAGTGATTTAAAAATAACAAATTTAGACCTATAAAAACATTGAAATACTATCAAAATTCAATAAATAAGGACAATCACCAAGGAATAACACTTCTCCACAAAATAATCATGCACAATCTAATTAGATCACTAGATGTAGGCAAAGAGATAGGTAAAATAAGTTATCTTATTGATTCAAGAGGCTATTCTTACAAATTTTAATAGGATTTTTCTTTTTTAAATGAGACTATATCTTTTAAACTGAATAATAAAAATGATATATAGGAGAAAAGGAAAGGTAGAGGAGAAGAAAGATTTCAAAAATCAATATATGTGACTCAACTACCCTCTACGAAGATATACCAAAGAAGAGGAAGAGGTAGATGGGTCTAAACAACTTTAAAATAATTTAGGTACTGATATTACTTATCAAATTAACCCTAAAAATTTAAAAATGTCTTCAATATCTCCCATTAGCATAAAAAGGCACTAGAGGATAAAATTTTCTTGAGGAAGATGACATCATGCTCCACTAACTTGAGAAAAGTCTCCAAACATTTAGAAGCTTCCTTAAATGTTATATCTTACTTAAGAAAAGTATCCAAACATATATAAGATTCATTAAATTATCCATATGTATTTATAAAATTATCCAAAAACATATAATCCTCCTTAAATGCTCCATTAATTCTCCTCAATTCTCTAAAACTCCTCCACTTGACTTCTACATCCCTTCTCCACTTGGCTTGTGTTGGCAACTTGGCAACATGGTTAGTCACTTTAGTATTTGTTGTTTAGAAGTACATAAAGTAAATTGAGTCTAATTTCACTTTGACATGAACTTTTTTTTCTCTTTGGGACACCATTATTTTAATATTAAACCTATACTTTAGTTCTGAATCTATATCTTCACTATTAGAGGCCTCTTGAGAGCCTAGGCCTCCATGAGAGTTTTCACCCTTAAGCTTGTCAATTACCTTAAAATATTAATTATGAAATTACAAGGTATTTTTAATTCCATATGATATTTTATTTATGATTTTTTTGTCCTTAACCAGACCTAGTTTTACATCACTCCATTAATGGAGGTCTTCAAGCTTGCTTGACTTTTTCATTTTTTTGCCATAGGAACTCCTGTAAAGATACCAAGGCACCTTAGAATCTATTTTAAGACATGTATATGTATTTTGGACTTTAATATAATGAATTAAAGGATAAGGATGAATTTTTAGGCCTCATTAAAGACCTATAACAATGGTGGTAGCCCCCATTAGACCTATAAAACTCATAAAATCATTAGAAAACTTGAGACTAGCCTCTTTGGAGCTTATAAAAATTTTAGGCCTTTCCATGTTTATTGGGAGATTTAAGTTGATTATTTTATATTCAATACTCTTTTGGTGGGTCCTATTCCTCCTTTGAGACCATAGCCTTTTATTCACTTGGAAACTCTTTAAATTACTTTGGGAAGGTCTACCACCTT
This sequence comes from Torreya grandis, assembly GCA_037957365.1. Lineage (NCBI taxonomy): Eukaryota > Viridiplantae > Streptophyta > Pinopsida > Cupressales > Taxaceae > Torreya > Torreya grandis. The sequence continues at coordinate 498,746 of JARHVA010004815.1, forward strand.
CTAGGTTTAGGTAGGTCTAGGGGTGTCTCTTTGCTGATTTGAGCCACTTGGAGTCATTATTAATTTTTAAAACTCACTAAAAACATGGTAATGTATTTTATAAAAACTATTTAGAACTTTTACATACATAAATCCTCCTTTTGAGATTTACTAAAGGCTCTTTTAAACCTGGTTTTGAGCATAGACTCCATTAATGTAGATATGTAAACTTGGTTTTACTCTCACTTTACATAAAATATGGGAATTATAAAAATTTTAAAAATTAAAAGACACAAAAAAATACCATCCTATAAAATTTCAAGTCATTTAATTGAGTATAACTCAAAAAATTCATCTTTTGGGGTTGCCTTAACTTGCATGTCAAATTTTTGAGCATGTGTAGCTCTGAGTTTTTCCATTTCATAAAGTTTTATGAGGTACCAAGACCTCATTAATTTTTAATTAATACCATGATTGACCCATAAAAATATTAAAATAATTTATTTTCCATTATTAACCATGAAAACCAATCATAATTACCAATTTAGGCCTACTACACACTCAAAAAATGAGAACCAAGAAACCTAGGAAGAGAGAAAAAGGCATATATTAAGATTTATAAGGTATTAATAGCTAATTATTTTTTAAATATTCCTTAAAATTTATTTAAAAACTATTAAAATCATTTTATTTAATCATATAACCATTTAAACCTCTTAAAAACATATTTTTCAATGGTCTTCACTTGCATGCCAAAATCCTAAATTTTTCAAATTTACACTTCTTCATGATTAAACTTAAAATTATGAATGTGATTAGCATAAAAAAATGTGTTAATAATTAAAATAACCTTATATTTCCTTAAAAACTCTCACATGAGGTTCAAACCATCTGTCATACCTTATAGCCCTCTAAGAAGCTTGTCTAGCTCCATGTTGACTGTCAACAGACAAACATAAGATTGTGATAAATAAACATACGATTAAACTATTAGTGTGAAATAATCAATATAATTTAAAATTATAAACACTACTTATCACCACCTATACCAATTTTTATATCTGGATTATGCCTATAAAGGCCTTAAAACTCATTTTTATCTAAACTAGCTAGTGGGTTGCTTGTGTAAATGACTATTTATGTCTACAAGAGGTCTATGAAAAAAAAAGGATGATTAAAATATTAATGTGACTAAAAAATATTATTTAAAATTATAAACACTCATTTTCACCACCTCTACCAATTTTCATAGCTGGATCTTGCCTTTAGAGACCTATAGATGCATTTTTCTCAAAATTATCTAGTGGCTACCTGAGAGAATGACTTTTCATGATTGCGGGAGACATGTAAATAAAAAATGAGTTATTTAAATAATAATTTGGAATTAAATATGTAATATAAATATTTATATTGTCATGTATTTAATTTTTACCAAATTTTAGAGTCTAAATCTACTTGTAAATGCTCAAAAGTCATAACTTTCTCCAAGACTACCCTAGGCTACCTTTGTGAATGACTTGGAGAGTGCCTCATATTTGAAAAAAAATGGGTATATAACTTATATATATAGATAATTTTAAAAAAATTAGTCATATTTTGGGTCATGAGGACCCTGTATACCAAATTTGGAGGTTAGATCACTTCTCTAGCATCTTCAACTCTTCAAATCTTCTCCAAATTAAACCTCAAGCTTATGATTGTGTATTCGATCTAAAAACATTTTATAAACCTTAGAAATGATTTAATTTCATATTATTATTATTATATCAATATTTATATTGTATTCATCATAGTCATCTAGTTATACAACCCTACAACTTTCATAAGGAGATCTCCATATGATGCTTGTGAGAGCACACTAGGTCAATGAAATTCTTAACACTATTATGTGTATATAACCCTTGAGTGATGATCATAGTGTCTTAAAAACATCATATAATCCTTTATAACCTTAAATTTAAAACCTTTTATTTTTTTATAATTTCCAAGCACTATGTCATTCATCTCACTCTATCATGGTTTCTTCATTTCATAAGCTAGTTATCAAGTCTTTTCAAGTGTACAGACTACAATATTTAGGTTAGAATTCAAATAAAAATAGTAACTTATCATTATTTTCACCTTAAAGTGAATGATAAATTTCTATTAATACTATTCAGTCTTCTAATTTAACCTAGATAGATCACTTGTTTATGTTGAGGTATCTCACACCAACAACTCTCCTTAGAGCACAATCAAATATCTATAGGTGATGTTTTTGAGTTAGGAGAATCAAAACATTAATTTTTTTCCTGAAGAGGATCTTATTATCAAAACCTAATTGTAGAGGCCTAAAATATTATGGGGAAGGCACTCAATTTTTTTGATAACACTAAGTAGGGTCATGAAACTGGTCTTCTCTTTCCACCATTAGATCATCCACTGCACTATGACTGCCTCTTCTTCAAAGCTTCAAAAAAAATATTTGTAGCTCATTGGATCATCTTTAGAACTTATTGGAACATCTTAAAATCTTAATGGATCATCTTTAGAGCTCACTAGAACATCTTTAGAGTTCACTGGAACATCTTTGGAGCTCATTAGAACATCTTTGGAACTTATTAAAACATCTTCAAAGCTTATTAGAGCATATTTAGAGCTCACTAGAGCATCTTAAAATCACACTAGAACATATTTAGATTTCACTAGAACATATCTGGATCTCACCAAAGCATATTCAAAGCTCATTGTGTTATATGATGATTTTTCAAAACTGTTTCCAAAAAGGTGTTGCCAAAATTGTTGATGACTTCTCAAGCCTTCAAATTCTCTATCAGTAGAGAGACATTAGGTTGTCTCTCAACAAATCTCAACAACCAACAAGAGGCTATAAAACTCCAAAAACCACATCAATACCTTCTAATATATATTAATACATCATCAAGTTAGGACTAGAAAGAGACTAGTCATGAAGGCAAAAGGTCACTGAATGATCTAGGAGAGTGGCCTAATCCATCTAGGAAAAAATTTCTTATATAGGCCAATTTTGGCCAATAAAAACCTTATGCCAATTTTATAGTCTGAAAACATTCATGAAAAATAGTGGAGTGTAATGTGTTTAATTAACTTAAATCACCTCCATGATGATTTATTGCTACCTACATACCCAATACTTTAAAGAGGGAAATCAAACCCATGTAGTTCTCCCAACTAGAGTGAAATGTGAGACTATGTTCTTTTGAATATATGTATGTAGCTATAATATGAAATTAATGATTTAAAATTATATCTCTTTAATTAATGTATAGGGATCTTGACTTGGCTTATGATTTATCCTTATAAATAATGAAAAATTTGTGCAAAATATGGAAAATTTTCTTAATATGTATAAGTGTAAATTTTTTGTACCAACTGAACAAATTTATTAACATGTATTTATAGGTGAATATTTTGAAAATTTACTTTATCAAACCTTATAAAATGTGTGTAAATATCTAAAAGGACAAGTTCAAATTTGAAAACTAGTTGTTATTTGGGATGCAATACACCACTATCAACTTAGGATAGATCTCTCTAGGAAGAACACATACAACTATGATTTTCATGGAATAGACTTAAGGTGTTTGTAGATATCTTGATCATTTTAAATTTGAATTTATATATAATGATAATGATAAACAAAGGGTCTAACCTTAATATAGATGAATGGGTTAGAGGAATGGCTAATAAGAGTAATGCAATTGGGTGTAAGTCATGTGGTTAGGAATATGTCAAGAATTATCATCCCCCCTATTCTAGAAATAAAATTGCTAGAGTAAAGGAGAAAGATTTTGATTATGACTATGTATAACACACTTTTCCTTTGATTATATATTTGAATTATGTATGTCACTTTAACTTAACAAACCCTAAAACAATTCATGAATTAGTCAATTTGCTCATTTTATTTTTTCAAAAACTAAACTTTAAAATTTGAATAATTGAAAATAGAGTAAGGTAGGAGTACACCTATACACATGTGAAACCAATTTAAATCAATGGTGAATTGAGAGTGATCAAATAACTAATCAACATATTGAGTTAGAAATATACATTTTCCAAATCTCGTGAAAAAAGAGTAGAACCTAATTTACTAATCCAACATGGTGAAACCAAGCTAGGCTCACTAGAAATGATGCCAATACCATTGAGTGTCACTATACTCAAATTGAAATCACCCACAAGATTAAAATCATACTAATATAAATGAATATATATTATAGACTTTCATTATCTAAAGGGAATACATTTTATTAATTCTACCATCATGATCGTATTGCTCATAGACTTCCCTTTGAATTGAATTGGAATATTTTTATCTTTTCACTTTGAACATTGAAAATTTTAATTTCACATATTTGAATATCTATATTATGAATGAATATCATTCCTACTCTGAGTATGTGTCAATTATATAAAATAATATGCATCTATATGCTATTTTTTTTCAATATGTAACTTTGATTTTTGTAACTTTTTTGCACATGCACATGTATATGTATTAAAGTGTGTATGATTATGTAATTTGAGTTTTTGATAAGTGAGTAAATATAAATTCCATATATCCATATAATATATATGGATGTTAAAATATCTATCATAATTTTTATTTTTAAATCACTTTGAATATTTTGAAAACCTATATGTTTCTATAAAATCTAATTTTGCATTATTTGAATCTTTGAAAACATATACATTATATTTTTTATCTTTGAACCTATATTTTCTCCCAAATTTACACATGGAGGTTTGGATATCTAAGACAAACCCACTGTGATGCTCCTCTATTGAGATGAGGGATGTATCATGTAAGTCACTCATCTCAAAGGAAGAGTTAACTGTATCATGATAAAGATATGTTCATATAGTATTATGCCATCATGTTGGAGAGTGAATTATCATAAAAAATGTAAATGTAAACTGAATCATATATGTAAAATATTGAAATTGAGGAAATAAGTATCATTTATAGGTAGATATAACAAATAAGTATGTAATAAAGTAACCATTTGAATTAGATTATGCCCTAGAAGAGCATAATGAAGATCATGGCACCACTAATCAAGACCATAAAATAAAAAAACACACACATAATAATGCCACACAATTTCATACAATAATACCAAGGGCCACATATAAGGGACATGTTAAAATTTCACATAGGCAATGATTGCACACACAAGACCGAGGGCCATAAACAATGTACATGTTCAAATGTCATACATACAAAACAATTATCTCATAGAGATGCTTAAATAACTTGCACACAAGGGAAAATCACCACATACAATAAGAAATAAATATTAATTATATTATTGAAAAAAATAAATAAGATTGAATAAACATATAACAAATAAAAACTAGTCTATTTTGTTCATATTTGAAAATGTTATATTGTTAAAAAATAACATATCTAATATCAAAATGTAAAAAATGAATGATTTAAAAATAAAATGGTGAGATATTTACTCAACATTTCATTTGATTTCATTAATATATAAACAAATTTATAGTGTAACTTGTATATTTTATATACCCCAACATAGGCAAGCTCAATAGGTAGAAGGGAAGTCCAACATTAAAGGATGCATATGTAATGTATGTCCTACACAAAATTCATAAACCTTGTGAAATTCATTTGTATAGAAAATAATATAATATATATCAATAAATAACATGTGTTAATAATTAAACTAGCATCTTATGTCATGATCAAGACTTGATTTTGATTTTTTAAAAATATTTTGAATGTTATATTTTTACAATATTTTTATTTTTTGGATTTTTGAAAATTTATGTTTTTTTTATATTTTTGATTTTTTTTAAATATTGAATTTATGTATGTTATCTACGTAAGTTAATGATATTCATAGGCTTATTCATAGGTTTCTCTTTGAGTCTAACTAGATGGTAAGCTCTTATACCTAATGTTTCAATAATTAGGAATGGGCACCACCAATTATGATCGAACTTGCCTTTAGTTTATTTGTATACATTGGTATTTTTATATTTTTATTTTAATAAAATATCCATAATATGAAATTAACAATTATTAACATTAATTTTGTATGTGTGTTTGATGCAATATTTATATAAGTTGAGATGCTCAATAACTTGGATATACTCGTTGTCATGCATTTTTAATTTATGTAATAATTTTTCCTGATACTCATTTTCTTTGATGATGTATCTAAGAGAGATTCATAAATAATGGGTTTTAGAATCTAATGGTAATATTAATTCTATGCCATAAATAAGAGAATATGGTGTATCTTTTATTTTTGTATGTATGCTTGTGTGATATGACTAGAGTGTGTAAATAATCTGATTATGCCAATCTATACTATGTTTTGTGATGTTTTCAATTAATATTAAGACCAATGTATTGTTTTTAACTTCTAGTTGTCCATTTCCTTGTGGGTAATATGGAGTGGAGAGGGTATGATGAAAATTTAATTTAGCATAAAAAATCTTAACTATTTTATTTTTGAAAGATGATATATTATATATAATAATAGGTCATGGTAGTTCAAACCTTGAAATAATACATGTAATTAATAATTAACATATATATTCCCCGTAGTAAAAATTTAAAGGTATGGTTGTATGCCACATCCTTGAAAGTGTCTCATCAGCCATTCAAAATGAATACACCTTAGGATAGGATAGTGATTTGGTAGATACACATGTGAACTATAATCCTCAAGTGATGGATTTAAAATATAATGACCCATAATTATTAAAACATGAGGATAATTAATTACATAAGGTGGGAGTAAGTGTGTACTACAAGTCTTTTTTATACTGTGAACACTAAGCTCTACCAGGACTTGCCAAATTCCATCTTTGACTCACTGGGTATTATGGACATGGGGGGAGATAGGGACCACCTTGAATTGAATTCCTCATCATAATTATGAAACATGAAGGTGTGGAATAATATTCATATAGGAGGGATTAAAAATATTATACTGAGAGTAAATGAACATAATGTAGGCTTGGTGAAAGAATTCATTGCCAAGTGGAATAAGAGGGTCATGGAGCTAAGAGGGGTCATAATATTGGTCATGAAGGAGTTTATTGAAGAATATATGGGTATTCCATGAGATGGATAAAAGGAATATAAAGACAAATTGAAAAACTATGAGCTTATATAGAGGTTATTTTACATCAATTAATTCATTAAGATAGACAAAACAGGGTTCCCTTATGTAAACCTTTCATGCCAATGGCCCAAAGTATGCTTGCAAGTAATAAATTACTTGATGCTTGAAAATAAGAATAAAATAATATTATCTCATCACTTTCTAATGCTAAATAATTTTCATGGGTATAAAATCAGCCTTCTCTTTTATCTCCTCACATCCCTAGAGAGCACTTCTCTCGCACACTAAATAAATGAAGCAAATCCCATTCTACACTAGGGCCTTATCCTATTACAATTTAAGCATGGTGAGACCTTATGGGGTATGGAAGTTAATTTGGAGGGGTCCTCTATTAAGGATGAATCTCCTAAGTAAGACCCTAATTTAGGGTCTTATTGTTTGATAATCAATACTTCCCATGCTAGCCTTTTATTCAAAACCTTTGTTGAAGACCTTCCCTTGAAACTCACTATCCCTAAACATAAACCACTATTTTTGGATGAGGGAACCTATAGGAAATTCATGGGAAAAGTAAATACCCCCTTGATAGAGGAGATCAAATCTAAAAAAGAGTATCTATAAAAATTTAACAGTAAGCTTTATGAGGCTATGATGTGTCTAACAGGCCTTATATAGGACTTGAATGCCATGAGTAGAGAAGTTTCCAAAATAATTCAATTCTTTGATCATTATATTAATGTGGAGTGGACCCCCATAAATCAACACATGATGGTGGCAGAGACCTCTTCTCCCAAGATCCCCCTCATAACCCCCACCAAGAAGACTCCAGTCAAGGAACAAGTATAGAAGAGACCTCAAATAGTTCTACCTAGGGAGGATGCAGAAGGTACCAAAAAAAGATCAAGGGAAAAAATTATAAAGAGAAAATAAGGTACAAAAGAGAAGATGAGTAAGGACATAAAGGAATCAATAAAGGTATCTCCCCTCCTAGAATAGTATATTGTTTATCTATGTGTTATTTTTCCTTCTATAGGGATAGTTAGCTAGTACTATTAATTTTCTTTGTTGTTTTACCCATGGGGCTTGTTACTTTAATTTACACTTTTTAACTATGGCTCTTAGTCCCTATAAAACAATTTTATTTACCTTATTAAATAAAAAAATGTAAAGGTGTGACCTTGACCCATTTGGTCAAATATTTTTTAGAGGTAATGATGATCTTTTGACTATTTGATAATTCTACATTTAATTTTTTCAATAAAATTGAAAAACCAAAGGGAAAGTGGCAAAGGTGAAATTTTGGGTTATATTCATATGATGGAGCATGATTGAGGTTGTTATGATTTTGATATTTTGTCTAAAGTTTTGCATTTTCATGAAATTCTTTCTAAATTTTAGTCTAGTAGTAACCTTTCCATTATAATTTATGAGACATAACTTTTCCACTAAAGTGACCACCCCATTCACTATCGTGTACCTCTAATATGGATATTTTTGCTTCTTAAAGATGTAATCATAAGACTAATTACCCATAAAATGATATTTTTAATAAGGATCTTTCAATTATAACATAACACATGGATTTAAATTGTAATTTTCATTTATCATCACGTATTTTTTTTGTGATAACATCCTAATACAAGAAATTTTATATATTTCTATACCATTCAAAATTTAGTACATTAAAATTGATTTACATAACTTAAAAAGCATAAAAGGCTATTGTAATAACTAAATGATGCCTTCCTAGAAGGTGCAGGGAGGCAGATAAAAGGCGCCCTCCCACAAGGGGGAAGAGAAGGATGGAAGGTAAATGGAAAACTGTTGGTGGAGACCCAAGAAGGAGGTAATAATCCTGGAGGGATAGCAGGAGAGGCAGAAATAAATGAAGAAATAGAATTATACGCTGATAAAAAGACTGGAATACCTACCAGTACTACCCAACAGGATTACTCTCTTGCTGTGGTGGGGTAGAAGACTGAAAAGGAGAAAGAGAAAGAGCATTTAAACAAGGAAAAATTCTCAGAAGAGCTGAAGGTAGAGTACTCCAAACAAAAGAAGTGGTCCTCTCTGTTTGGCAAGAAACCCAATGAAAAACTTCTCTTCCTGCCAGTTATTACAAAATCTTGCTGGGAGAAAGGTGAGTTTCAAGTTTTTATCCCAGATTCTTTAATAGATTTTTCCGTGTCTTCTTTGGAATTCACCCTAGTGGGTAAATTTTTAGGGGCAAGACCAGATATAGAATCCCTTACTAAAATGGTTAAAATAAAATGGGTCATTCATGGAGAGGTCGAAATGGCTCCAATGTTGAATGGTTTTTTCTTGTTTAATTTCAACTGTAAAGAGGACATGAAGATGGTTCTGTGTGGAGGACCGTGGTCTTTTGGCAAATGTTCTTTAACTATTAAAAAATGGGAACCTAACATGGATCTTTCAAATTCTTTCTTCTTAAACACTCCCATTTGGGTAAGACTTCCTGGCCTCACTCTTGAGTTTTGGCACGAGGACATTTTTAAAGGTATAGCTAGCTCTTTTGGTGAACTAGTGGCTTTGGATAATGCAACGGTTACCAGATCCAAACTTCAACAGGCCAGACTATATGTTAAAGTTGCAGATTTGAATAATCTCCCAGAAAAAGTGGATTTAATTTCTAAGCATGGCAAAAAAGACTCAAAGGTTTATTTTTGAAGATCTACCCAATTCATGCTATGTTTGTAAAAGATAGGGGCATTGGGCCAAAAACTGTCCGTACAAAATAAAAAATTATTCAAGCAATGTTCTGGATGACAGAAAGACTAAGGTTCAGCACAAGAAAGTATGGATACCCAAAGAAAATAATCTACAAGAACTAAAGAACAATGAAGATAATAAAGTCCTGCATGCTGAGGAGGAGAAAGATATTTCTAATGAAGATCCCAAAGTTCCACAATCAGAGGTGGATGAAGAGTTTGCTGATGAGAATGAAAATTCTGAGCAAGAAGGTAAAGGGCTGCAATTAGAAACCATAATTCCTGAACAAAGAATGGTCGATTTGATAGATTTATCAAAACAAATTGTGGGCTGTCAAAAGATGGAAGACCAATGGGGAGATGTAGAAGACATAACTAAGCGGGAGAAAGGAAATTTTGTGGAAAGAACTGAAAATAAATTAGAGAAAGGAGAACCTCTTGATTCTCAGTCCAGGGAGATTCAGGTTGAGAATGTTCCCCCTCTGAAGGAGCTAAACGTAAATGATAAAGGAGAAAACATAAAGCACTTTCTAAACCAAAGAAAAGTGCTGATAAAAAAGACCATTACAAAGGGCGTTGAAACAAGAAGCAGCAAAAAAGACTAGAAATGAAGGTGATACATCCGGCTTCTATAACGGATAAATCTGGAAAAGGAGATAGACAGTTTTTAAAAGTGAAACCGGATGTTGGCTCTCTTGACAGATCAGGAAGAATATCTGCAAAGAAAAATAGAGAGCTAGAAAGTAAGCAGAATATTGCTGATGGTAGGCAGGCAACTATTCTGGACTTTGCCCCTCAAAAATAGTTATAAAATCTTTCTTTGGAATGTTAGGGGGCGGAATATAAAATGAATAATGATGCTGCCCCTGTTTTTTCCTATTTTTGCTGCTAGTTTTTAGTAGGCTTAAGGACTATTGATCCTGGTTTTTGTAATTGCTCTATCTTTTTTATCCTATCATAGGGTTTCGAGGCCCCTTCAAAACCTACTTTTACCTCAATCTAAAACTAAATGATGCCTTAGTTTATGCATAGTAAAATTCATCTACCCATCATTGATGTTAATAGGGATCATTCAAGTTGCACTAGCCATTGCATCAATATATTTAATGTCTTTACATGTTATTCTTTCTAATAAGAATGTTTTGAAATTCATCATTAATATTTATACCATGTCTTCTTATGGGAATAATTTTTTTCTTAGTTTGATAAAAATCTAAAAACTTGACTAATCACTAGCTAATAATCTTCATATGTTTTTAGATATGTTATTTGTAGTGTTTTTGTGGATGATATACCAAGTATAATAACCTTTTACTTTGATATATTTTTTGTACATAAAAATCCTAAGCAAATATCAAATGGTAATCGTTGACCTTTTAGATTGATGAAGAATATACCTACTCTAATGTTAGTGGTACATTTTGATCCATCAAAATACATGATCCACTTGTCATTATTGATGTGATATGTAGTGAAATCATCTCAAAATTCATCATTAATGGATGATATGTCTAATAATGGAGTTGATGTGAGGTGATCTATAATAATTTTTTATTTTATTGACTTTTTACATGTTATTTTAAAGCTAAATTCCATGAAAAATATTATGCACTTGGAAATGCATCTTGATAAATGAGATTTAGAAATGAGAAACTTTAGTGGGTTCACCTTTGTGATATCTTATGTCTCATTATTATGCATAAAGTGCTATAATTTCTTTATGGTGAACACAAGATATAAAAATTATTTTTTCCATGGGATTGTAATATTTATCGTAATTGACTAATGTATAACTCATATAATAACTGGCACAATCATTATGATCATAATCATATTATGTGAGCAAAGCACACAAAGCATGCTATGTAGCTAAGATGAATAGTAGTAGGGGTCTATCTAGAATTAGTAGCATAAGAATAGGTGGATTGAGTAGATATTATTTTATTTTATTAAAACTCTATTGACAGCTAGCATCTCATTCAAATTTGGTATCCTTATTTAGTAAGTGTGTGAATATTGTCTTACCTACCATTTGATCTAAAAATCATCATATTGATTTAATTGTTTATTGGGAGAAGAATTTGGATTATAACACTACATAGGATATTTGTCTAATATTCATGCATTCTGTACTCATTTTGTCATGTGTAAGTCTATTTTATCATACCTCCAAGACTTATAATAGGTTAGAATATTAACAAACTCTAATTTTGGTGCCAAGTATGACAAGAAGATGAATAGTCATAGACTAGAAATGTCTATAGATACCTATGTTTGTAATAAGAATAGAGTTCCACTTTTAAATAGATCAATAGAGACTTATCTAGTTATGGTTACATTTGTGATTTATTAATTTATTTCTTGTGTGTGTTCTCATGTATAATGTTTGATTAATTTTTATCTAATTTAATTTGAATCCTCTATTTATGTTAATGAATCACTGGTTATTCTTAATTCCTACTTAATGCACGATAATTCATACTTACTATTTTTATGTTATCTAACCTCTTTTATGAATATGATACACTATTATGTGCACTAAATTATATCCTAGATATCCTCATTCTTAGCATGTTATGATGATTCATGAACCCCTAATAATAATGGTGCAATGAGCATGGATCACTCTTTCTAGAGGAAACTATGCTAAGATGGTTACTAGGGTAGAGAGATATTAAGACATGGTTAGACCAAAGAATATGTTATTTTGTAGAAGGATCAAAATAGACTGGTCTTACCATACATGAAATCATTTAAGAGCACATTTATAGAGAGATTTATGATTTTTTTTGGTATGAGTTGCTTGAATTTCTAACTAATTGGTTAGCACAGTAGGAATATATTTTTTAACCTAAGAATAGAAGAAACAATAATCTAGACTGAAGGAAAGATAGATTAGCTACAAAAGTTATAAACTAGCTAGAATAGAGCAATAGATTAATGGGTTACTAATACTATAGATAGATATATAACTAAGTTTGTAGTACAAGGATACATAAATTTTGAAGCTATGAAGGACTTGTTTTTAAGGTAAATTTTTTTAGAGACTAAATCTCCTTGTGAATATGTTGGTTGTGGAGAAGGCCATGGTGCCTACTCCAGCCAATATGAAGTAGTCATTTAGGGCATATGGGGGTGTGTATGACATGATAGTGAATGATGATTGAATGAGTGGATAAGGATTGAAACTAAATATATAATGGATACACAAGGGAAGAAGAGTCAAAATAAAATTATGGATTTAGAATGTGAGCTATGATAATAGAATAGATGGATTAAATAGAAGAATACCTAGGTAGCTACGAATAGAGTTAAGAGTATCAATAAGATAGATGACGAATGAGTAAGAAAATGTGATGAGGGAGATTAATAATGAAGGATGAATAAATAATATGATGAATTTTCATAGAAAGAAAAGAGTGAGAGATGTTTGAAGAGGAAGGAGAGAATAGAGTAAAATAAGAGTAGTTAGATGATAGATGTAGTGTAAAACTACAAAAATGGGTATTATCAAAATAAGTACATGAATAATTAAGAAAATAGGTAGAAAAAATTCATAATCATAGGTTTAATCATAGAATAAGTTGCAAGAAAGAATCATTCACTAGAAGAGCACACATCCCCGCAACCTAATTTATTATATTTGAGTGGAATTTTTCAACCAGGTTGATAGGAAGATATTGGTTTAGAAGGTCTATTTTTATAAAAAGTATATTTTTGGGGAAATAAAATTGAAACAACATCAATTCCAAAGGCTTTAAAGCTATAGGGTTTGTTGGAACCATGAAGAGAAAAGAAGAAAACATACAAAAATAGAGTGCAAAATTTGACTCTCCTAATGGACAAATAAATATTCATAGAATGAAAGTAAGATCACATAGAACACAACCTCCTCTTATAACAACTATGTATTAGATCTCCTCAACACAAGTTTGCACAATGGGTGTTTTAGGAGAATTTATAAATATGGAAACATATGATGGGTCTATGGATCTTGAACAATACTTGCTAACCTATGAAATGAGATGGCAAGCTAAGGGTACTACTAATGAATTTATCAAGAAGTATGAGTTAATAGGGGAACTGAATGAAATATCACTTGAGTTTATATACCTTAGATAAATTTTATAGGCAAGTATACAATAGGTTAAGAAATGGCTTATCATAGAGTTCAAAATAAATAAATAAATGTACTAGTTAGACTAATCAAGACTTGAAGGAGATAAGGAAAAACTTGGGAGAATCAGTCTATGATTATGATCATAAGTTTTTTGATGTTATGAACAAGGTGGAATTTACCTTAGTAGACAAAGATAAAGCTATGTTGTTTATCAAAATACTATGTTCTAGAGAGAGATTTACTATAACATAGATTAAATATGATACTAAGGTAGATGTTAGAGCAACTTCCCTATAAGTGGATAAAATTGAAGACTATGGAGAAGCTCCCATCATAAGTTCTAAGTTTAAAAACACATTAAAAGATTTTATGAAGAGGATGGATAAATATCATGAGTTATATGAACCTAAACTAAATCTATGGTGCATAGAGTGTGGGAAAGAAGGACATCACAAGAATGATTGTCCTAACATCAAGATAGAGTTCTATGAAATATGTCGAGTAGTAGGGCATGCAACAACATAGTGCCATCTCCTATAGTAATATGTCAAGAACCTATAGATTTTATATTGTAATTTATCTAAGTTGCATAATCATGATGAAAATAATTATAGGGCTTCATAGGAGATCAAAGAAGACATCACCAAAAATGTATTTGCCATCACTATGCAGAAAATGTCCTTGGTGAAGTAGAAAATTCCAATCCCAAAGGTAGATAAAGGTTGTGTGACCCAAGTAGGTCTATAATGGATTATTAGTTCACCTTAGTAATATCCTCAAGATCTAACTAGTTGGACCCCTCCTTCATTGAGTTAGACACCACCATCATCGTAATACTAGTATGTAGCACCCTAGAGTCTATCAATTATGCAACAATAATAAACTAGCTGGACTCCATCAGTTATGCAAAAAAAAATTAGAATTAGAGATAATATCCAAAAATATCAAAATTTGAATACAGTGCAAAAATAAGGAGGGTATAGAGGAAGTTATCAGTTGAACAAAGGAGGATCTAGGGGCAGATACAAAAGAGGTTATAAAGGTGACAAAATAAATAAATATCAATGCCATCCTTTACAATGATATTTTTGTGGAGAGTATAATAATGTGTAATTCAATTTCCATTTGAATCCCCAAATATTTTCTTACTATGCATACCGTAGAGTATATGAATATCAAAATATAGAAGACTATCCTATCTTGGAAAATAAAAGAAAAGATAAGGCCATCAAGAATGTTAATATGGTGAATGTGTAGCATAATGAGGATGCATTCCTGAACACTAATACATGACACCATCATGTAGAAAAAGGTTTTAATCCTCTTGAAATGCCTCGAGATTAGGGAATATGGAAAGCAAAATAGGACAAATAACTAACCCAGCTATAGAAAATGGGCTCATGTATGAAGTTGTGTAGATGTCAAAAAACATTTAACATCAAGACACTACTAAAGGATATACTATAACAATAGATGCCCAAATGTATGTCTAGAACATGTGAATTATGCATTAGGATGGATTTGTTACTACATTTATAGTTTTACTAAAGGTTTTAAGCATACTACATAATGAATACATAATCTACTAGAGTGTGTACAACAAGGGTAGTACAAGATAGAAAAACTTGTTTGGTATGCCAAAATAAAGAAGACATGAGATGTAGATGAATAAATCAACATTGAAGTTGTGGAATATGAAATTTCAAATGTTGTCTTTGATTTTGGTAGCATAGTCAACATGATTCCTAGATCTACACAGGAGGCTTATCGAAGAATGATTCTAAGTTACAACCTAGTAACTCTGAGCTTAGATGACTATGGAATAGTTGAGACCAATGATAGATTAGAAAATATTGAGATCAAAGTTAGATAATTGACCCTATGAGGTGACTTTGAAGTCATCGATATGAATACAAAAAACAACACATTACCTTGAATTGATTGGCAAGAAATGGGTATATGATGATCAGATGACTATCAATACTATGCAAAATCCACTAGAAGTGCATCAAGGATATAAGTTATTCATCATTAATATAAATAGGGCACATGAACCCTACATCATTTTGGCTGAACTAGACTCTCCTTATGTTGCATAAAAAACAACTAGATGAAGGTAAACATGGAAGATAACCTAAAATCTCTGCATGCAACTGGTTATAACTTTTTGTATGAGTATACTAAACCTCAGGTATAATCTCTACTTAGTAGTTGAAGACACATGAAAAATGGAAGCCTAAACCAATAGTTAATTGCTGGCAACCCAATTTATCATAGAAAATTGTGCATTCATGTTTTTAAATCCCTTACTCATTCAAAAATTGACTTTATAGATGATCATATGAAATATTATATAGAGCCGACTAGATAATGCACTTTGACTTGGGAAATAGATTTATCTATCAGTGGAGACTTAGACACACACCTACTTAATTGGGCTCATGATGATAATGAACTTTGACCTATGATAATGGTCTTTACTTAGGAGAGACAACTTCCTATGTACTATGAAACTGAGGATATCAATCAATTCATTTTGTGCCTAAAAGTTCATGTACCTACCATTAGTCAGTGGGTTAGTGCCTTGAATTATAATTTGAAGGGAGTTACAATGAGATGGTGGGGAATGTATAAACCTGATCAATTTGATTTAGATGATGCATGAAAACTCATGATTAAAAGGTTATAATTACCATATGTCATCATAAGTAATTGGCCTTTATTCAAATAAGGTGAGTGTCCTAAAATCCATGTTCACAAATGTGTTGAAGTCTAGACTGAAGAACATGTGGCACCAAAGTACTAGGTTCACATCTTTCATTATACATTGGCTCTTTTACCATTAACATGGATTATGCATCAATAATGTAGGAGGGATACAAAGCATTGGGCACAAGTGCAAAGTTAATTTATATAGATGTTTTTTTGTTGAATATGAGAACCCTCTGGTTTACAATGTGCTACTGAAAATCAAACATTTCCTATGTCATAGGTGCAGAGAAGATTTAATCACCATGATCCAATCAAATACATAGAAGAACATATCCTATGATCTAAATACAACATTACAAAGATATAAATCTACCAATATAAAAGAAAAATATCTCATGAAACTATGCCACTGAATACAAGATGAAGAAGAGGACATTGAAGCTTCATATACTGATGGTGATATCAATCTAGTTGATTTGTTTGAAACTAAACATCTAGTATAACCATTCAAGAACCCAGTTGCAAAACCTACTGAAGAATACAAGCTATGCAACATACAAATTATAGAATAGGAAGGGAAATGAATGATACAAGAATCTATTATTGAGAAAAAGTGTAAGATTTACTAGTATCCTATTAAAAATCATGTAAAAAACATCAAAATTGAGGAGATTCCTAAATTGGAATATATAGGTGATTATTAGACTGAAGCTAAAGTTCTTGAAGCAATGAAAATCCTATGAGATTATCAAGATGTTTTCCCCACTAAAGTTTTAGAGGTTATAGGATTTGATCCATATCTAGGTGAAATGAAATAAAACTCAAGGAATTCACATGAACCACAAGGAAATGACCATACAAGTTGAATCTAAACATGAAGTTAAAGGTGAAGATTGAACTCAATAGAATGCAAGATGTAGGTATAATCTATCCTATAGAAAAGGTAGATTGGGTTATTCTCATAGTAGTGTAGCCTAATAAAATAATGGAGATTAGAGTATATGGTGATTATCAAATATTTAATGATGCATGTTTGAATGATCCATTTGTAATTCCCTTCACAAATAAAGTTTTGTAATTGTTCATAGGTCATGAAGTTTACTCTTTCATAGATGGCTTCAATGGTTATCATCAAATACCCATCACAGAAGAAGATAGAGATAAAATGACTTTTACCATGGAATTGGGATCCTTTACATACAAGGTAATGCCTTTTGACATCAAGAATGAACCTATAATTTTTTCTTGTGTAGTGGTTACTGCATTCAAATATTTCATTCACAACATCTTAGAAGTCTATCTTAATGATTGGGTAGTATTTTATTTATTTAAATAACATTTGTCTAAATTATGTCTCATGTTATAATGCTACTAAGCATTGTGTATTATGATAAATTAAAAAAAATGTTTATTTTTTACACCTTTTGGTGTATTACTAGGTCATGTAGTGTTTAGTGAAGGCATTTTCATAGACCAGGCCAAAATTGCAATCATTTTGATTATGCCTCCACCAATCAACTCCATGGAAGTGCAATATTTTCTTGGCCATAAAAGATACTATCAAAAGTTTATCAAAGGATATGCAACCATTTCATATTTATTTGAGTATTTACTATACAAATGTGTAAAGTTTGTCTAGAATCTCGAGTGCCAAGCAACCTTTATTGAATTGAAGTAGATATTAGTTATTATGCCTAATCTCATTTTTCCAAATTAGAACAAGCCCTTTCATGTGCACATTGATGATTTAGGTATCACATTCATTATTATGATTATGCATCTAGGAAATGGTGGAATCGACCATCCCATACATTTTATAAACCATAAATTATGTAATATAGAAAATAATTACATGACAACCGAAAGAGAAGCACTAGCTATAGTGTTCATCCTACAAAAATCTGTACACTATCTTCTTGTGACACCATTTAAAGTTTTCATAGATCATCAAGCTCTGCATTACCTTGTCAATAAGCTGATGCTAGGAGGCCTCATTTCTCAATGGTTGATTCTATTTCAATAATTCTAATTTTACATTGACATCAATCCTAGAAGAGAAAATGTGGCGATGGATCATATTAGTCACATCACAAATGGGGAAGAAATAGAAGAACTATAGGTGGATTCTATTGATGCCCATATATTCTACATTTTTATGATCCCTAAAAATATCAAAGCAATTTCTAATTTCTTTGAACACTAAATATTCCCTATGTACTACCAAGAAAGATAATTATCACTAGAGATTTGCCATATAAAATTATAAATGGGTTATTATATCATTTAGGAAGGATGAAGTACTACATAGGGTAGTTCTAGAACATAAAAAACCACAAGTTTTATAAGAGACACACCAAGGAATAGCAAGAAGACATTTTTCCAGAAAAGTCATTGCCAGAAAGTTGTTATAGAGTGGGTTATGGAGGCTTAATCTTTTTCAAGATGCACATAGAGTAGCACAACATTGTGATGTATGTCAACGTATGGGTAAACCACTACAAAGAGATGAAATGTCCTTTCAGCCTTTGTTATCCAAACAACCTTTTGAATAATGGGGAATTGATTTTGTTGGACCTATCAATCCATTGAGTAAATGTAGTAAACCAAGGTATATTATAATTATGATAGATTACTTTACCAAATGGGTTGAAGTTTTTATAACACCTAGCTATGGTGTAAATGACATAATAAAGTTTGTCTATGAGAATATTATTACAAGGTTTTGATGCCCCATCAAGCTTGTTAGTTATTGAGGAACACAATTCCTAAAAACATCATCAAAGATCTTGCTAAAGAATTCATGATTTATCATCATAATAGTACTGCATACTATTCATAAGCTAATGGCCAAGCTGAGGCTTCTAATAAATTATTGGGAAAAATGTTGATAAAGATCTATGATGCCAAGAGGGATGATTAGGAAGATTGAATTTATATAATTATTTGGGCATATCTCATGCACTGTAAGAGGGCTATAGGTTTTACTCCATTCTAGTTGGTTTATGGGATTGAATCAGTTATGTTAATGGAATATTTGGTATCGAGTCTATGAATTGCAATGGTCATGAGACTAAGATACCATGAGTATCTCACTAACAAACTTATCAAACTAAATATGATGGATGAGTATCGACACAGAGCATCTTAGATGTAGGAAGTTCATAAGTAGAGATAGAAGGCATGGCATGGTAGGAATCTATGCCATAAGAAATTTCAAAAAGATCAACTAGTTTTGTTATATGATAGTCATTTTAGAGCATTTCTAGGCAAATTACATATTAGATGGAAAGGGCCTTATGTTATACATGAAATATATTAATAAGTAACTATTGTTTTGAGAGATCTATAGGTAAATATTTTACAAAGGTAGGTGAATTGTTTTGAGAGATCTATAGGTAAATATTTTACAAAGGTAGGTAAATGGTTGTAGGCTTAAGACCTACTACCAATAGGCTTAATTAATCTCATTATTATAAGTGAGTGGGTACTAAGTAGCACCAAGTAGATTAGGATTTCTCCTTTCTGCATGTTTTCTTGTGTGTTTCTTTTTATCTCTCTATGTGTGTGTGTTTGTAGATGATCTCTTTATTATCATTTACGAACCAAAATACCAAGTCTAGTGTGTGCTAACCATGAATTGGAAAATTCATGTGTGATATTATGGATGTCAGTAAGAGATAAATAAATAAATTAAGTCTGAGAAATATATAGACAAGTCACATCAACCAAGATCTTCATCATATAACAATCATTCATAAGTAGTTAATACTAGATTTAAGGTTCAATTGAATCAATCTTAAATAAATTAGTATAAAGTCAACACCATGTACTTGTACTTCCATATAGATAGAAAATAACATAATGGTGTATATCCACACATATGCGAATGACTAATTATCTTAATTGTTAGATCATATAAGATTTTCCACATCAATAATTACATTCATGCTGAATAGATAGCTAAGCATGGCATTTACATGGAAACCAATAGGCACAAAATCTATAAAGGCATAACCTTGTGAACCAAGTATAAATTTCATACTTTTAAATATTTTCCCATGCTGAATTTCAAAGTTTGGAGATAATTATACTACACAAAGAACCAACAAAGTTCAAGTCATCACTCAGTAATCCTGGATACTTCATAACTCATTAGGGGTTTGATATATGCACAAAAATAAATAATGGGTGTCTATCTACCTCTATGAAAAACAAAATATAATGATCTTTAGCCATTTGATTTTCTTCAACTAATAAAAAAAATATTTCACCTAGACCCCACCAATGTTACACAACCACTAGCTCTCACAGTCCCCCACCATTTCCATAACATATATGTCGAGATCCTACTTCTAATTCCTAATTTTTGTGACTTGGGGGATATTGTACAAGTCCTACTTAGCTGATAAAATGATGATAACATCTACATTGGCCTAGACACCATGCTCATCATCAAAACAAAAGTAACGTACTGAGATTTGGGCATGTCTACACAAGGGGACTCCCTTGCTCCATACAAGATGAGAACTCCACCTATTCTCTAGGAGGTTAGATTTTTGTATGTTTATGGATCTAAAGGGATCCCAATTGGATAAATTTGTGATGAACCAGTGTGCATTTTGGTAGAAAGCATCACAAGGAGGTTCTAGTAGAAAACCAAGTCTACCAAGCAAATTCTAAAAGGGGTCATTGATATTTCCCACTGTATGATCCACCAAAATGATCAATTTAATTAGTCTAAATAATTTTTTTATGATCTATCTAATCACAAAAATTGACAAGTGTCACACATCTCCCAAGAAGACATTCCAGTATTAGTGTTGGAACACAACTAGATACTGCGAAGGGTGGTGAATTAGTATGTCAACTAAAACTAGTCTTCGAAATACTTTTAAAGTAGATTAAAATATATATGCAGATCAATTAAAACATGTAGATATCACACACACACACAAATACACATAACACCAAATGTATATGTCAAAAAACCATTAGGAAAAACCATGGTGAGAATAGCTACTAGAATCTACTGTTCTAATCTAATCTCACTGTTAAAACCTTACTAGTTACACATTAAAGGGCACCAACCCTAAGGAGACACCAATCCCCTAATTTAAGATCTTCAACTCTAAGGAAGTACCCAATGCCTAATCTAAGCACCAAATTATTTTATTTGATGGCACCAACCTATCAAATTATTTTATAGAGATACAAATCTAGATTATAATATAGATTCATAAATGAATTCAATCCTTCTATTTTTTGTAATAGGTTTGTTCTATAACTATTCATGCTTTGCACATTATCTATTTTTTACTTTCTTCTCTCTACCCATCTATCTCTATGTCTAGATCCATCTCTATTCAACACACTTCATCTCTCTCTCACTCTATTCCTATGCATCTCTACATTTTCTTTTTCACATAATTCAAATAGCTCAAGCAACATTTCCTATATTCTAGATGACATATATATATATATATATATATATATATATATATATATATATATATATAAAATCAATCGATCTAGGGTTCCATATATTTGTTGTGTTCACACTTGTTTATAAACACATCACACTCTATGCTAGACTCAATTCATTAACTCTTAAACTATAAGTTTCCTACATCTCAAATTCATTCATCACCACTATGATTCATAGTCTCATTACTATTTATATCATTTTCTAGACTCTAGTTTTGATGCACATGATCATGTACATAGATTTGATCTATTACATAAATAAATATCATTATCTATGTCATGATTTAGGGTTTTATTTCATGTTCCTACATCTGACCATTAGTCTAAACTTATCTTTAAATATCAATAATTGATCTTGAATTTGGCACCATGATCTGATGGTTTTCATTCAAATGGCTCATATTTAAAATGCATTTGTTTGATCAAATTCTAACATGCTCATGCTATATATTGGATTTGTGTACACTTTTAAAATTTAGCTTTGTCAAATTTAAAATGTGTCCATTGATCTTTCTAATCTAAGCTTTTACATGCCATTAGATCTCCAAAGATGCACGATCTTTACTTTTGTCTAGTATTTAAATGTTGAACTCTTTATCCCATCTCACTAATTCCTATGTCTTTGGATCACTTTTTCTCTATTGATATTATCAAACTTGATTTATCTTTAACTCACCATTATGTTGATTAAATTTGAGCAATTTATTCCATCTGAGTCCACTCACTCTGTTATATCTCTTTTGCATGATCATCAACTCACCATCAGATCTTTTGACAAGCTCGATCTTTATCTCTACTTATCTCTCAAGAATGTGATACTTCACATAAGTGTGTTCCTTCTAAACATTTATATTAGTTCCATCTATTGAGACATTTGGCATTATTTCATTACTCATTGACAATTTGAATTTAATTTGCACCATAAATTTATTGTGCAAGCTTCATGATTGTGATACTTGTCACTAGTACATTTACTCAGAGGTCCCTTTGATAATTTGATTTTGTTATACTCTATTAAATATTATGTGTATGATTAAGTGATAGCTAATGATCAAGTTGGGATAAATATAAATTCTAAGACTTAGGAAATATTAAGTCTAGTTGTCACTACTCGAGCTGATAATTTCTAGGTCGAGGGGCCAGTTTAACAATGATGACAAAGGCTTAAGTTATAACTTAAGCTATTAAGTATCAGTTATATCTAGTCCACATTAAAATATAAAATTCTTATTGACACCATGACTTAAACCCTTAGGGTTTAACTAAGAAACCCTATTTTTATTAGAGCAAAGTTAATTCATTTTTGAGCTCATTCCTCCTCATTTTAACCTACAAACCATATGTCTAGAATGCTCATGAAAAACCTATAACAAATCTTCTATATGTTTCCTTTACAAATTCTCATAAATGTTCTTTTTAAAAACATGACAAGTTTTTAAGACCTTGTGTAGATTTTGAATAAGTATGGAGACCATTTCAATGTGCCTATAAGGATAACTTTGCACCTACATAACTCTTGTTGTTCTTAGTCATATGACCTACAATTTAACACATAAGATCTTCTTACATAGGGGATTCTATCTATATATCTAATTGTTCTTAATTTACTCATACATGCAAGATATGACATCATTAAAATGTTTGCTCAACTATTTCTTACAATTTACAAATTTGACTAAGTGTTGAAAAACACTATCAAAATGGTTGAGATCCCTATTTTGATCAAGCATATCTTTTATCATGCTATGTCGCGTGACCTAAGATTTAGCACATAGAAACTAGGAATAAAAATGAATAGGTATATATGATCAATTTATCCTATCACATCCATATGTGGAAATTTTAACCTCATCAATATGCTTACTTTGCACCTACATAACTCTTATTGTTCTTAGTCATATGACCTACAATTTAACACATAAGATCTTCTTACATAGGGGATTCTATCTATATATCTAATTGATCTTAATTTACTCATACATGCAAGATATAACATCATAAAAATGTTTGCTCAACTATTTCTTACAATTTACAAATTTGACTGAGTGTTGAAAAACACTATCAAAATGGTTGAGATCCCTATTTTGATCAAGCATATCTTTTATCACACTATGTCGCGTGACCTAAGATTTAGCACATAGAAACTAGGAATAAAAATGAATAGGTATATATGATCATTTTATCCTATCACCTCCATATGTGGAAATTTTAACCTCATCAATATGCTTACTTGGCTCTGTTGAACCCTTTTATAAATTTGGCTAAGTATAGAAACTTAGTGACTTTTATCTAAGTAGCCAACTTTGCATGCCCATATATTTAACTATGATTTATCACATGTCTTAAAATATGGTGTATAATGATTAAGGACTAATGTAATCACAACTATGTAACTAGCTCCACTGTACTCATTCACACATGGTAATGGTGATGTCAATGAAATGCCTTCTCATCTTTTCCTATCATAGACCCAAAATGTCTAAATGATCAATATGAACTGGATGAATTCCATTCATGCGCACAATTAGTACAATCATCATTAAACTATTATTAGATCATTTTCATATCTTATAATCACCATATTCATTTTTAAACATCAATGACATGCTTATAATGTCCCTTTTGACATCAATGTCAATCATATTTCTAATAATCTCCCCAATTTTCATTGATGGCAAACTAAATGCTTTGATATTCTAATACTTTTCTCTTTCTCTAACATTTCTTGAATTGGATTTTGATGAACTTGAAATGAGGATACTCATACCAAAACTACTCCCCCTTAGGTAATGGCACATTTGCCTAATACTTAACTTGGACACTTGCTCTACTTCTTTAACATTTGCACTTTTTCTCCAAACCTGTGCAGAGAAGATTTTTCTATTCTTATCCCATAAATATAATTTACACTTTTTCTCCCCATTTGACATCAATGGAAAAGGAACTATCTCTAACTAGTTGTCCAAATGTGTCTCCCCTTTATCAGATAAAGGAGTTTGTTCAAAAAATCTGCAATCATCAGCTCATTAGAACTTTACAAAGATATGCATACTTGATTTTCTTTTTCTCTTTTTTCTAGGGATTAACAAAGCCTCTATGAGACTTCTGTTAGACTCATGCCCTATCATTATGATCTAGTGATGTGGTGTAAGAGACACCACTCCCAAAATTTGTCTTAGATATTTAAATTGTTCTTTGGGAAGAGTTTTGGTGAAAATGTCTATAACTTGATCCTTATTTGGCACATATTCCATTATGACCTCTTGATTTTCAACCTTTTATCTTAAAAAATGATACTTGATTGATATGTGTTTGATTATTGAATGCATCACCAAATTTTTAGATATATTTATAACACTTAAATTATCATAAAGAATAGAGATAGGTGAATTCTACTCTACCTTGATGTCTTTGAGTGTTTGATTCATCCACAAAACTTGAGTGCAACATGCCATTGTTACCACATACTCTGCTTTTTTTTATAGAAAGAGTAACTAACTCTTAATTTTTTCTCATCCATGAAACAAGTCTATTTACAAGGAAAAATTCACCACCACTAGTGCTTCTTTTATCATCAACACTTTCTACCCAAGCAACATTTGTATATGTTGTCAAAGTGAAATATTCACTTTTAGGGTACCATAGGCCATATTAAATTATTATATTGATGTATTTAAATATCCTTTTCACTGCATTAACATGTGACTCTTTAGGATCATCTTGAAATATTACAACCATGTGCACTACTTGTATAATATTAGGTCTTGATGTAGTTAGGTATAACAAACTACCTATCATTGATATGTACATTATTTGATTTGCATCAAGGGACTTATCCTCTTTTCTCAACTTGCATATAGTTATCATGGGAGTAATAACAAGTTTTTTATCTTCCATTCTGTTGGGTGAATATTTTGTCAATTAGCTAACTGATGAGCAAAATAGGTCTTATTAATCATAGTAAGGGAGATTGGACAGCTAAATGTTAAGGTTTACTACATCAAAAGGGG
This sequence comes from Torreya grandis, assembly GCA_037957365.1. Classification (NCBI taxonomy): domain Eukaryota; kingdom Viridiplantae; phylum Streptophyta; class Pinopsida; order Cupressales; family Taxaceae; genus Torreya; species Torreya grandis. The sequence continues at coordinate 524,904 of JARHVA010004815.1, forward strand.
ACAAATCTCTCCTCTCATAAAGGGGAGGTTCCCTATTAATATGAGGGGCTATATGTGTGTGTGTGTGTGTGTGTGTGTGTGTGTGTGTGTGTAGAAAATAACACTCAGGGGTAGGACAACACTATCCATCTCTCTTTTTTTAGAGATGATGTTCATAAACAAAGGATAAATCCAGGTGGAAACATTAAAGGCACTTATCTTCTTTTAGAAGTGGTCTTATAGCAAATAGCTAGAGTTCTTTTTGGTGGGTAACAAGTAACTGGTAACAAAGGGCGTAGTAACTAGCACACTGAGATGTAGCACAAAGTCTCCACCTCGACTGCTCAAGAGTGAAATATGAAGGACAATGAGGGCACAAAGTCATCCCAAGGTCCTTTACATAGAAATATAAAATAGACAAACACACTAAAGACAATTTTGGGGGCACAAATTCTCTCCACAGTTGGCTTCAGGATACCTTCCTAATTACTTCCACTAGTTCTGCTTATTTCTTTAAAATGGAAAAGAACACATTCAGGAAACATGCATAAGAATAATCCCCTAAATGACATAAGCTATAACAACACAAAGTTTGAAAGTAACTTGCTTTCTCATTCAAACAAATAAATATGATGAACAATCTAAGCTCAAAGTCTCAGTAATTGCCTCTCAATTTTGGTAGAGTTTCACTTCTATAATAGAAAAATATCCTTTGCATAAAGTAAGAGAATACAATATATAGTAGCCAAGAAAGACTTGGTGCTTTGTTCCATGAAATAGCCCATGCTGCATTTAGTGCCTTGAATGCATTTTCAATTTAGTCAAAGAGCCCATGCTAGAATAGGGTGACTACCTTAACTGTGGCATGCCAATTCATCTCAAATGTCTTCTCCTAGGCCCAGGTCATCTAGTCTATCACCTAATATCTGTGTAGCTGCCCACTTTGCCTTTACTCTAAGGGAGACAAATAGGCTATACCTTCATTTTTTACAAGCTCAAATATCCACTTGGTGGACTGTTCCATCTACCATAAATAACTCTTGCAGATATTTTTGATCTTTCTCTCTTTGTCTCTTTCTAATTTTGTCTTTTCTTGGAACTAGAGCTCTCGGGGCTATCTTCCCAACTTTGCTAGTTCTTTTAGTTCTTTTCTCAGTGGTTCTTCCTTTTGGCATTAAGGCCTTTGAATGCATTCGGGTCCATGCTCAAGCTTTTAAAGATCAATGATTATTTCATTGCCATGAAGTTGACATTCACGTGCTCGTTACAACTTAGAAAGCCAAAAACTAGTTTGTTTCCCTAAATTTGATGGCTATGGAGATGCCATCAGATGTCTGGATCCCAATGGCTAGTTCATGGTGCTTAATCTTGATGCCTTTGGGCCCATCACCCTCTTTAATAATTCCTTTGGATTTCTTGTTTGATCCTTCTCAAAGGGGAGGAATCCCTTTGAGGTATTGAAAAAGGCCCATTTTCTAGTCGGTGAGAGCTCCCCCACAAGGGTACCTATCCTTTAGGGTTCTTTGGGTGGACTTCAGGTGGTCTTTAGGGTCTTTCAGCTTTAATTCCTTTGACAAAATGTCTGAAGGAATTCCTTCAGACATGTTTTCCAAAGGAAATGTTTTATTGCCTTAGCCATTTTTGCCATGGAAAATCTTTCTGAAGGAATTCCTTTTCTCCATTTAGCATTTGAAATGGTCCATTTTGCTCATCACTTGCCCTCTGTAAGGGCTGTTTGATCTTGGTTTGTTGCCTTTTCTAAGGGCACTTGGTCTCTTCACTTTGGGGCACTCCTTTGAACCATCTGATTGAATCAATCGATTGAACCAACTTTGGTTCAATGGTTTAATGGTTTAATCTTATGTTCACTTGACCACTTGAACCAACCACATTGAACCAACCACTTATTGAACCTTTGAACCATTGAACCCATTGAACCTTTGAACCATTTTGGTTCAAGGTTCAATGGTACAATGGTTCAAGCCTTCCATGTTTTTGCTAAGTCTTTTGAAGCCATTGAACCTTGAAGCGGTTGAAATTGTTGAATCTTTGCCAAAGCGCTTAACTCTTTAAGCTCACCGATATGGTTGAACCTTTGAACTTGTTGAACCCATTGAACCTTTGAACCTTTGAACCATTTTGGTTCAAGGTTGAATGGTTCATTCCTTTGTTTGAAGCTTGTCGATGGACCTTTAATTTGAACCTTAGAATTGAACCAATATTGAAAATGCCTAAGTGTTGGGAACTTATTTCTTTCCTATAGAGTTCATATAAATAAACCTGTAGAGTCCATAGAAATGAACCTATAGAGTATGTAGAAATGAGTCTATAGAAATAAGAAACCAGCCTGTAGAGTTTGTAGTTTTGTCTAAGTCACTCATGATTTGAAAGAGTCTATAGAATCTAGCCTGTGGAGTCCATAGAAATGAGTCTATAGAACCCAGCCTGTAGAGTTCGTAGAAACATATCTATAGAGTCCATAGAAATGAGCTTGTAGAGTTCAGAGTTTCAAGCCTGTAGAGTCTGTAGTCTCAACCCTGTAGAGTTCGTAGAAATTTGAAAAAGCTTGAAAAATGGATAATTTGAATACTCAGAACAATTTTTGAGAAGGGAAGAAATACTTTTGGTCTGTTGAACCAAAATAGTTCATATGTTATCCCAAAAATGAGTGGTAGATTTTGGGAAAAATAGCTAGCTCTAGTTGGGGAACTTCCTTTAGTTGAACACTTGGAATAACTAAGGGGAGTAGAAACCAAAATCTCTAGTGCCTTGAAGTATGCCATTGGGATATGAATTCATGCTATCCAAATAGAAAGGTGACAAAAATGAAAATGAAAAACACAAAATAGAACTAAAGACTATACAAATATACATATGTACAGATGATCTTATTTGATACTTCAAAGATTGAAGTGCTTCAGACGCTACCCATTGTGAGACAATGAAAATGGCATTCTATCCTGATAAACCAATAATAAACCATTTTTTCCCTAGTATTAATGATGGGAGAATGAAACTCTCCACCAGGAATCACATTTTCTATGCACTCCTTTTGGTTCTCTCTTCTTGCCCCATGGCAAGGCATGGTCTCCAATTTGAAAACCATAAATCTTTGCTCTCTTATAGAAGAGTTTCTTTTTTTGAATTTGGCACATAATAGTATGGTCTAATACCATAGCTTTTTATTATTTTGGTCCATTAAAACACATAATTTGATGGTCAACATCAAACACCTGACAAACCATTAGCTCAACATCTCCTTTAGCGTGAAGGAGTTTAACATCTTTGTCTTGAGTAGCCTTCAATCTGAGCAGTAGAGATTCATACTCAACAATGTTGTTGGTGTTGTTAAAATACAACATGCATGAAGAAGGAAAAACATCTCCTTTAAGAGATATCAACATAATTCTGACTCTAGTATCGATAAAAGAACTGCTGCCATCAGATTCCAAGATCTAAACATCATCAAAAACTAATCTTCTATTAGATTTTTCTTCATTAGAGATGGAAGATCCTTTTTCATCTGTATTGTGCCCTACCAATTCTCTTGATGTCTTGTTTGAATGAATTCTTGGATCACCACCTATAGGAATTTCATCTACAAAAACATGAACATCCTCTATGGTCAAGAAGTAATTTACCCTACCTGAAGACTCAAATAGAATTTGAGCTTCAGGCACTAATGTTTTAGTGACAACATATGTTGCTTCCTTCTTAGGGAATAGTCTCTGCATGACACCTTTCATAGGGATCCTTGCTTCAGATAGGTCCATACTTAATTATCCACCAACATCCTTGTAGAAATTTCATCCAAGAAGAATGCCATAGGAGGCTGGGACATCGGCCACTAGGACTGTCATCTTGATTCTCTTATTTGAGAATGTTGCAAATGCAAATTAGGCATCCTTGATTTGTCCCAGTAGTGGAACTTATTTGTTCTCCATGGAGAAACATCTCCCAAATGTCTTGGTTAGTGTTAGACCAATATATTCTACCACTTTGGTAGGCATGACATTGTCTAAAGCTCCAAAATCAATGATGCAGTTGCTCAGCTTGTGACCATTTATCAACAGGGAAACATAGAAAGGCTCTATTTTCCAAATGGCAATAAGAGGAGTAATGACAAGATTTTTTGGGATGGAAGTTCTTTGGGGGATCATGGGTTACCTTCTTAACATTTTGTCCTGCAGGGATGGCTTTATTATTCACACACTCAACCAACCTATCCAACTGCTCAAGGTTGGCTTGTAGGAATTCAAATTCAGTCATTTGAATTTTGGATTTCTTGACATGGTTGATTATGTCAAATGACTGAAATGGACTAGGAATAGAGGAAGGGAGTTCATCCTTCTATTTTTTAGGAGGGGGAGGACTGATCTGCAAAGTTGAAGTTGAAGGTGCATAAATATTTAGGGTACTTACTTTTTTAGCAACCACCAAGTCCTTTGGCTGGAAAGGTAGAGAAGTTCCTCATTTGGAAATTGAAATTGTAGGTTGAGCTCACTCCTCTATTATTTCTTTATCAACTTTCTAGGCTAATTGATTCTTAGACCGAGTGAACACAGCATATGATCCCTTAATTGCTTCACCTTTACTTCTGGGTTCATCTTGGTAATTAAAGAAACTAATGTTGGAGTCGCCAGCTGATTCATATTGGTCTACTGCAAGGAGATCAATGTCATTTTATTTATCAAACTTAGGTTGGAAAGAGAAATCATGTTCTATTTCTAGATATCCAATTTCTGAATTGGTTGGAGGCACTTCAAGGGTGAGATTCCTTTGTGGGGGAGGAAGACAATTTGGCTACCCTTGATTTTTGATAGCATTGCATTGGTATGCCTAATTGGGAAATGTCCTCCTTGGTACATCTCTATATGAATGAGCAAAAGACATACCTTGTGCCATTTATTTTTTCAAGGCTAATAATTCATTTGCTAGCTTTAACACCATTTGATCAGTGGTGCCTATAGATGGATATTCAAAAGATGAAGAAGATTTGCCTCTACTTGGATCTCTCCTTATCTTTCTTGCCATGATAAGGTCATCTTCCACCTCAGTAGCCTAGTCTTGATTAGCATCAAGGTCTATGTGGCTAGCATGTCTCAGTAGAAAACTCACTTCAAGAAGCTGTGAGTTGATGAAGAAGCATTTGAAATTTTTAGGTGTTGACTGAGCAATTGCAAGAATTCTATTCTTCAGCTTGTCAAACTTGGCAATGAAGTCCCTCATAGGTTCATGAGGTTCTTTATTCATCTACGTGAGCTAGGCTAGAAAGGCATGTGCATCTTCTATAGGCTTGAACCTGGCTTCAAATTTAGCTTTAAGAGTATCTCAGTCAGTCACTGACTGAGCCTATAAATGGTAGAACTAGTCTGTAGTAGCACCTTGCAATGTTTCAACAAATAGCCTAATTACTATGTCCTCATATTCCATGCCTATCACACCATAAGATATGTTAAAGGCATCATTATGTTCATTAGGATGAAATTTCTCATCACTAAAGAACCTGGGGAAATTCTTCCTTAAACTGCATGGTAGCTCATGAAGAAGTGGAGTAAGATTGAGTGGACCAAAAGAGTTACCCCAAGGGCCTTGAGCTACCATGATTTGATTATGGAAAATGGAGATAATAAATCTGGGTGGATTATGTATAGGCAGAGCTCTGGTAATAATAGAAAAAGAAGCTCTGCCTTGTGTTGGTGACTTGGTATGGGTAGGAGGAACACTCTCATATCATTAAACTTAAAGATGGGGAGGGAACAAATCAGAATTAACCTACTACACTAACTCAAAGATAGGGTCAACAACACCTTGGGCTCTCTAGCTTCTAGTATAGCATGGGGTTGATAAATTGTAGAATAAAAATGGGAAGGAACTGGTCTTACTTTAGCTTGAAGCTTGAGGCTTCAAACTGTGCATTCTATCCTAGTTGGTGTGGAGGTGGAGGAAGATGGTAAGGCTATAATGATAATGGGTAATACATAGACTAGAGTCACTAGAGTATATAATGGATAAGGGTAGGGACTGATTCAATCTAAAACTTGAGGCTTTAGACTACACGTAATGTCCCCAATGGAGTCACCAAAAATTATTGGGTGATTATTTTGTCAATCAGCCAATTGATGAGCAAAATAGGTCTTATAAACCATAGCAAGGGATATTGGTCAACCAAATGTGCAGGTTTACTACATCAAAAGGGGATAAATCTCTCCTCTCATCAAGGGGAGGTTCCTTGTTAAATATGAGGGGCTATATACTATATATATGCAAAAAATAACACTTAGGGGTGGGACAACACCAACCATCTCTCTTTTTTCAGAGATGATGTTCATAAAAAAGGTGATGTTCACAAATAAAGGAGAAATCTAGGTGGAAACACTAAAGGCACTTCTCTTCTTTCAGAAGTGGTCTTATAGCAAACCACTGGAGTTTCTTTCTGGTGGGTAACAAGTAACTGATAACAAAGGGTGTAGTAACCAATAGACTGAGATGTAACAAAAAGTCTGCACCTTGACTACCCAAGAGTGAAATATGAAGGACAATGAGGGCACAAATTCATCCCAAGGTCCTTTGCATAGAAATAGAAAATAGACAAACACACTAAAGACAATTGTGGGGGCACAAAGTCTCTTTACAATTGGCTTCAGGACACCTTCCTAATTACTTCCACTAGTTCTACTTATTTATTTAAAATGGACAAGAACACATTCAGGAATTAGACATAAGAACAATCCCCTAAATGACATAAGCTATAACAACACAAAGTCTGAAAGTAACCTGCTTTGTCATTCAAATAAAGAAATATGATGAATAATTTGAGCTCAAAGTCTCAATAATCACCTCTCAATTTTGGCAGAGTTTCACTTCTATAATGGAAAAGTCTCCTTTGCATAAAGTAAAAGAATATAATATATATCAACGAAGAAAGGCTTGGCACTTTGTTCCTTGGAATGGCCCATGTTGCATTTAATGCCTTGAATGAATTTTTAGTTTAGTCAAAGAGCCCATGTTGGAACAGGGTAGCTGCTTTAACTGTGGCATGTCAATTCATATCAAATGTCTTCTCCTAGGCCTAGGTCATCTGGTCTGTCACTTGATATTTGCATAGTTGTCCACTTCACCTTTAATCCAAGGGAGACAAATAAGTCACACCTTAAATGTTTTCAAGCTCAAATATCTACTTGGTGGACTATTCCATCTACCATAAATAACTCCTACAAATATTTCTAGTCTTTCCCTCTTTGTCTCTTCTTGGTTTTGTCTTTTCCTGGAACTGGAGCTCTCAGGGCTGTCTTCCTAGCTTTGCTGGCTCTTTTAGCTCTTTTCTCAGTAGTTCTTCCTTTTGGCATTAATGCCTTTGAATGAATTTAGGTATATGCTTAAGCTTTTAAAGATCAACGATTATTTCATTGTCATGAAGTTGACGTTCACGCACCTGTCACCACTTGGAAAGCCAATAGCTAGTTTTTTACCCTGAATTTGATGGCTGTAGGGATGTCATTAGACGTATCTGGATCCCAAAAACTAGTTCATGGTGCTTAATCTTGATGTCTTCAAGCCCATCACCCTCCTTGGAAATTCTTTTAGCTTTCTTGTGTGATCCTTCTCAAAGAGGAGGAATCCCTTTGAGGTCTTGAAAAAGGCCCATTTTCTGGTCGATGAGAGCCCTCCCTCGCAAGGGTACTTGCCCTTCGGGGTTCTTCAGGTGGCCTTCGAGTGGTCTTCAGGGTCCTTTGGCTTCAATTCCTTTGGAAAAAATTTTCTAAAGGAAATGTTCCATTGCCTTAGCCATTTTTTTCATGGAAAATCTTTTTGAAGGAATTCCTTTGCTCCGTTAGTCCTTTGAAATGGTCCATTTTGCTCATTTCCTTCCCTCCACAAGGGCTGTTTGATCTTGGTTCACTACCTTACACAAAGGAACTTGGTCTCTTCACTTTGGGGCACTCCTTTGAACCATCTAATTGAACCAACTGATTGAACCAACTTTGGTTTAATGGTTCAACAGTTCAATCTTGTGTTTACTTGACCACTTGAACCAACTGCATTGAACTAACTACTTATTGAAACTTTGAACCATTGAACCCATTGAACCTTTGAACCATTTTGGTTCAAGGTTAAATGGTTCAATGGTTTAAGCCTTCTATGTTTTTGCTAAGTCTTTTGAAACCATTAAACCTTGAAGTGGTTGAACTTGTTGAATCTTTGTCGGAGTGCTTAACTCTTTAAGCTCGCTGATATGGTTGAACCTTTGAACCCATTAAACCTGTTGAACCTATGAACCTTTGAAACATTTTGGTTCAAGGTTCAGAAATTCATTCCTTTGTTTGAAGCTTTTTGATGGACCTTTAAGTTGAACCTCGGTGTTGAACCAAGCTTGAAAATGCCTAAGTGTTGGGAACTTGTTTCTTTCCTACAAAGTCTGTATAAATGAACCTGTAGAGTCCATAGAAATGAACCTGCAGAGTCCATAGAAATGAGTCCATAAAAATAAGAAACCAACCTACAGAGTTTATAATTTTGTCTAAGTCTCTTGAGCTTTGAAAGAGTCTATAGAATCCAACCTGTGGATTCCATAGAAATGAGTCCATATAACCCAACCTGTAGAATCTATAGAAACATATCTATAGAGTCCGTAGAAATGAGCCTGTAGAGCCTGTAGTTTCAACCCTATAGAGTACATATTTTCAAGCTTGCAGAGTCTATAGAAATCTAAAAAAGCTTGAAAAATGGAGAATTTGAATACTTAGAACAATTTTTGAGAAGGGAAGAAATAATTTTGGTCTGTTGAACCAAAATAGTTCATATGTTGTCCCAAAAATGAGTGCCAAATTTTGGGAACAACAACTAGCTCCAATTGGGGAACTTCCTTCAGTTGAAAACTTGAAACAACTAAGGGGAGTAGAAACTAGAATCTCCAGTGCCTTGAAGTATGCCATTGGACTATGGAGTCATGATATCCAAAAATAAAGGTTCCAAAAATGAAAATGAAAAGCACAAAATAGAACTAAAGACTATACAAATATAAATATGTACAAATGATCTTATCTGATACTTCAAGAATTGAAGTGCTTCAAATGCTGCCCATTATGAGACAATGAAAATGGCATTCCATCCTGATAAACTAGTAAGAAACCATTTTGTCCCCAAAATCAATGATGGGCGAATGGAACTCTCCACCAGGAATTACATTTTCTATGCACTCCTTTTGGTTCTCTCTTCTTGCCCCGTGGCAAGGTGTGGTCTCTAATCTGAAAACCATAAATCTTTGTTCTCTCATAAAAGAGTTTATTTTTATGACTTTGGCACATAGTAGTATGGTCTAATACCATATCTTGCTATTCTTTTGGTCCATTGAAACACATAATTTGATGGTCAGCATCAAACACCTGACAAACCATCATCTCAACATCTCCTTTGGCATGAAAGAGTTTAACATCTTTGTCTTGAGCAACCTTCAATCTGAGCAGTAGAGATTCATACTAAATAGTGTTGTTGGTGTTAATAAACTACAACTTGCATGAAGAAGTGAAAACATCTCCTTGAGGAGATATCAACACAGTCCCAGCTCCAGTACTAGTAGAAGAATTACTACCATTATATTGTAGGATGCAAACATCATCAAAAACTTATCTTCTATCAGATTTTTCTTCATTAGAGATGGAAGATCCTTTTTCATCTGTACTGTGCCCTACCAATTCTCTTGATATCTTATTTAAATGAATTCATAGATCATCACCTATAGGACTTTCATCTGTAGAAACATGAACATCCTTTGTGGTTAAGAAGTAATTTCCCTGCTTAAAGACTCAAACAGAATTTGAGCTTCAGGCATTGATGTTTTAGTGATAGCATATTTTTCTTCCTTCTCAGGGAGCAATATTTTCATGATGCCTTTCATAGGGATCCTTGCTTCAGATAGGTCCATACTCAATTCTTCACCAACATCCTTGCAGAAATTTCATCCAAGTAGAATGCCATAGGAGGTTGGGACGTCGGCCACCAAGACTGTCAATCTTGATTCTCTTATCCTGGAGTGCTGCAAATGCAAATTGGGCATCCTTGATTTATGCTCAGAAGTGGAACTTATTTGTTCTACATGGATAAAAATCTCCTAAATGTCTTGGTCAATGTGAGACAAAGAGATTTTACCACTTTGGCAGGCATGACATTGTCTGAAGCTCTGAAATCAATGATGCAGTTGTTTAGCTTATGACCGTTTATCAACAGGGAAACATAGAAAGTCTCTATTTTCTCAATGGAAATAGGAGGAGTAATGACAATTTTTTTTGGGATGGACATGTTCCTTGGAGGGATCATGGGTTACCTTCTTAACATCTTGTCTTGTAGGGACGACTTTATTCTTCACACACTCAACCAACCTATCCAACTGCTTAGGGTTGGCTTACATAAATTTAAATTTAGTCATTTGAATTTTGGATTTCTTGACATGGTCGATTATGTCAAATAACTGAAATGGACTAGGAACAGAGGAATGGAGTTCATCCTTCTAGTTTTTAGGAGGGGGAGGACTAATCTGTGAAATTGAAGTTGAAGGTGTAGAAATGTTTAGGGTACTTACTTTTTTAGAAACCATCAAGTCCTTTGGTTAGAAAGGTAGATAATTTCCTCATTTGGAAATTGAAATTGTAGGTTGAGCTCACTCTTCTATTCTTTCTTTATTAGCTTGCTAGGCTGGCTGATTCTTGGATTGGGTGAACACAGTGTATGATCCCTCAACTACTTCACCTTTACTTTTGGGTTGATCCTGGTAATTCAGGAAACCAATGTTGGAGTCACCAACTGATTCATCTTGGTATGTTGTAAAGAGATCAATATCATTTTATTGATTAAACTCAGGTTGGAAAGAGAAATCATATTCTATTTTGAGATATCCAACAACAATTTGGTTGCAGGTGCTTCAAGGGTGAGGTTCCTATATGGGGGAGGAAGATGATTTGGCTACCCTTGATTCCTGGAAGCATTGCCTTGGTATGCCTGATTGGGGAATGCCCTCATTGGTACATCTCTATATGAAGGAGTAGAAGACATACCTCATGTCATTTGTTTTTTCAAGGCTAGCAGTTCATTTGCTAGCTTTTGCACTATTTGATCAGTGGTGCCTGTAGATGGATATTCAGAAGATGAAGAATATTTACCTCTACTTAGATCTCTCCTTATATTTCTTACCAAGATAAGGTCATCTTACACCTCAGTAGCCAAGTCATGAGGAACAATAAGGTCTATGTGGCTAGCATGTTTCAATATAAAACTCACTTCAGGTAGATGTGAGTTGATGAAGAAGCATTTGAGATTTTCAAGTGTTGGCTGAGCAATTACAGGAATTCTATTCCTCGGCTTGTCAAACTTGGCAATGAAGTCCCTCATAGGTTCATGAGGTTCTTTTTTCATCTACATGAGCTAGGCTAGCAAGGCATGTGCATCTTATATAGGCTTGAACCTAGCTTCAAATTTAGATTTAAGAGTATCTCTAGTCAGTCACTGACTGAGCCTATAGATGGTAGAACTAGTCTGCAGTATCACCTTGTAGTGTTTTGACAAATAGCCTAACTTCTATGTCCTCATATTTCATGCCTATTACACCACAAGCTATGCTAAAGGAAGTGATATGTTTATCAAGATGAACTTTCCCATCACCAATGAACTTGGGGAAATTCTTCCTTGAATCGCATGGTAGCTCATGAAGAGGTGGAGTAAGATTGAGTGGACCAAAAGAGTTACCCCAAGGGCCTTGAGCTACCATGATTTTGATTATGGAAAAGGGGGATAACAAATCTAGGTGGAGTATGTATAGGCAAAGCTCTTGTTATAGTAGAAAAAGAAGCTCTACCTTGTGTTGGTGACCTGGTATAGGTAGGAGGAAAACTCTTGGATCATTGAACTTGAAGTTGGGGAGGGAACAAATCAGAATTTCCCTACTACACCAAATCAAAGATAGGGTCAACAATACATTGTGATCTTTGGCTTCTAATATAGCATGGAGTTGCCAAATAGAATAATAAAAATGAGAATAAATTGGTCTTGCTTTAGCTTGAAGCTTGAGGCTTCAAACTGCATGTTCTATCTCGATTGGCATGGAGGTGGAGGAAGATGGTAAGGCTATAATGATAATGGGTAAGACACAAACTAGAGTTACCAAAGTATATAATGGATAAGGGTAGGGATTGATTCAATCTAAAACTTGAGGCTTCAGAATACATGTAATGTCCCCAACAGAGTCACCAAAAAATGTTGGGTGAATATTTTGTCAATCAGCTAACTGATGAGAAAAATAGGTCTTATCAACCATATCAAGGGAGATTGGTTGGCCAAATGTGCATGTTTACTACATCAAAAGGGGACAAATATCTCCTCTCATCAAGGGGAGGTTCCTTATTAAATATGAGGGGCTATATATATATATATATATATACTATATATATATGTAGAAAATAACACTCAGGGGTAGGACAACACCATCCATCTCTCTTTTTTTAGAGATGATGTTCAAAAACAAAGGAGAAATCCAAGTGGAAACACTAAAGGCACTTCTCTTCTTTCAGAAGTGGTCTTACAGCAAACAGCTGGAGTTCTTTTTGGTGGGTAACAAGTAACTGGTAACAAAGGGTGTAGTAACTCATAGACTGAGATGCAGCACAAAGTCTCCACCTTGATTGCCTAAGAGTGAAATACGAAGGACAGTGAGGGCACAAAGTCATCCCAAGGTCCTTTACATAGAAACAAAAAATAGACAAACACACTAAAGATAATTGTGGGGGCACAAAGTCTCTCCACAGTTGGCTTCAGGACACCTTGTTGATTACTTCCACTAATTCTGCTTATTTCTTTAAAATTGAAAAGAATACATTCAAGAAATAGACATAAGAACAATCCCCTAAATCACACAAGCTATAACAACATAAAGCCTAAAATTAACTTGCTTTCTCATTCAAATAAAGAATATGATAAGCAATCTGAGCTCAAAGTCTCAGTAATCACCTCTCAATTTTGGCAGAGTTTCACTTCTATAATGGAAAAGTATCCTTTACATAAAGTAAGAGAATACAATATATAGCAGCCAAGAAAGGCTTAACACTTTGTTCCATGGAATGGCCCATGCTGCATTCAATTCCTTGAATGAATTTTTAGTTTAGTCAAAGAGCCCATGATGGAACAGGGTAGTTACCTTAATTGTGGCATGTCAATTCATATCAAATGTCTTCTCCTAGGCCTGGGTCATCTGGTTTGTGACCTAATATTTGTGTAGCTGTCCACTTCACCTTTACTCCAAGGGAGACAAACAAGCCATGACTTCAATGTTTACAAGCTCAAATATTTACTTGGTAGACTGTTCCATCTACCATAAATAACTCCTATAGATATTTCCAGTCTTTCCCTCTTTGTCTCTTCCTAGTTTTGTCTTTTCCTAGAACTTGAGCTCTCGAGGCTATCTTCCCAGCTTTGCTGGCTCTTTCGACTCTTTTCTCAATGGTTCTTCCTTTTGGCATTAAGGCCTTTGAATGCATTCAGGTCTGTGCTCAAGCTTTTAAAGATCAACGGTTATTTCATTTCTGTGAAGTTGATGTTCAGTGCACCCATCACCACTTGGAAAGCCAATGGCTAGTTTGTTGCCCTGAATTTGATGGCTATAGGGATGTCATCAGATGTCTAGATCCCAATGACTAGTTCATGGTGCTTAATCTTGACGTCTTCAGGCTCATCACCCTCCTTGGCAATTCCTTCAACTTTCTTGTTTGATCCTTCTCGAAGGGGAGGAATCCCTTCGGGGTCTTGAAAAAGGCCCATTTTATGGTCAATGAGATCCCCCCACAAGGGTACCTACCCTTCAAGGTTCTTCGGGTGGCCTTCAAGTGGTCTTTGGGGTCCTTCAGCTTCAATTACTTTGGACAAAATGTCTGAAGGAATTCTTTTGGACATTTTTTTTGAAGGAAATGTTCCATTGCCTTAGCCATTTTTTCCATGGAAAATCTTTTCGAAAGAATTCCTTTGCTCCATTTGGCCTTTGAAATGGTCCATTTTGCTCATCACCTACCCTCCACAAGGGCTATTTGATCTTAGTTCATTGCATTCCCACAAGGGCACTTGGTCTCTTCACTTTGGGGTACTCCTTTGAACCGTCTAATTAAATTGATCGATTGAACCAACTTTGGTTCAACGGTTCAATCTTGTATTCACTTGACCGCTTGAACCAACTACTTATTGAACCTTTAAACTATTGAACCCATTGAACCTTTGAAACATTTTGGTTCAAGGTTCAATAGCTCAATGTTTCAAGCCTTCTATGTTTTTTCTAAGTCTTTTGAAGCCATTGAACCTTGAAGTGGTTGAACTTGTTGAATCTTTGCCAAAGCGCTTAACTCTTTAAGCTCACTAATATGGTTGAACCTTTGAACCCATTGAACCCATTGAGCCTCTAAACCTTTAAACCATTTTGGTTTAAGGTTCAATAGTTCATTCCTTTATTTGAAGCTTGCTGATGGACCTTTAAGTTGAACCTCGACGTTGAACCAAGCTTGAAAATGCCTAAGTGTTGGGAACTTGTTTCTTTCCTGTAGAGTCCATAGAAATGAACTTACAGAGTTTATAGAAATGAACCTATGGAGTCCATAGAAATGAGTCTATAGAAACAAAAAACTAACTTATAGAGTTTGTATTTTTGTCTAAGTCTCCCAAGCTTTTAAAGAGTCTATAGAATCCAGCATGCGGAGTCCATAGAACCCAGCCTATAGAGTCCCTAGAAACATATCTATAGAGTCTGTAGAAATGAGCCTATAGAGTCCATAGTTTCAATCCTATAGAGTCCTTAGTTTCAAGCCTGTAGAGTCTGTATAAATTTTAAAAAGCTTGAAAAATGGAGAATTTGAATACTCAAAACAATTTTTGAGAAGGGAAGAAATAATTTTGGTCTGTATAACCAAAATAGTTCATATGTTGTCCCAAAAATGAGTGACAGATTTTGGGAACAACACATTCCAAATTTATTTAGCATTACTTTGCATACTTGGTTTGGGATATGAATATCCCTTCATCATTTTATGTTATTTGTAGACTAAGGAAGAAAGAATGTTCTCCTAGCATAGACATCTCAAACTCACTTTGCATTTGTGTAACAAATTCTTTGCACATTTTTTATTACTAATAGCAAAGATGATGTCATATAAATAAAAAACAAAAATGAACATATTCTCACCTTCTAATTTGAAATACATATTACTATCTGCACATCCTTGATTGAAACCTTGTCATTGTAGGTGCTGGTCCAATATTGAATACCATGCTCTAGGTGCCTATTTTAAACCATATAGTGATTTATTTAATCTATAAACATAATCTTATTATTTTGATAACTAAAAACCTTCATGTTTTTATATGCAGACTTCCTCTTCTAGGTTCTCATTCAAGAAAGCTAACTTAACATCTATTTGATAGACTTTGAATTTATTATAGAATCGAGAATGTTAGAAACATTTTTATAGATTCCAATCTAGTGAATAGAGAAAATATTTCCTCAAAATTTATTCCTTCAACTTGTGCATATCCTTTTCACACCAATCTTGATTTACTACTTACAATAGCTCCATCTTCATTGAGCTTATTTCTATAGACCCATTTTTTACCTATCACATTCTTGTTTAAAGGTCTTAGGACTAATTGCCGAGTTTTGTTATTTTCATTTTGGCTTAGTTCTTCTTCCATGGATTTTATCCAATTCACATCCTTGTTAGCTTCAACAAAGCTCTTAGGCTCAATTTTAGACATTAGATCAGAACTTACTTGCTCCTTGTTTATTGCAGCTCCTCTCCTTGTCTAAAATTACTAGTTATCTACTCTTTAAGATGATATTTTTGAACAAATCTTAGAGGTGCCTTTTCATTCATTTCCTTAGCCTATTCATTATTTTTATCTTCTTCAATATTTGATTCTTCAATACTATTTCCCTATTAGATTTAACATGATTCAATCCTTCTTCAACCTTGACATTGATGCTCTCTATAATCTTGTGTAGCCTTTTATTGTAACATACATAGGATTTGTTTTTAGTGGAATAACTAAGAAATATTCCTTCATCACATATTGATTCAAAGATTCCCAATTTGTCCTCTTTTCTGTTGATGTAATATTTACTTCCAAACACTCTAAATTACTTAACAGAGGCATGTTTTTTATATCATAGCTCATAGGGAGTTTTGTCACTGTTTACCCTCAGTTTAACTCTATCCAAGATGTATACTATTGTTTGGACTGCTTCTCTCCAATATCTATTAGGTAATTTGGCCTCTTTTAGCATTATTTAGGTCATCTCTTTGACTATCTTGCTCTTTCTTTCAACAACTCCATTATGCTATGGATTCCTTACTATAGAGTAATGCCTTTTGATCCCACACTTCTCACAATACTCTATGAACTCATTTGAGGTGAATTCTCCACCTTTATCAGATCTTAAGCATTTGATCTTTCATCCAATCTCATTCTTTACCATGGATCTAAATATATTGAATCTCTCAAAGGCTTGTGACTTGTCCCTTAAAAAGGTTACCCATGTCATTATTGAGTAATCATCTACAAATAACATGAAGTATCTCTCTCCTTTAGATCTTAGTATCTTAGTAGGACCACAAAGATCAGTATGAACTAATTCTAGAGGCCTTTTAGTTTTATACTCCTTTGTTTGAAATCTAACCCTTGTCTATTTACCTAGTTGACATTCCTTGAAAGTTGTTCCTGCAGGTTTGGTTATCTTGGGCATGTGTCTGACACACTTATTTATGCTTAATTTGACTAGGTTATCAAATTTAACATGAACCATCCTTCGATGCCATAACCAACTCTCATTAATATTTCCTTTCAGGAAGCTATTACCATTTACTTGAACAAGATTATAACTATTAATTTCAATCCTTTTCCCTTTTGAAACTATTCTTATAGATCTCTTTAACTTGCAACCTTTTGCATCAAATGTGATGTTATATCCATTGCCACACATTTGGCTGACAAAATATTATGATTCAATACTTCAACATAAAGGACATCATTTGTATGTATTTTTACATCTATGTTTAAGGTTCCTTTACCTTTGATCTTTATTACTATGTTATATCCCAAGCTGAAAGCTCCTTTCTTGCATTTTCTCAATTTAATGAACTTACTTTTGTCACCAATTATATGCTTTGAGTAACCACTATCTATCACCTATAAATTTTACTCCTTCACATGGAGTGTAGTTTGAGAAATCATAGATTGATTTTTCACTCTCCACACATGCTTGGGCTTCTTATTTGGATTCTTTTTATAAACTTGTGAACCTTTGTTCACACTGGGAGGCATGACTTTCTTTACATTATGTACTTTTGATCTTACAAAACTATTTCTACATTGTTTGGCTATGTGACCAAAGTTACTACAATTATAACATATTACATTTGTATGCAACAAAGGATCAAATGAGTTTCTACTTACAAACTTTGTTCTCCTTGTAGGTATAACTCTACAGTCAATAGCCCTATGACCAAAATGATTACACACTAGTAGAAATTGGAAAATAAATGACTACATGACAAAAAAATTTAGTCAAAATAACTAAAAATGTATAAATTCTACTAATTTTTTGCAACTTAGATATAAAAGAGTAAATAAATGACTAATTTAGTCATCGACTAAAAAATTATCTAGTCATACAAATAAAAATGAATAAATAGTTACTCATGCAAATACAAATTAGATGAAATTTTAAAAAATATTTCATGTGATTAAGTATTCATTGAATATTTCCTCATTTTATTAGTTGGTAATTATCTTAGCACTGAGGAGTTTTGGGTTATAACAGCTACTTTCATGGGCTATAAATATTTTTTGGAGAGGACCAAGAGACTTCTAAAAAGGAAGGTAAGGAATTTAGAGTTTGTCACAAAGAATTTGAAGTCGATGAGGCCCTTTATAGTGAAGTAAGATTTGGGGACACTCTCTATAGTGAATTCAAAGTAAATTCAAAACCCTCATTACATTAAACACAAAATCTATATATTTTTTATTATAAACTTAGAGTAGTTACATAGGCAACTGAGTATCATAACCATATAGATAGTTTATGGTTTAGGGGACTATTTTTTTATTAGTTTCCTCTATGAATTTTGGATCACATGGGAATTAAACTTGTAACTCAAGTGAAAAAACACCTTCTTTTAGTCATTGGAAGATTTCCATATCCTTAATGCACACAAAAAATACTATAGAATTGGCATTGGGGATTTTATTTATGAATTTAACCCAAATGCCATTTCCTAATGCCTACATAAAATTTTGTTGAGCCAAATTTAGTTTATCATGCTCAACATGAAGAACCCAAATGTTGTTTAAAAATTAAATGGGTAATTCTTGTTTGTTCTTCTTTAGAAGAGACTTTGTTATCTTAAGAGAATCTAAGGCTACACTAGGGTCTAAAAATATTAATAACTCACCCATATTGCTAAATGGATGGGCATAATGTGGATCTATGTGAGTTACCTTTCTTAAAATTTCCAATTCCTTGTTTTCCTACCCTTGCTGAGTATATATATGGCCTACATCTTTTAAGCTCTCATAGTTCTCAGGGTGGATCTTTAGAACCTTTTCAAAATTTGAGAAAGAACTCTTAAGATCTCCTAGCTTCAATTGAACTTATCCATAAAATCCTATGGCCTTTGGCTTTTCTTGACTGATGCCATGTAGTAGCTACCAGTGGTGTCATAATCACCTTTACTATGATAAGATCATGCAAGATTATAATATTAATGAGATTTTATGAGAGGGTGTTCAGTTGAAATAAGAGATATCTTAGTCAACTATTCCATAAGAAAATGATATCCTGTGAAGAAAAAATGGTTTGATAAATTATTCAATGCCATTGCATAGTAAAAGTATAATTCAAAGGCTTTACATATATTTTACATTCCATCATGAACACTACCTTTTTCACTAACTATGAGAATCTTAAAAGTAAAAAATGCACAAAACTAACCATAGAGATTTATGTATAAGAAGAACATAATTTCATAATACCTCCATAAAAGTTTTTTGATCCAACTCTAGTTCATCATGCTCAAAATGAAGAAGCCCAATGTTTTTTAACAATTCAATGGGTACTTCTCTTCTTTATAATAGACTTTGGCATCTCAATAGATTATAAAACTACACTAGGGTCTAATGATATTAATAACTCACCCATTTTGATAAATACATGGGAATCACATGGATCTATGCGAGTTGCCTTTCTTAAAATTTCCAAAGCCTTATGTTGGTTCTCAAATTTGTAGTATGCAAAACCTTAAAAGGATGCCAGGATTTGTGATTAGGTTATGCAACCAATTTAATCAACTAACATAATAAACCTAAGTGGTTAGGATTCTCTACACTTTAGTCTCTACTTTGCCTAAGTGGGTGTTACCTTATATTCACCAATGATTAATTACTCCTTAAATTTGTTGGTGACTTTAGAGTAGATTAACGGATTTATGTAATTTTTTCAATTGAATCATCTAATTCACCCTAATCAAAACTACCATATGATTTGAATTATATATGTTTTTTTAATTTTCTGTTCTACTATTACTCCTACTCCTACTCCTACTCCTACTCCTACTCCTACTCCTACACAACAAAAAGTTAAAATTGGAATTTTTGAATACGATACAAGGAAATGATTATGGAAAAGAATTGATTGGTGCCTTTCTCAATAATTAGGTAATGGAATCTATTCACAAAAATATTTGTGCTTTCTATCTATCCATAACTCAAATTACTTGGCATGGGATTATCTATGACTACATAGACATGCAAAATTATTATTATCTAGGTCTTCTTAATTATCCAAATTGAATCCTCCAAGTTATAGTGATCTATTCAATGGAATTTAATCCCTACTTGAGGAAACCCAGTTAGATAAACCACCCAAAAATGAAAAATGTGTTTTGAAGAACTAAACATGTACTTGATATCTTAATTAAAATAATAAGGACAAACAAAAATTGAGACAACTAGGTAAAGTATAACATGAATATTCAATAAGTAATTGAGAATTAGATATATGGTGCCGAATAAATTTGGTTTGATTTTATTGATATATCTTTGAAGAGTAGGCCTTACAATGTCTTTTTCCAGAATTAAATTCCTAGAGAGCTTTCCCAAGGTCTTGGTTTCCTTCTTATAGGAGTGAAGGAAGCTAGAAGCTTTAGACCTTTCACATTCAAAAAAATGAATTTTCATATACCCACCCCTTAATATGACCTATTACAACATATACTTTTTGAAAAGTATTAAAAATACCAAATATATTTTGAATACATATTAAATAAGCATAAAAACAAGAAAAAGACAAAATAGGAGGATGTCCAAGATTTGTTGGTACCATGTTGATGCCAGCTTGATGCTCATTTCTCCTCTACATACTTGGCCTACCTATTCTTCAGTTGTCAAATACTGATTCTCCCATTGGTACACTATGAAATAATTATGCCACTTATATTATTGGATCTGAAGTAGATTGGCCTGGTGATCTTTCCATATTTTGTCTAATGGCACTTTGACATCAATGATTAACTTTACATATCTAGTATCCAGAGTAAATACTCCATCCAAAATGACATTAAAAGTAAGACTATTTATATTTTGATCTTTTTTCAAGAAATCAATGACTTGAGAAACTATTTGACCATATTCACTTTTCCATGCATCAAAACCTTTGATATTTTTATCCTCTATCAAAATGGAAGGACTAAACTAGTGTTTAAAGGTAGCAAAAGAATAAATCTTTGCATGTGTTTTTTGGCTCTCACCATTCACGTACTAAAATTCATCCAAGATCATTTTCACTATCTTCTTTGTTAGCTTAAGTGAGGCTAGAACACGAAGATCTATTTGTAAAAAATTGCACAAGGTTAAAAATATATGGTTGTAGGCTACCATTTCTTATATATTTGATCCAAAATAGAAGGATTGGCCTTCAACTAATTAATGTCTGAAGACAAGGAAGAATAGCATTCATGCACATCTCCCAACTTATCAATAACTAATTTTACTCTATATTCCAAAATCTTCTTAAACACCTCAAGGATTTTCAATTTGGCCTCATCCTTTATCTTCTCATTTTTCTTTTTCAAATCTTTAATTTCTTTCTCAAACTTCAACTTTAATGCATTTAACTAATCAACTAGGACTGTATTATCACTAATTATTTATGGCACAGGGACTTGGTATAGCATAATTGCTTGGCTTTAAGAATTAACACCCTTCAACTACTACTTCAGTTTGACATTTTCCAAATACAACCTATTCACTTCATTCATCTCAATTTGATTTTTTTCATAGTTGAGTAATATTTGATCCATTTTATTGACATTAGCTTGTGTGAACATTGTAGAGTGCACAGTAAGGGTGGAATATTCAATCAATGATGTATCCTAAAATGTTATCACCACAACTATTTCCCTCAAATCTAGGACTACATCAATCAATATTGGATTGTTGGTTTTCTTCTTTGTGGCCCATATTTCTAGAATCTCTATCTTTGGGTTAAACCCAAAACCAATGACACCATCCTCATAATTAAACTCAAAAACCATCATGGTCTAACAAAAACATTTTCTTCAATTCAAGGCTAGGGATGATCAACATATTACTCTTCAAAACCATTTGTCTAGCCTCATCAGGGCTGACATTTATTTCATCAATTTTCATATCCTTAAAAGTCTATGTCATAATTTGATCATGTTGAGATTCATCATCACCCATTTTATTTATTTACACCTTTTCTACAAATTATTTCATCTTCATTTTGAGCCAAAAATCTTTGAATTCTGGGGTATTGATGAAATCATCCTCGATGAACCTCATAGAAACCAAAACCCTTTCATCTTATTATAGTTTAGGCTCACCTTGTGCCTATTCATCCATTCTTACTTCTAGTTGATGTGCTTCTATTTATTAATCAATAAGGGGTTGATCAAATTCCTCTTCCTCTCCCATATGCCTCAAAATACTAGCCACCTCCTTAGAGTCACCAACTCCTTTAGTCATTTCATATGGAACTAGTAGAGAAACATCACCAGTCTTTTGCCTTTTGGTAGGTGGTGAATCAAGAACAACTAGATCTTGTACTGGGATTGCATCTGGACCAAGTTATTGAATCATAACTCTTGTTGACCTTTTGATAGGGAGTTTGGTAGCCTTTGTAGGTCACTTCTCAGACTTTCCATTTTTTTTTCAAAATTATCAATTATCAAATCTATTCTTTTCAGAGGGTCCTTATCTTCAATAAAAATTCCTAAAAAATTAAGATTTTGTTTTATTTTATGATCCTCAATCTTCTTCCAAATTTCCCATTTTATTTTCCTATTATATAACTCCTCAAAAGTGACACAATTTTTTATCACATCCTCATCAAAATTGATTTGATGGGATATCCCCATCCTGGTAAGGATGACTTGTCTGACAAAGTTCATGTGACCCTCTAGATCAAAAACCCTTTCTGTCCTTAATTTAAAAGAATATTTAGCCTTCAAATAGGCTTAAAACTCCTCTAAAGTATCTATACCAAAGTAACATTCACCAAACATAGTGGAATCTAGAATAAATGTGCCCTTTTTTTATTGTTTCATCACATCTTTCTCCATCCAGAGCATCTACCACATGAATTCAAGAAAAGCAACTCTATTTGGCATAAATTTTGGCAACACATGGGGTGGTTGAGTATACCCATATACTCTAATTATAGTATGGTCAAGAAAGAAATACCAATAAAAAAAATTATGTTTGTGACCCTATTCTATCCTATGAGCAAGAGACCTCAACATTTCTTTGACCTCTTTGGTCAATCTAGGAAAAAACTACCAAGGGAATTCATTATTATCACTAAGAAATTATAATGGAACACAACATAGTTACAGTTCTGACAATGAGTGTCTCATTTATAACACCAACACTATGTAGGCAATCTCTATCCCTTTTGATTAATCATTATCAAATCCATCCTACTGGACCAATTCCTTATATTATGATACAAAATTAAATGGCACAACAAATAATAATATTTTAACTCCATAGGTGTCTTATTCTCCTATATTTGAAAAAATATGTCATGTAATTTATTCTCAATAAATGATGCAAAATCATACTCAACATTAAACTCTAGGTTCTATATTATCATGGCCATCATCATCATGCCAACTAGCATTCTACCTTCAGCATCAATTCCTAACACTTGACACAAAACAAAATATGTCCTTTTGAAATACACGTCAAAGTCATCAATCGAAAAAGGCTCAACTGCAGTGGTTGGGATTGAAATCCTTATATTATTGGCCCCTTTCCTCATGTACATGGGCAACTCATCACTCCTATGTGTATTTCCTAGATTTATATATTCTTATTTACTCTTTTTCAAGTTAAATTTTGTGAGGGCTTGCTTGTTGAGCATGAAGAAATCAATGATTGCATTTCTATCTACAACCACTAATGGTGACCCATTTGGCAACCTGACAATTTTGGTGGCTGGACGATAGTGCTATGCTAATATCTTAATCAAATCCAAATCAATTAATACATTTGGAACCACAAGCTTAGCCAAATTCAAATTTCATGGGTTTACAACTGATCCTTGTCCATCTTTATTTTCACAAAAATACCGAAAAATTTTCCATCCTGAGTAGGGACTCTAACATCTTGACACCCCTCTATTATATCCTTGAATAGTGTTTTATACCCTTTTTCAACTAAATTTGTAAAAATATCTAATAGTTACTATTGAAGGGACCACTTCTTGGGAATAGGGGGTTCAATGCTCTTACTTGCAGACTCAAATTTCTTAGGTTCCATAATTTGATGCTTTTATGAATTAGGGTTTTGATAGTCACTTGCTCTACCAAACTAGTTGAAAAAAAATCATAAAATAAATACCAATTTTTATGAAGAGAGTGATGAGGAAGACTTACCTAGTTTGAAGATGGCTGAAGTGTGTACACAGATCTTGAATTTGTCTACAATCACTAATGAATTTGCTTGAATGATAAAATATAAAGAAATTCTAAATTTTATTCTGCTATGGAGTTGGTCATTTCACCATTACTTTGGTTTATACCATGAAATTGACAAATCTCAGCATTCAAGTCTTTCAAACATAAACCATTTATTTGGTCTAATCCAATTGCTAGGTAACCAATTCAATCACAAGCATCAATTATAACCACTATGGGGTGGTGATATAGTCATTTCAATATTTAATACTTTAATGCAACATTGCAAGACCTATTTATATCTATCATGGAACTATGGGAACTTTTGGATGGTTATACTGCATCTTTCACCACTTTTCACCACCTCTAAAGCCTTGATACACATCATCATGGGATGGTGGGATACATGTTACCCTTTATAACTCATATTATGTTACCACTAACCTTTGATCTGACCATCATGAAACTATGGGATCCTTTAGCATCCCTTCACTATTTATCATATCACTACAAGTATTAGATTTGACTATGGTGGGAGCACAAGACATACTTTATATAATTTTTACCGATTAACACTAGCCTGCAAGACCTTCTTTCAAATACAAAAATAGATATAAATAAAATATATTGTATAGAGTGTTACATAAAATTTATGTAAAAAATATGACCCTAGAAATGTGTAATTACAATTGTGATTATTATTGATCTAACATTTGGATTTGGTAGGAGATGGTTGCCATGATCAAACAAAACTATCCTAATAGGGTTCTCAAGTAGAGAATTCATTTGATATGATCCATATGTACCTTCTATGGTAAATTTTTTGATCTAGAGTGTCAAGGAAAATATTAAAAAAATCTAGAGTGCAGACTCTAGAGAGTTAATATCTCTAACAATGTATATTAGGGTTTGGGTGGCTAATGTCCATTGAGTGACCTTTCATTAGTGAGACACTATGAAATAGAATAATAAAATTGATGAGAATATTGAAATAACAAAATATGTGTCTCATATATTATGAGTATATTCAAAGTTAAGTGTGTAATTGATAATGCTTATGTGAGAAATGAGTTACAATAGTTATCTATTTATAAGTGACTTTGAATTCAAATTTGATAACTTTAATAGACAATAAATGATCATAAAAGAATGTCACAAAATGTTATAAGATTATATGCTATTATAAAAAAAACATAAAATAACATAGTAATTGTTATGAAACTTTAAAAAGGTGGTCTCCACATTTAAAAATCAACCACAATACTAATATCATTCAATTTAAAAAATTAAGTATACATATATAAATATAAATAAAACTTAGGGAACCATTTTAAAATACCCTAAATTAGCCCCGCCCAATCCACCAATCCCCAATTAAATATAGTTTCCAAGTTCATTTCATAAAAGTCCAATCAAAGGTCATCCATCCAACTCATATAAAGTTATAATAACATTAATCCACCTTACCATACATACATCATATTTATTAAAATAATAGTCTACCCTTATCACCATGCCACCATTTATCTTCTTGTCTATCATGGAGATGTGGTGAACCTTTATTGTTTACTCTTACCACATCACCATAGGTTAACATTTTGTTTATTGTAGGGTCACAGTGAAATATTATATGCTACTCAAACTATTGATACCAATCCACCAATTACTTTTAAGACCTATATGGGGCCATGGTAACCAATCTCTATATACTAAAACAATGCAAGTAAAGTTCTTACATGTTATGGGGAATTGGTAACTATCTTTTCACTTTCTTTGGTTCTTGCACACCTACCAAAACTATTTGAAAGTACTATGGGGCTGCAGTAAGAGATAAAAAACACATCAATGATAAAAATATAGATGTCTTTCACATGGACATGATATGGGGTGCTAAATAAGCTAATGATTTGGTTTCACAACAACCATTTGAATGTTGAAAACAACTATATTATATGTGGATTGTCTAAATAAATACACAACAAAATATTGTTCATATACACAAAGAAAATAATCCAATGATTATAACAAAACACTCGAAATCAAACTTAAATATATGAATGAATGTCAATGCTCACTCTAACTCTTAGTTAGATGAGACTAAATTTGTTAAGGCTACTTATTTACCTTTAACATCTTTCTTGTCTACTTGACAAACATTTTTTTATATTGGTTTATTTTTCTTTGAGTGCCTTACGCTTCAACTCTTTCTATGTTTGGGTTTTTTGGATGGTCATATCCATGTATTTCATCCCTATGGTATGATTTTAGATGCATTTGATATTATCCAATTTCTTATTTTCAAATATGAAATTATGATTTTTTTATAAGGAAAAAAAGATCATGTATCAACAAAAAAATCTAAAAAAAATGAATTGTATCAAATAAGGTAATCTAATAATAGTAGGTGGTAGAGGAATCTTGAGGGACCACCAAGGTCAACCTTGTATTTTATGCTCATTAGATATTAGGAATGATGAAAATCATTGGGTGGAAGAATCTATAAAACATTGTGGGGCTACATTATGTGTTATCTATTGGCTTATCCTTTACCACCATACTGTCATTTATCTTCTTGTCTACCACAGGGCTACGATGAACATTTAATGTTTGATCTTACCCCATCACCACAAGTCAACATTTTGTTTATCCTGGGGTCATGATGAAATACTATATGCTACTTAAACTCTTACTACCAGCTTGTCAATTACTTTTGAGACCTCTATGGAGCTGCATAA
The DNA here is from genome assembly GCA_037957365.1 of Torreya grandis. Taxonomy (NCBI): domain Eukaryota; kingdom Viridiplantae; phylum Streptophyta; class Pinopsida; order Cupressales; family Taxaceae; genus Torreya; species Torreya grandis. The sequence goes on from JARHVA010004815.1 coordinate 551,617, forward strand.
CTAGTCTTTATATACCACAACACTACAAGTGAAGTTCCTACATGTTGTAGGGAAGAGGTAACTATCTTTTCACTTCCTTTTGTTCCTTCACACCAAAAAAAGCTATTTAAATGTACTGCAAGGCTATGATAAGAGACAAAAAACACATCAATGATCAAAATAAAACTATATTTCACATGGACATGATATGGGATGCTTTTGAATGACTCTTATAATAATTATAAAAGGTATAGATTCTTAGGATAAATTTTATGAATTTTGAAAAAAATGCCTCAAAGAAATGTGGTGTCATGGTGATGAAATGCCATGATGAATGCCATGAAAAGTGAATTTTTATGGATTATCATGGCATTCCATCACCATGAGACCACATTTTTTTGAGGAATTTATATTATATACTACTCAAACTCTTTCCACGAACCCACCAATTACTTTTAAGACCTCTACAGGGCTATGGTAACTAGTATCTATATACTGTAGCACTATAAGCAAAATTCTTGCATGTTGTAGGGAAGAGATAACTATCTTTTTCACTTCCTTTAGTTACCGCACACCTGCCAACACTATTTGAATGTACTGAGGGGTTATGATAAAAGATAAAAAACACATCAATGATCAAAATACAAATGTATTTCACATGGACATGATATGGGATGATTATGAATGACTCTTGGAATGATTGTAAAACAAATATGGACTCCTAGGATGAATTTTATGAATTTTGGAATAAATGCCTCAAAGAAATGTGGTCTCATGGTGATGGAATGCCATGATGAATGCTATGACAAGAGAATTGTTATGGATTGTCATGCCATTCCATCACCATGAGACCACATTTTTTTGAGGCATTTTTCAACTAGTTCACTACCTTGTTTATGTTATTTCTTATTATTATGCTTTGATATATTTTTCCAAGCATCCACAAATTGTTCAAAAGCATTTATTCTAGTCTTTTAGAAATAGAAACAAGGTAGTGAACTATTTGATAAAATTCTTTGGTATACATGTATGAAAATGTGGTAGCATAGATAAGGTAGTGAAATATTTGAAAAAATGCCTCAAAGAAATGTGGTCTCATGGAATTCCATGACATGCAAATGCAATTGGCCACTACTCCTAGTTATTAGTTATACAATGTGAAGTAATTGCATAACTTCTTAGGTTGACTTTGTAAAAAATATATTGTAATTGAAATTTTGTCATTTGTCAACATCTAGTTATTAGTTATGTAATGTGAATTAATGCTTTGAGATTGAAAGATGTGTAATGCAATGTAATCAACAATTTGAATATAAACTACAAAAATCTATTTTTTACAATTCATTAGTTAAACTGTCTATTTTAGTTTCTCTCTATAAATCTATTTTTATAGAAATGCCTTTCAATAAAAAACAATAATTTTTGTCTCTTAGTCTACAAATTTTTACATTTTTTAAAAATTTGATTTTTTCTGGATATTTTCAAAAAATCTTTAACTTTGGTTTGTTGATTTTTTCCCCAAAATAATTTTATTTCTATGTGTAGAATATTATAGATAGATCAATGTCAAAGGTTGACTACAGATCAATACTATGCATTTGATGAGAGAGTAGCTAATGAGAGGGACATGGACAAATATCCATGTCCATGTAATGACTATCTTGGTGGAAAGGTGAAAAATAAATATGATTTATCAACATATGATAAGATATGGGCATAGTGGTATTATACCTTGGGATTACAATTATTATGAATATATGATAGAACTGTAGAGTGTTAAAGATGAAGAGGCAACAAAAATAGATGAAGTGGAACCAAACATAGATGAAGAGGCAACAATGTTAGATAAAGTGTTTGAAGTTGATAGAATGTTGAATGATGGTCTAAATGATTATTGGGATAAGTCAAAGGAGGATGATTTAAAGCATGTGTATGATAATTTCAAGTTAAGTCATTTGACAACAATCCTTGAAATTATTAACTTGCAAGTGGTGTTTTATTGGACAAATAAGAGTGTAAATTAGTTATTGGCATTATTAAGTTCATTATTACCACTTGAATCAACATTTCCAACAAAATAAAGTTAATGTAAAAAGTAAATCACTAAGCTAGGCTTAGGTTATGAAAACATCCACACATGTGTGAATGGTTGTGTATTATCTTACAATAATATTTCAAGTGAGAGTGAATGTCTGAAATGTCATGATGAAAGGTATAAACAAGGGTTGAAATCAACTATGTTTCCTAGAAAGGTTCTTCACTTTTAAATAATCCCATGATTACTTTGACTGTATAGGTGTAGAGACATTGCTAAAATTATGCAATGACATGCCCAAAATAAGATAATTGACGGAAAACAATGACATGTGCTTAATTATAAGACATGGATGGAATTTGATAATAGATGGCTTGATTTTTCTCAAGATCCTCATAATATTAGGTTGGGTTTGGACCTAGATGGGTGAACCCATTCTTAGATCAAAGTATGAAATGGTTAACTTGGCCAATATTTTTAATAAATTATAACTTGGCTCTATGGTTAGAAACTAAACCATTTTTCTTAATGCTATAATTGATTATACTAGGAAAGAAAAGTATGACTTCAAATACAATTGATGCTTATCTAGAGCCATTATATGATGAGATAATGGAATGATGGAAAGGAATTTAAGAAATTAAGTCTTTAAGGGATGGTAATTCAATCAAATTCACTTTAATATCTTCCTTATTGTTTATGATTCATGATATCTTTGCATATGGCACATTATCTGGTCTTAGTGTTCATGGATACCATGGATGTCCTAATTGCAACTTTAAGGATTTTGTAAGGCACTCAAGAATTTTGAATAAGTGTATTTATTGTGTAAATCATGATTAACTTAAAATGGATCATCTATATCATCAACAAATAACATGTTTCAATGGTCAAGAAGAGAATCATGAAGCACCATTACTAATAATAAGTGATTAAATTATTGAGAATGGATAACATAGAATGCCATTTATTGAAAATGGTGGGATTGTTGGTAGTAGATATGATCCATGTAGTGAAATAAATGTAAAATGGTTGTGCATATTCTATAAGTTTCCACACTTTAAGGATATAACCAGTAGGCATACTATTGACTTTATCCATATTGAGAAAAATATAGCCTATTCTATTATAGAAACTCTTTTTGGTGCTTTTGATACTATTTCATCACATGAAGACTTTCAAAAACTAAATATTAATTAAAATATTTGGGTTTAAAAATGTGAAGATGAAAAATATATAAAACCTAGTGCTCTTTATTTATGGACAAAGGAACAATGTGCACAATTCTTATAGTTGATGTCTCAGACTTGCTTTCCCATTGGATATGTAAGTAGTAGTATTATAAGCCAAATTGACATTAATGTCTTAAGAGGCCTCAAGACACATGACTATCATGTCATAATCAAAAATATTCTACCTATAATGGTAAATATATCAAGTTTGGAAAAGGGACCAAGATTGGCAATTATAAGGTTGGGCCTAATATTAAAGAGAATGAGTTTACATGTATTAGATCCTTCAAACTTTGATAGTTTGAGGGAGGAGGTTTTTTAAGTCCTTTGTCTATTAGAATGGTAATTTCTACCAATAATATTTAACATTTCTATGAACCTTTTGATATATCTAGAATATGAACTAGAGCATTTGGCCTAGTAAGAATGAGATGGATGTATCCTATAGAATGATATAGGAAGGTTTTGAAAAAAAATGTTTGTACTAGGGAAAAACTAGAAGTCAACATAAAGGAACGTGAAATTTAAAAATATCCACATTTATGTTCTATGCCTTTTAGTTGAATGTGGGCCTATGGTAGCCATTTAAGAGTGGAATAAAAAGACAAATGAAAGCCAAATTGTGATTGTGTTGTTAGTGCTGAATTTCTTCACAAAATTGAGAAGAAATTTTATGTTTGATTCATCCAAGAAATTATTCAAGTGAATTTTGGTGGAAATAGTCCTATATTATTAAAATTTAAGTGGATCCAACCATCCATAGTATAATTTGATCAGTATGGATTTATACGTGCAAATATAGGACAATTTTTATCAAAGATGGATGAGCCGTATGTTTCCCCTTTTCAAATGAACCAATAATTTCTAATTGATGATGTAAGAAGCCCAAGATGGTCATATGTCATTCAAAAAAAGTCTTGTTCTAAATGAAAATTCATGGAAGTTATCATTATAATGCCTGATGGGCAATATGTTAATTTACAAGAAACATTTGAAGAAGTGTATGAAGATGATGATGGACTGTTTGAAGAAGAGATTATTATTACCAATGAAGAGAGTGGGAGAGAGAATGTATTTCATGTCATAGATGAGGATGAGGAATAAAATCAAGTAGATGTAGATAGGAGTGTTCAAGATTCATAAGTGTCAATATCTAGTTAAAATAAAGGATAGTCATATTGATAGTTAATACCTATAATTGTAAACATCTTCTTGGTTTTTTACTACAAATTCTTTATAATATGTAAACTAAATTCTGTTTTAACTTATGAACTCAATAAATTTTTAATGATTCAAGTTATTGATTTATACATTATTATTTATTTGGACTCCAGGAAATGAGGAAAAGGACTGTAAGGCATAAATTAGTCAATGATAGTGATCATAATGCTGAAATTTCATTAATAGATTATGAGTTCTTTCATAGAGAATAAGTGGACAAGAATAATGAATATTTATCATGTCTTGGTTTGACAAATATTCAAGTTGTATATCCACTAAGTAGTATATTATTTATTTAATAGTGTTTAATGAAATTTTATAGGCAAGAGATTTATGTATATAAGACATAATATGATATATATTTTATTTTATAAGCAAGAAAAAGAGTGAAAAAAATGAAGTGAAAAAACAAAAGGAAAGAAAATATATAGTGCTACCATCTCATAGAAGCTAATGAATTTTTGATTCAACAAATACAACTGGTGAAAACAATAGTTGTGATGATGTGTAGCCTGATATAGCATATGGTGAAGTGTAACCTGATATAACACATGGTGATGTGTAGCTTAATATAGCACATGGTGATGTGTAGTTTGATATAGCACATGGTGATGTACAACATCATGATTATTTCTTAGCACAAAGTATCAAAGAGATTATTGAAAAAAATTAGAGCAAAGGAACAATAGGTCTACAGATGATTCATTCAACATTAAATGATATGTTTGAAGTGAAATATACAAAGACTAGTACTGATATACCTACTCATGCCACACCTAATGTGGCCAATGGGCATGAATTTCTAGTTAACGAAAGTCATGAAGAGTGACCATGTGCATCTACTATGCCTTAGAGTGCACCTGTTGTATCTAGAACTTTTGATGGAACTAGTAGATTAGCCAAAAATATTAGTAGTGGTTTAATAGAAGATGTGTCTACTTTTGTCAAAAAATAAAGATTAGGTGAATATTTGTATATATCTATAGAGAGGAATGCAAAATAAAGAAAATTAGAATGCAAGAATCCATTCTTGGTTGAGGTATCGAGAGATGGTGAGCCCATTGGGCTAAATGCTAAAAAGTGGGCCTCCGAATTGGATGTAAGATGTTGGGCCCATTTGGATATTTGAAAATCAAGTTTTGCAGAAAAAGATCCATGAACTATGGAAAATGTTATACAAAAAATGGAAAATGCTTTTGAGGCTATTGGTGGACAAATCTCTAGAAAATATTTCAAGTAAAAGATGAGAATTTTGATGAACAATTTCAGATACAATTATAGAAAAATAATCATGGAGGGAAAAGAGAGGTTAGACTCTACTCTATTTCCTAAATAGTGGGAGGCATTGAAATAAAGTATGCATTTCAAAGAATATTTGGTAAAGATTAACAAAGGCAAGATAATAAGAGACAATGTGAGGGTTGGATATACATATGGCTGAGGTGGGTTGTAAGCCAAAATGGAAAAATTTATATTATGTTATTTATTTCAATTTTTTTATTAAACTGACTATACGTTGAAAGTGACATTATATTTTAGGTGTAAAATAGTAATAAAGAAGTAGGTGTAGAAGATATTGTCAATTATATGGTAGCACTAGATTGGCATATTGTCAATTATAAGTGTATGGATTTTTGGTTCAATTTACATTATGTTATTTATTTCAATTTTTTTATTAAACTAACTATATGTTGAAATTGACATTATATTTTAGGTGGAAAATAGTAATAAAGAAGTAGGTGCAGAAGATATTGTCAATTATATGGTAGCACTAGATCGACATAGTAAAACTAAGAGTGGGATGAAGTGGAAATCTAGTTCATCAATAGAGATTTCAAAACCATCTATTAAATGCCCAATAAGAGCCTCTATAGATCATGCCAACTCAAATGATGGGTACCAATAGGTAATGAGTTGAATATTCGAGCTCACTCAACAAGTTTCATAATTGGTTGCCTCTATTAACCCTATAATTTTTATATGGAATGAGCACAAATACATGGACTCAGTCAAGTTAAGAGGCTTTATTGATCTCATTTCTTCTTGTTTGGAAATTTTGTATACAAATGACTTAATATGTATATTATTGAAATCTGAGTGTAGGAGAATCTAACCCAATTTCTTTATTGTTGGATTGATCTAGAAAATGTTCTTTTAGACAAATTTATAGCTTGCATTCTTTACTTGACTATTACATTCTTTGTATTTTTTTTTGCATTATGGTTAAACCACATGCAAAGCAATTTATCAAAGTAGTAGGAAAACAAAAACACCTTCATGATGTCAACAAATATACTAATATCAATAGTGATCATGATGAACTGGACAAGAATGCGCAGCACAATCATCATAGTTATGATGAGTTAGTTAAGGTAATATAATAGTTGTCAATTACCTATCCCAATGTTTTGTCATTATTCATGCTTAAATTGTTCTTTTAACTTAATAGAGTTTAATTTATTATTAACTATTTCCATAATACTTGCTTCAATCTTGTTTTGGAGGGATTTGAGACTCATTTCCTTGTCTTGGAATAGTCTTCTAGTTCATTCCTTCTAGAGTTCCCATATTAGAATTGTGGGACTTATCAACCATAAACAATGATAAGTATAATGTCTTTTGATATCGGGCTAGCATTGAAATAAAGTCATTATATCATTGGGAAGGGAACTCTTCCATCCTAGTTTCATGCATAACCACCTCTAGCATCAAAATGAGAATTGATAGCCAAAATGTTCCCATTGGAGTCACTTCAACTCTGCCATATCCAAAATTTCCATCAACACCTTGTGAATCCCGTTTCCTTAGGTCACCATTTTCTTCTTGAAGAACCTAGAATCGGTTTGAATTTCCTTCGCAACTATGTATGTGACCATTACCTCACTCCATTTTTACAATATAATGTGTATTTTTTTAATTTTTATAGACATTTATTAATAAAATCTGATAAGGGGATAAAGTCTAGGTGTCAGATCTATTTGATGGTATTGTTATGGGCATTGGACAAATTTACTCACTATCTATTATACATGGAGTCAAATTGAAAAGATTATGAGATGCAAATTTAAATATTATAAAAGTCAAAAGTAACATACACCTTGATTATAAAGATAAAATAGATGGAGTTGTATGTCTGAAAGAGAAATAAGGGACCTTCACATGGTGGCCACTAAATATTTGAAAAAATGACATAACTGATGTTTATCATGTACTAGTTGTTCGATAGCTTGGCCCACTACTTTATGCAATAGTTTGAATGTGTTTTTTAGGGATATTCTTAGTGTTTTTGTCTTTTTTGGAGCTGTATAGGAAAAAAAAGGCATTGTAACTTAGTTTTCTTAGTCACAACACTGAGAAACACATTTTGTATTAACACATTTTTCAAAGCAAAAACACACATTTCTTTCTTGTATCTATTGTAAGAACACCTTTTCTCAATAAAATTTTAGTATTTTGCCTTCTTAATATCTATTTCATTATGTGCAAATGAATGATTGATTATGGTTTTCTATATTTTATGTCATATGTTTTGAAGTCTCATCATTATGTCATATGTTTGGTGGCACCTATATTCAATATGCAAACATTTATTAATTCATCCTAAGTTTCAAATTAGAGTAAGCTATATTCCCTAATGCTATAAATGTTGATTCATTATAAATATTCATGGATTCATCATAGTCATGCTCTACATATTGAGCATAATAATATTTATGCATTTTATGTGGTATGTGAATAAAATTAAGGATCACTGCCATACAACATGGGCCATTTAAAAGTCTCATGGCCACATGAATCTAGGACTATTGTTAGTGCTATAATTGGAGGTGACACAATTAGTTTTCAATGTAATTGGAACTAATTTTATTGTGCCTAATATTAAGGTACTCTTATTACTTAATTGGAGGTGACTTAAGCAATCTATAGGCTAATTTGAATTACCTTTCTTGTACTTAATATTATGACTTAAATTTTTTCATACTCTTGTCAGCTATAAAGTAATGAGAAATTTAATAGAGTCTTAATCAGTATGGTATGTGATAAATCTAAAATTTGATTCTAAAATTTGACATCTCTTTGCATTTTTTAGATAGATACATTTAAAATATATGTACTACTACTAATACTTATGCATCTAATGGAAGCTAAAAGGATACCCTTGGCTACAGAATGTAATAAGTATAATAGTATAATGGGTGTCTGTAATCATCATTTATAATCCATATTAAAGGTTTTATAAATTATTCTTTCAAGAAGTGAACATTTATAATTACATCTATTATATGTTTTTGATATTATAAGTTTGCAAAAGGGTGTAGATCCCAAGTACAAAAATCCCAAGGGGAAAAAAAATAGGCCAAAGGCCACTAACAGTTGAAAAACAATAGACAAATAGAAGAAAAAAAGGAAACAACAAGCAGACTAGGGTTTAACCATAATAAAAACACTAGTTTTTGATCAAATATTTCCTATCTTATTTGATGAACTTGAGAAGGTCCTCCATGTTATCAATTTTTCCTTCTATATCTTTACCTTCTTCTAGGAGGTCTTGTAGAATCAATAGGGAAGAAGCCACATGGTGGACAAATTTCAAATAAACAATAGTTAGCACATTTATTTTATTTTGAAGGAAGAGCAAACCCTTCTTCACTTCCTCCAACTCCCTTTCAATCTAGCTCTCCTCTTCACTAGTATCCATGAAATCCTCCATGTTAGAATCATAAGTGGAGTCATTAAACTCCTCAAAATAATTGGTTCCCTCTTTCTCAAATTATTGATTAGGATTGGGTTTCTCTTTTAATTTACCTACTTCCTCCCTCATATTCAAGGTAGATGGACCATCCACAGTCTTTACCAATGAAATTTCCCCCTGCCAATCTCTTGGAACTCCTAATATTCATCTTTCTTCCATACAACTTTGAAAATTAAAACCAGACCCTTCCTCCACAACCTCCTCACCTTGCACCAGGACCTCTAGGAGCTCTTTGTCACTAGCTGAATTTTGAGGCTCCACCCCCACCACTTTCTTGTTCTTACTCTTTCCCTGAGTGATCTTCTTAGAATTGATCCAATTAATTGATTTCCTTTTTTTATTGCCAAAAAAGGAAGGTTTTTTTTTAAACTCCCATATCCCTTCGACAAGTAGAGAGTGTGAAGGCTCAATGGATTTAGAAGTCATAGCTATCAAGGAGGGACAACCAAAGCCCAACTAGAGAGGGGAAAAGATTTCAAACTTAGGGGATAGGTTTAAAGAGGGGGAACAAGGTTATTAGAAAAGGGTAGGGAACCATGGGGACCCACTCTCAAGGGAATGTGATAGTCATTAGGGTTAATATCATGGGAATTATCTAACACATGTGCTTTTAAAGGCTTAGAGGGACACAATGCAAGGTGAAAGTGATAAAGCTTGAAGATAAGACCTTGGTGGAGTGGAATGGTAGAGGTATTTGGGTTTTTTTCTATGGAATTTTTGATAGACTTAATATATGTCTCTAGGGATGATATAAGGAAGAAGGGGAAGTTAACCAACACCTTGTGATGAAAGTGATTCAAAAGAGAAAAATGGTAATGATAAAAGCACTTAAAATGACCTTCAAGGGTAAAATATTTCATGATGGTGAAGCATACCTTATCCCAAGGGTTAAGAAATCTCTCTCTATCAAATCCTCCTTGAAACTTCACCATCACTTCTCCTTCAATGAATAATTTTTTCAACCCCTCTAGGTCTTGAACTTTGGCAAGTCTTTTTAATCTTCTACCTCACAGCATAAACTTGTGGCATTAGTAATTGACTCCTCACTAACAACAAAATCTATACCTCCAACCTAAAATTTATGGTCACCATCCCAACTTGAAGTAAACTAAATGGATATGTTCTCATCATATCCATTTATAAATTCAAGAAAATGAGAAATTCCACCATCATAACATATACTCTAGAACATAACATTTGCTTTCATTTCATCACATGATAATGACTCAATTCTGACTCTTTGTCCTCCCATGATTGAAAGCTTCACTAAATTGTTGTATGGATGAAAAGGAATCCAAACCAAAGTGAACCACCACCAAGGATATTTAACAAAAATTGAATAAAAAAATCTAGAATATTTTGAAGCCCACACCTAATCTTTAGTTAAATTTATGTTGATCCTATAATGATTTCACATGTGAAAGAGCTTGCCAAGAGTTTTTATGAGAGAACATGCCTTAAAGGATTGAGGCTTCCTCATGTGATATTGATTTTCTTTGATATATTTCTATATTGTAGTTTTTAGTTTTTTTTTAATCATATATTGCCTCATGTGATCTAATTATATTGTTGTTTCAAAATAATCATAACAAATATGATCATGACACAATGATGACCATTGAAATCAGTGAATTAAAATGACTAAATATACTACCAAATCAATCAAAGTTAATGACTAAATACACTACTAATGGATAGAAATCAGTGAATAAAAATGAATAAGTGACCAAATAACAATAATCAATGGCTAAATTAATGACTAAATATATCAGTGAATAAAAAATGACTAAAAAAGTGACTAGATTATAGAAATCAATGGCTAAATAAATGACTAAATATACTACCAAATCTATTAATTAAAATAACAAATAAATGACTAAAAATAGTTTAGTCATCAATCTGGTTGCATTATAAATGACTAACAATAAACTACTAATGGTCACGTGATCAAGTTTGGTCATTTATATGAAAATTTTAGTATTTTTTTAATCATATATTATTGTTTCTATACTAGTGATAGGTATAACAATAACCATAGAAAGATGAGGAATAACTGGTGATAACATTTCTTGGTGCAACATGAGGATCTCTTCTAAACTATAGCTTCTTCAAGTCTCTCACTTTTGTGTATCCATTTGCTTTTACTACCTTTATCTTCTTCTTTTCTTCACATTATCTATGTTTGAATCTTTCTTTATATCCTTGCAAGATTTCTCTTTCTTTGCTCTAGATTCTCCTTCTACTTTGAAGTTGTCATATAGGTTAGCAGATGTACTTTTTATGAAAATTTTTCCTTTTTGATAACCAAGACCTAATCTCTATTTTGAAGTCTTTTGAGATTTGATCAATTCATCAAGCATTTCTGATCCTCCTATCAACTTTATACTTTTTTAGTTATCCTTTAGCTTTCTCAAGATTCTTTCTCAAAGCCACTATCTCTGCTTCTAACCTCATTCTCTCATTAGATTTAGATTTTAATTCAAGTTTGACTACATATTTTATTATTTTATCCTCTTAAACTTGTGTTTTTAGGCTAGCCACCATTTGATCAGATTTCTCAAGACTCTTGGACATCTTCTCAATTTCATTTTGTCCAATATTCTTCTATTTTGATCTCTCTTTTCTCATATTGTCAATTTCCTTTAAATCAAAAATGAGTTCACACTCTAGATCCACTTCTCCTTCTTCGTCATCTGAGTCTTTAACTTCCTTTTGATCCATAGAAGCTGATCCTATTATCATGAATAGGAATTCATTTTCCATAACCACAAAATGACAACCATGATCATCATCAAAACTATAATTATCATCCATTGAATCACTATCTTCTTTTGTGTATGGGCCTTTATTATTTTTGAATAATTTCTTCTTCTTCTTTGGATAGTAGGTTTTTACCTTTTTACTACTATCTACTTACTCAGAGCTATCCTTTTTATTGTAAGGGAGTTTAGTATCAAAATGTCTAACTTTACCACAATCAAAGCATTTAAAGGTTAACTTACCTTTGTATTTTCTAGACCCTCTCTTTAGTCTTCTGACAAAGTTAGCTTCTTCTTCATCTAGATCTAAGTGCCTTTAATTGCTTGGCTACTTTGAATGCAACTTATATCTTGAAATTATTTTCTTCTCTCTTTCTCATCTCATAGGTAGTGAAGGTTCCATGCAACTCATCAATAATGAGTTTATCTAGATCTTTTGCTTCCTCTATTATAGATATTTTAGAATCATATCTTGATGGCAAAGGTCTTAAGACATTTTTGATAATGGTTGATTCTTTCATTTCTTCTCCAAGGCCTCTGATTTCATTGACTATTTCATTTATCTTGAGGAGGTAGTCTACAATCTTCTCTTCCTCATTCATTTTAAGGCTTTCAAACTTGCCTTTGTAAGTTTGTAGCTTATCCTAATTTACCTTTTCATATCCTTCATATATGCACTTCAATTTTTTATATATATTTTGTCCATTTTGACAATGCATCACTTTGATAAACTCTAAATTAGATAGTCCACATAAAATATCATTATTTTCCTTAAAAATTCTCTCACGTGATTTCTTGGTAGCTTGATTAGTAGGATTTGTAGTAGGGGTTGTATATCTATTCACAACAGACATCCATACATCAAACCCTAATGATGATAAATAATATTCCATTATTATGCTCTAAAATGCATAGTTTGATCCATCAAAGAGAGGTGCTTTATTTGATGAAGATCCTTCTTAACTAGTCATTTATGTTCATCATTCTAATATCTACCTAAGCTGATTAAGATTCTTCTAAGGAACCTAGCTATGATACCAATCATTGGAACACAACTAGATACTAAGAGGGGGGTGAATTAGTATATCAAATAAAAATAGTCCTTTAAATACTTTTAAAGTAGATTAAAATATCTATGAAAATCAAATCAAATATGCAGAGATCACACATAAAAATACACATGACACAAGATGCATATGTGGAAAACCCATTGGGAAAAACCATGATGAGAATAACTTCTAGAATTTACTATTCTAATCCAACCTCACAATAAAAACCTCACTGGTTACACATTGAAGGGCACCAATCCCCTAATTTGAGAGTTTTAACTATAAGGAAGAACCCACTCCCTAATCTAAGCACCAACTTAGTTTATCTGATAACACCAACCTATATGATTCTTATAAGGAGCTATAACTCCATATTACAATATGTATTCATAAATGAATCCAATCTTTCTATTCTTTTGTATAGGTCTGATCTATAACTATTCATGCTCTACACATTATGTATTTATGCCTTTTTCTCTTTACACTTTTGTCTTTGTGTCTCAATTTATCTCTATGCAACACATTTCATCTCTCTCACTCTACTCTTATGTGTCTCTATATTTTCTTTTTGACATAATTCAAATAGCTTAAGCAATATTTCTTATATTCTAGATATATATATATATATATATATATATATATATATATATATATATATATATAGTCAATGGATCTTGGGTTCCATATATTCACTATGTTCACATTTGTTTACAAACACATCACACTCTATTTTGGACTCAGTTCATTAACTCTTAAACTATAAGTTTCCAAAATCTTGAATTCATGCATCACCACCATGATTCTTGGTCTCATTACTATCTATAGTATTTGATAGACTCTGGTTTTGGTGTATATGCCTATTTACATATATTTTATTGGTTACATCTATCAATCTCATTATCTGTATCATGATTAGGGATTTCTTACATGTGACTATTAGTCTAAATGTATATTCAAGTATCAATCATTGATATTATATTTGGCACCATGATCTGATCATCTTCATTTAAATGGCTCATCTTTAAAATGCATCAATTTGATCAAATTTTAATAGTCTCACACTATCCATTAGATATATGTACACTTTTAAACTTTAGCTTTATAAAATTTAAAATTAATCTATTAATATTCTTGATATGAGCTTATGCATGAAATTGGATCTCTAAAGATCAATGATCTTTAATTTTATCTTGTCATTAAATGTTGATCTCTTTATCCCATCTCACTACTTCCTATGTCTTTGGATCGCTTTTGCTCTGTAGATCTTCTCAAACTTGCTCAATATTTAACTTGCCACTATCGATAAAATTCAAGCACTTTATTCCATATATGTCCACTCACTCAATTAGATCTCCTTTGCATGATCATCTTCTCAACATCAAATATTTTGGTAAGCTTGATCTTTATATTTACGTAGCTCTTGATAATGTGACATTTTGGCATAAGCACATGCCTTCTACACATTGTTTTTAGTTATCTCTATTTAAACACTTTACATTCTCACATTTATCAATGATTATTTGACTTTAATCCACATCATATATTTACCGTACAATCTCATGACTGTGATACTTATCACTAGTGCATTTACATAGAGGTCCCTTTCACAATTTGACTTCACTAAATTCCATTGGATCTTTTGTGTATGATTAAGTGATATACATTGATCAAGCTAGGACAAATATAAAGTATAAGACTTAGGAAATATTAAGTCCATTGATCACTACTTGAGTTGGTAATTTTTAGGTCGAGGGGCTAGTTTTACAATGATGATAAATGCTTAAGTTATAACTTAAGCTACTGGGTCCGGGCTATATCTAGTTAACATAAAAATATAAAATGCTTATTGACACCATGACTTATTCCCTTAGGGTTTAAATAAGAAACCTTATTTTGTTTGAGAGCAAAGATAATTCATTTTTGATTTCATTCCTTCTCATTTAAAATTGTGGACCATATATCTAGAATGCTCATGAAAAACCCATAACAGATCTTCTATCTATTTCCTTTGTAAATACCCATAAATGTTCTTTGTAAAATCATGACAACTTTACAGGACCTTGTGAATATTTTGACTATGTATGGAGACTATTTCAATGTTCTTAGAAGGAAAACTTTATACTTACATAACTCTTATTGTGCTTAGTCACATGACCTACAATTTAGAGCATAAGATCCTCTTACATAGGGGATTCCATCCATATATCCAATTTTTCTTGAGGTATTCATATGTGCAATATATGAAATCATAAAAATGTCTACTCAACTATTTCTTACAAGATGCAAATTTAACTAAGTGTTGGAAAACACTATAAAAATGGTTGAGAGCCCTACTTTGATCAAGCATATATTTTGTCACGCTACATTTCATGACCTAAGATTTAGTGCATAAAAAATAAGCATAAAAATTAATAGACCCATATGAAAATTTTATCTTGGCACCTCCATATGTGTGAATGTTTACCTCCTTAATATGCTTACTTGTCTCTATTGAAACCTTTTAAAAATTTGGCTAAGTATAGAAACTTAGTATTTTTGTCTGAGTAGCCAACTTTGTATGCTCATATTTTCAACTAGACTTCATTACATGTCTTCAAATCTCATGCATAAAAATTGAAGACTAATGTGATCACAACCATTTGACCAACTCCCCCATACTCATTCACATGTGGAAATGGTGACATTAGTAAAATTCCTTCTCATATTTTCTTAGTATAGACCCAAAATGTCTAGATGATCAATATGAATAACTGGATGAATTCCATTCATGCACACAAGCATTAAAATCATCCTTGACCTCTAATAGGATCATTTATAAATCCTATAATCACCATATTAATTTTTTATCATAATGTCCCTTTTGACATCAATGACAATCATATTTCCAACATACCAGTCCCTCATTTTTTCCTAAGATTTACATAATATAAGTCCCTTAAGGGAGAGTTGCACCTTGACACTGACTATTGACTAGTACAATGATTCCCCAACCTCATATGGATGCCTAATCATGGAGTCCTAGTTTATGAGGGAAAATTTAAGGCATGGTGGGAGGAGTGCTTAGAACTAAACACTACACATCCTTAGGTGTCACTAGATGTAATTCAATACTTGGTCCAACATACTACTATCACCTTACTCTTAAAAGGTGTATTCATCCATATCCATGACTATCCAAGGTTACCCTTTGGACATCTACTATTATTTGTTACCATAGCCATGGCATAGGCTAAAGTTTTCAAATAGAAATCCTTCATATCTAGTCATGTGACACCACTCCAAGCTATACCACCTAGTGAATCCATAACTATAACAAAAAAAAAGAGAAATCTTCCACTTCATAGTCACATAAATGAAAGCACAATATTTCCACCAAGCATCAATCTACATCTCCTCTATTAAACTATAAGACAAGGAGCACTACGACCTAGTTAAATGATCCTAAGGTACCTTAGATCATAAGCTCATGTGACCTACCATAGATGAGCATATATGAACAAGAGGTATACCAAGTAATGTTTACTGGTATGGCTAGAGACTTATATGATAGACAGGAGGAGAAGGAATTCTTCTTCTAGAATGTTGTGTGCATGGTCTAAGTGCGTATTAAGGTTCTTCTGAATCTATGGGTGGACCTACCACTATGCCTTACATCCATCATCATTAACACTATGTGAGAAGAATCATAATAACTACAATGAAGGGTTGAATTATTGTAGTAGAAAACTTTTACCACCTTTGTAGCTGAAGATGTCTTCATGCCACTACTAAAAAGTCTATGAGAGTTCTTTGTGCATAGACCACAAATTAGGTACAAGGTTAGGGTCTTGCATACCCTTGAATAATACACATTTAGTTAACCAACCACCATAAGGGAAGCACATCCTACTCCATACTACACTTTACCACCACCCAAATGTAGTTTGGTCACCCTGTGATGTAAGAAATCATAGGTTTCTAGGTTTGTGGTCTAGCCAAGTGATTTTTGACCTTCACCATAATACTTTGAGGTCAAAGAGATCACACATAAACCCATAATATAATAACAATAGGCTTTAAGGTATGAAGTGGTTTACATAATAGAATGATGAGTCAGAAATGAGGGAAAAAAATGTCACAAGGAGTAGGATCAACAACAACAACAATAATAATAATAAACAAGTAGGTAAGTTAAAAAAGTCAAGGCCACACAAAAGGCCTAGGATATATATAATGATTGACATAAATATCTTAAAGTGGATAAGAATTAAAAATAATCTACCAATGCAACCAAGTAAGCATAGGAGGTGTAACATCAGAAGGAAAGAAAATTTGATCTTGCTACCAAGGCTAAGGTAGAAGAAGAAAAAAATAGGACATAGTAGTGTAGGCAAAAAAACCATGGAAGATGTCATACATGCATAACAACAAGCTGAGTGAGCTACAAAGAAGAAGGAAGAAATAGATGAAGTCATGTGCCAAAATTAGGCTCAAGTGTAGGCACAACAAGAAAGTACAACCAAGACATAGGCATAAGTAGAAATGTAGGCATAGGCTATAGTTTAACAAGCCAAGGATACTATCCTAGTAGAATGAAATAAATAAGAAGAACATGCACATAAGATTTAATTAGAAGAAGAATAAGTGAAATAGAAAGCTATGTAATAAGATATAGATAAGAAAGTGGAGGAGGAGGTCAAATGAAAATAGGTTGAAGATGCTACATAATAACTCAATCTTATAGAATAGGCCACTATGAAGCAATATTAGGTACCTAAGAAACAACAATGTGAAGCAGAGTAGATAAAACAAGAAGAATAACCAACTATAACTCAAACAAGTCCATAGTTCCATGAATTTCCCTTGGGAATCATTTGGATTTGGGACATCCTAATTGTGGGTGATCATTGCACCACCTTCTCTCTTTTACTCATGACCATTACATGACCTAACCATTCAATAACTTCAAGCACATTGGTAGCACTCCTTATCCACTAGGAAGCATCATTGAATGTCTCTAGACTACCATTAAAGAAATAACTAGAGGGTGTAATCACATTTAAGGAGATAATTATGCATAAGGTTAACTCTCTAGATTAGGAAATGGATCAATCTAAGGATAATAATGTTGAATTGAAGGCTCACCTCCATAAAGCTACCAAACTTATCCAAAATGGCTATCCTAAGTTGGTCACTCAAGCAATTAGGGACCAAGTCATGTTTGACCATATCGGACTGAAGACTCTACTCTTTGATTTAACCAAGGACTGGTGCACAACCCAAAAAATCCATGTAGTCAACACATTGAGACAAGATGTTAAAACTAAGGTTATGACTCTCATCACTTTTCTAGAGGAGTATAAAGGCATGTTGGACACTAATGCACTATAAGCACAATATGTCACACATATCTTGTTGGATTGGAAGCAAGAATTGGATAATTCTGTAGCTAGTTCTAGTGTAGACTTTTCAATGGGTTCCAACACCAAAACCAAGCATGGTCAACCATACTACCACTAGGGAAGAGAACGATGGATCACCCTAGGAGTTTCTCAATACCAAGGAATATGTGCATGACAAACTCCTCAACAAGTAGAGTAAGCTTTTATGTAGTTCCTTCACTAACCTCTAAGCTTAATATCATGTGAATAAGATGGAGAAACTAAGTGGTGAGATTAAGACGAGGTTCATCAACACTAAGGTAGAAATGAACATAACTAACAACACATATCTCAAGTAGATCATTAGTTACCATGCTCTATTGCACACCCTACTAGATGATCTAATAAGTCATATGAGACTAGCATGCCTACAAGACTAATTTGACTCCATTTTCTAGTTAAATTTCCCAAATTATCAACACACCTATATACAAGCCACATTAAGATCTCCAGAAGATCATTTCTTGGTGCAAATATGTATAGTCCAAGTCCAAGGACTCTTTTGGTCATTCATTATCTTTGTCTATGCTACTTATTTGAATACCCAAAAGGGTAGATAAGTAGTGTGAAAGAGGTGAAAATTAGAAATGGTTCCTTGAGTGATTATTGTGACTCTTGTTGGTCTAACCACTTATTCATCCTTTGTTCACTTGCATAATTTTAGAATATCCTATAACATTATCTTGGGATGAGATGACATTTTAAGTCGAGGAAAGTATTGGGATAAGAATTCATATTGTAAATCTATGCAGGATATTTATCTAATATTTGTGCATTATGTACTCATTTTGTCATGTATAAATATAATTTTTCCTATCTCCATGACTTGTACTAGGTTAGAATATGAATAGACTCCACTTTTGCTACCAACTATGAGAAGAAGATGAACATTCATAGAATGTAAATGTCTATATATACTTGTGTTTATAACAATAATATAGCTCCACTTTTGAAGATATCAATAGAGACTTATATAGTTATGGTTACCTGTGTGATTTCTTACTTTGTTCCTTGTGTGCATTCTCATGTATAATGTTTGATTACTTTATGTCTAATTTAATCCAAATACTCTATTTATGTTAATGAATAACTAGTTATTTTTACTTCCTACTTAACTCATGATAATTCACACTTACTATGTTTTTGTTATAAAACCTCTTGTATGAATATAATACACTATTATGCACACTAAAGTATATCCTAGCTATCCTCATCCTTAGCATGTTTTGATGCTTCAGGAACCTCTACTATTACAAGTATCATAATTATTTTAGTCCTATTGGTGGAATCATATCAATAATAACATTAATATTTTTAGGATCTACTAAAATTCCTCATTTAGATATGATATAAATGAGTAAATTTCCATATGTAACTATAAAGATAGTTTTTGGGATTTAGGTGTACATTAAATTTTCATAATTTTTCAAATATCTATCATAAATATATAAAATGGTCTTATGAATGTTTTAGTGCAAGAATATAAATCATAAATAATTATGGTCAACATTTAATTCTATGTTGCTTATATAATAACTCTCTCAAGAACACACTTAATCACACTCTTGGACTTGACACACTTCGAAACACTATCTTCATTTAATTAAAAAACATGTTATAAAGAATTGAATCCACACTCTCACTCAAACTCTTACACTTACCTTGATAGGATTATTACATTAGATATAAATGACTTGATCCCACACAAAATCCATACTATAATGAAATAAATGTTGATTCTATTCATGGAGAGATTTACTTCTCTCTCCCTTTCCCTCTCCCTCTCCCTCTTTTACCACTTCTTGTAGCTAATTCACTCTATGACTCTCCTTAGACCTTTTTATTAAATTATTAGATATTATCTAACATAATTTGACATTTTTAGTGTCTCTTCACCTTATTTATCCTATTATAAATGCTCAAAATCCATCTTCTCATAAATCTAGGTTATTACTTTCTTTTTTCATTCCAAATGGGTGAAACTTTTATTATATGTAGATCAGTGATTTTGAAAACATCACAACGGTTATGAAACCACTATGATGGTTGTGTAAATTCCACTATATGTATAATATAAGTTACAAAACCATTGAGGTAGTTTTTTAAACTTATAAAATTGGCATTGCAATGTATACCAATGATTTCATCACATTTTACATTTTTTTAACTTCCATAGGCCTCAACTTTTTAATATGGATTTGGATTGAGATAATTTTTTAAAAATTGCATAAATTTACAAGAGGAATCAAAATATTCCATAAAATTAGGGTTTATGGAAGTTATTTATATTATTTTTCCTTTTCCCCATAACTTATCTATTGTCACACTTTAACACACATAGTGACTTCCTAGATTGTACCGATGGTTGAGAAACTTAAAATAATTTCTTGGAATCATGTAAATTATTAAAATTGATACTTTGATGGTATAATTTATGATATATAATTTTATAAGTATATGTGATTACAAATGGATCATCTTCACCATGCAAAAATAACAAAAAACCAACGAAACCACCCTAACACATAACTACTATTTTTGGTTGATGAAAGATTACCTATATGCTTTGGATGATCTTACATTAAATATTTTATGTATTTACAATGTGATATCATAATAACATATATGGAATAAATGGTAAAACTAATTTTTTTCACCACAAATAGTTATGACCATGGCATCCCTTTCCAAGAGACCAAATAACTAAATTGATTGTCACACTTTTTCTTCCACTTCAATCTTATAATTGTTGGCTTTAACTCTATCATCTTATTCTTATATCTACTTACTCATCCTTATTTTTTTGGGTTAGACCCAACATAGTCCATTCTCCTCCACCAAAGGCTTATCTTCTTCCCTCTCCATTTATTTGTGAGATGAAACCCATCTTCATTTGACTACCACCACCATATGCTTCTTCTTAAATATTATTTTATATTATGGGATTTCACCCACTAATATCATTCAAACACCTCTACCAAAAAAAATATTTTATTTGTTCATTCATTATCCAACCTATTGTAGTATTCTTCCATATTACACTCTTCTCTATTTATAACTCATATTATTTGATAGTTAACAAATATTATGTTGGTACCATCATTTTTAGTGTGTATTTTTAATTTATAAGAGTATTAAAAGACTCATATTATTCCTCTACTTCATAAAAATAAATCTATTTACCTTGGAAGTACTCTTTGAATGGTTTTTATTTCTTCATCTCTACACCTGAGAAATCATACTTTTTATCACATTCTTAGGTTGATAACAAACTCAACTGCTATATCTCATCCTTGTTTTCTTTCATTTTAATTCTCTTTATATTATCTCTTTGTTGATTTTTATCTCCTTCCTTCATCATATTTATGACATGTGAAAATAACACTATATTATCCTTTTCCATATTATAACAATGTATATATTGAATCATAAGAGTCTCTTCTTCAATACCTATGTGGGATGCTCCCACATATGAAACAAAACTTTTATCCTTCATCCCTATTTGTATAAAAAACTCCATATCTATCTTTTTATTTTCTTCTATACCACATGAATAAAATTCTTCATATCTCATTTCCCAAATGATCTTTGGACAACTTATATCACCAAGTTCTTAACATTTATATCCACCACCATTCTAATTCTTATCCATCTATGAATTTAAAGTTTTGATGCATATCATTTTATATCCATCATTTTACTATTGAGAATCATTATTTGATCTAATATATTTATCTCAATTGCACATATGAGGTTAGATGCACTAAACAAGATCGAGAACAATTGGGATACTTACATCCTCTTGTGTTAGGATTACTATTGAGATAATTTAGGTCATGAGATTCAAGTATGGGCCTAAATTATATAACATAATTAAAATAGGTCTCTAAGAGATACAATGCTACCACCAAATGTCCAATACCAATTTTCTCACTGACTCAGATAACTTCTACACTTATAACTAGAACAATTGAAATATATTGAATTTTAGATCCCTACTTTTCTTCACTTCAATTTTTATAAAAAAAAAAGTGAAAGATAAACTATTAACAAATAAACATAAAAATATAGGCGGTAATGTAGAAAAAGTATTCTAATTAAAGGGGGGTGCACAAACTATTATAGGACTAAAGTGTGCCTAGATGCACTTGTAATATTGTATGTTAATTTTCATAATGGCTCAAGATTGAGTCACATATGGAGAGAATATAATGGGAAAGGACAAATTATTAATTCTAAGAATCATTTAATGAATGAGATACAAATAGGTCTATATTTAATTACACATAGATCCTTATAGACTTAAAATAAAGTTAAAGGAATCAAATAACCTAACTAAAATAGTGGAAATACATCCTAGTTAAAATATAAACTTTGGATAAAAGTAATAATTATAGTCCTATAACATTAGTGTTAATCCACTAAATCATAAATAAAGTGGAATATCTTCAAGGTAAATAAATTCATTTACATAGAAAATCAATTTTACATTATTCCAATAGTGTTTGTTTTCAATAGAGTTAACCCTTATAATATAGTAGGTAGTAGTATATATAGAAGGGAGAGATGGATATTTAATTAAAAATGAATGATACCCCATTTTTGGTCATCATAGATTGAAATGGTAAAATAAAATCATGTTAGAAGATTCCTTGTTCTAAAATAGATAAGACTGAATAGAATTCCATGGCCCACTAAGGAGCCTTGAAGATAGGCCTTATGTGGACAACATCCTAGTAGTTTTTTTAGGATATATGAGATTCTAATGATTATTTTATGAGGTAAAAATTATGAAATTTGACATTCAGGAGTGTCTTTACTACAACTATGATGTGTAGGAAGTATGGGGAACACACAACTCTTTTACCCCTATTGAACTATGAACCACAAAGGAACTGGCCACATAACATTTTAAAAATTTATTTAACTTCTATTAATTTTAATAAATGAAAAATGTATTACCATAATGTTTTTTGGTCTCACCTTCATGTCTTTAACTTATGATTTCAAGTTGAAACAAGTATCCTAGTCAAGTTTCTTAGGATTATGACACTTGTAATTTTTTTGTTCAACCAAGACCCATGGACCCTAATTTTAACATGTGGATTGAAATTATTCTAGATTTCAAGTCATATATAAAATTACAGGTATGTCTTTATAGTGCTCATAATACCCATCTTCATGTCTTAAATTTTTGTTGTCCCATGTTTGATTTATTTATATCTTGACACTTGGCATATCCTCACATTTTTGTTGGGTTTTAAATTAACACTTTTCACCTTAAGCCACCTTTACTAGTGAGAAAGCAAGATGCCAACATGTTTTGTGATCTTATTCTTTCACTTGGTCACTAAAATTTAATGTATATACCCCTAAGACTTTTACCATAATTTAATGAGATGTCGACACATGTCATAATGTTATTAATCCAGTGAATCACATATTATGTATAGTCATTTTATTTATTTTTAGTTCATGAGTTAGTGAGATGATACCATGTATATGGCCCTCACTTATCTGGGTTTTTTAGAAAAATCAAGACTTAGACATGTTCCTATTAGTTTTGTATGATTAGTATCATGCCACATGACATGATCTCACTTATCTAGATGCATAAGACCTAGCCATTTAATAATTTTTATCCATAGGAATGAGATGGAAATATGTGGTTTAATATTATTAATATGAGGGATTGTGGGCTTTATATTGTATTTTTATATGTTTGTAGGCTCCTGATGAGTGGGATGTACCATGTGGATGGACCTTACTTATTCGAGGGGTCATCAATCTTTTACTATGGGACTAGTTGTTGGTTTTCTTGATAACTCATGGGTGAGTGAGATCATGCCATGTGGCATAATATTACTTATTTAGAGGGATACCTATCCTTAGAATGTATATTTTTATCAAGCTTTAGAAGAGTAGGAATGACCCTCACTTTTATAGATGTCCATATATATTTAGATTATATGCCTCTACTTATTATCTATATATGGTCAAAATCATACCACATGGCATGATATGTCTTATTTAGATGTTTAGGGACATCAGTACTTTATCGATTCACTATTTTACTTTAAAGGAATGATATGGAGACATGTGTCTTAATATCCTTAATTTGGATGATTTTAGGGTTCTTTACTTATCCATTTGAGTTTATATAAGTGAGTAACTAGGATGAATACATGTGTCATAATCTTAGTTACTCAGGTGAAAAAAACTCATAGCATTTTACCTCATAAGCTGTAGAGAAACAAGATGAAAACATGTGGCTTAATCCTATGAATCTAGGGGGTCACTAAA
This sequence comes from Torreya grandis, assembly GCA_037957365.1. NCBI lineage: Eukaryota > Viridiplantae > Streptophyta > Pinopsida > Cupressales > Taxaceae > Torreya > Torreya grandis. Next base: position 576,368 of record JARHVA010004815.1, read on the forward strand.
GGAAAAAAAAATTCATTTAAAAAATCCTTGATGAGGAAGTTGGGTGTTGACATGTGTAAAAATCATGGAGCTCAAGACCTAACCATTAGAATTTGAACTTAGGGACTTAGTCATTAGAATTTGAACTACATTGCCACTCTTAATTTTTCTGGTTTCTCTAAGTGCAAGAGAGACATCATAGATGATATGTGAAAGGAAACATTTAGAAAAATTAATAAGTATGAAAATTCATTCATATTGTAGGGGATATTTATGATTAGAACCAAGTAATCTTTGTCAATGTGGCTCTAGGGAGTCAAAATAGTCATAAGAAGAATGAACAACCTTGGAAAAAAAAGTACATCAAGGCTTCATTTTAAATTAAAAATTAGACTTAAGATACTGAATTATAGCCTAAACTTAAACTAATTAATTTCAAAAAAAGACTTAAACATGGAATTTAATCTTGAAGAGGGTCCTCATTTGAAAATTTTAAAATGGGGTGTGTTGGTCACAATAAATGGTGATTACTTCGGGATAACCACTACCTTGACATTTATGATCTAGATTATGGGCCTCCATTACTAAATTGTGAGATAAGAAATTAAATATCCCTTTAGATGAAATTATATGAAAATATATTTCTCAATTTTAATTCAAAAAACAACATACTCAACCCTGATTCCTTCAAAGGGTTAGTTTGTGCAAAGAGTGATTTTGTTGTTATTTTGAATCCACTAGGCAATCTTAGACATATCTTAGGTACGAAGAACTCCTTAAGAGAGATCTTTTTTTATAATTTGGCTAAGGAGAGGAAGTATTTGGAATTTATATACTACCATTTAGGTATATATATCCCTATAAGATATGCCTTTGGTCCTATTAAAGACCTTGTTCCATTACCAATTAGGATAGAAATCCTGCAACAGAGGTTACTTAAAACACTCACCCTTTCTTAGGAAGAAACTTGAATTTTCATGAGATTTACACTTCCTTTAATTTTAATGTTTATTTTGATTAATCCATAAGGATTGGGGACTGATATAGCCAAGATGTAAGAATGGTTCAATGAATTATTTGCACCAAGAAGCTCCTTTGTTTGCTCAGTGATTTGACTGTGATTGATATGTTCTTTTTAGTTTTGTGATGACCTTTATTAAAAATAGGGATTTTATCAATTCACATGCCTAGTTCTGAATCAATGACTCCTAATCCTTTTAGTATCTCAAGAGAAGTTCTTTTGATTATCACATTGTTATATAATGGTTGCTCAACTTCTACCTTCCAATTTTGGGATTATGTTTTAGTACTTTGTCAATTTTAAAGTGATCAAACTTGAGAACATGAGGAAAAAAATTTATATTATATTCTATCTTATGAGAACTATCTTGGTTGCTTCTCAATCCTAATCATGGGAACAAGGTGAAAAAAATAAAAGGTTATCAAGGGTGAATAAGGGGAAAACTATAGAAAGCTACAAACAAGAAAAATGCATGCTAGAATAAAATAAAATAGAAAAAAATAAAGTGAAAGCATGATAAAATAGAAGAAAACATAGAACTAAAACTAACTAAATAAATCTTATCTAATATTTAGATCACTATCCTTTACCTCAAGGATATTATGAAATTGCATTAGAAGGGACAACTAAGAAGTAATTCTTAAATAACTATTCATTCATAGGTAGTTAAAGTTCATTCCCTTTAAGGTATTTAAATTGAAATGAATTCTAACCCAACAGCTCAAAGATATGGTATGGGCTAATTTAGAGTGGTTCAAGTTTGGAGTGTTGACATTTATTATCATTTAATTTATCCCATACTATGACTAAGTCTAATATATTAAAGGACTTGATCTTTTCCATTTTATCAAGCCATATTTTGACTATTACTTGATGTCTAGTAAATTTTTGTATAACCTCTTATCATGCATCCTCTAATTAGACAATGTCCACCAGCCTTGAATTTATCTTTTCAATATATTCCATATACTCTTGCATAAAAATTTTAATTAGAAAATTAAGGGTCAATGGAAATATGGTATCCAACCCATATACCATTATAAAAGGATAAATTTTGAGGGATTGCTTATATCTAGTGTAGTCATCCCAAAGAGCATATTTCAATACTGAATGTTAGTCTCTTGGTTTATTTCCTATAGACTTCTTGATGATTTAGATCAGGTTATTATTGGTTAACTCAACCAAACCATTCCATTTTGGGTAGTAATTTTATGATAACTTCAAGTTAATCCCATTTTCATAAGTCCATTTAGTGAGCTTGGCTAACTAAAATGAAGGCCCATTATCATATACTAGAGGCTAGGGTGTCAAATCATGCTATTATGTTTTCCTCAAGGAACTTGATGACTTGTTTGGATATGTTATTATCAGTTACCACTTCTTCCATCCATAATGGGTAGTAACTAGTGGCTATAAGTATGTGTTTATGGACAAATTATGAGCTTAGATTGATGAATTCAATGAATTCAAGTCCCCATTGAGTGAAAAGATGATCTTCCTTCACATGATGTAAAGGTATTACAAGATGAAATTCTTTCTTGGTGTATGTCTATCACTGATGGCATGAATTTAAATAGTTATGGACATATCTAAAGATAGTGGGAAAATACTACCCAAATCATAGAATATTTTGCATAGTTGTAGTCTGTGAAGGAAGGCCACTATCCAATTTCTCATAAAAGTTGGCCATGAATTCCTTAGCTTCTTCTTTGGATAGACATATGAGATAGATTCCTTCATATTTATTTTTATAGATCACATAGTGGGTTTCCTTCAGCCTGAGAGATCATTTTTGTGTTTGATTGAATCTTGGATGAGCATTTCCATAAAAGAGCTAGTGGAAAATTAGATTATACCATTCTTTATGGACCATTTTTAACTGGTCTAATTACACCACTGTGATCCTTTATTTGATATCAATGATTAACTAGGTAAGACCTTTGATTTATACCAAATTGATAGGTTTTTTCTTAATGTTATACTCATGTAACTTATCCATCCATTAACATATGTGTTACCCTAGCTCATTCTACCCTAGTATTAGTTTTATAGCTAGGTCTGGGATAATGATGTGTACCTTGTTTCTAAATATGTAAAACCTAAATTTTTCTATAACATTAACTAGGGAATAAGCATTCTTATATAAGGTGTAACACTTTATATATCTACATCCTTCAATTTTATGCTCATGAAAGTGATTGGGTGCTCATCTTAGTCTAACTTCTAGGTGCTCTGATGTGAAGGAATAGATGCATAAGTCCTTCATATACTTTGAGGTGATTAAGATTGGTGAATATATTATGGATTCATTTATTTCTTGGAAGGCTTCAATAGAATTAGGAGTACACTCCACCTTATCTTCCTATTTTAACATTTCATTCAAAGTTTAATAATTTTGACAAAACTAGATATGAATCTACGTACAAATTTAATCTTAACAAATAATGTATTTAATTAATTTTTTACTATTAGGCAAAGGTATCTTTGAAACCAATTTAACACGCTTAGGGTTGATGGAAACAACTTCATTCATTATGATGTGACTAATAATATTACCTTCGATAATGCCAAATATACTTTTATTTGGCTAAGTGAGATACCATACCTTCTACACCTTTTTAATATCTTATGAAGATGGTGAATATGATAAGACCTAAATTTTGAAAAAAATAGTCAATTTATCTATGTAAATAACATTGAATGTACTTATTGGACCTTATAAATCAAAGTCCATATCTATTTTAAAGGTGGATCCTACATTAAGAAGGCCAAATGGCATTTATTTGTAAGTAAAGGTGCCCCATTTAGTTGTAAATGTAGTCTTGGATCAGTATTTTGAGTTTACCGAAAACTAATTATATAATAATAATTCATCTAGGAAGAATATCAATCGGGATCCACTTACCATCTATATCACCTCATCTAAGGAAAGAAAAGGATATTTATATTTAAGAAGCTCAGTTTAGATTTTTGAAATCCATAGAGAGTTAGACTTATCCATTATTTTTATATAGTATCACTAAGTTAGTTACCTAGGTAGAGTGATGAATTGGGAAGATGATCCCAGATGAGAGGAGTTTATGAACCTCCTTGTGAATAGGTCATTTAAGGATTGGGTTCATAGGTCACTACCTCTATCTGAATTTCTTTTAATTTTTATTGAGTGGGATAGTGTGGGTTATTAACTTTAGGTTGAAGACCTCAACATATATATAGTCCAAATAAATAACATCTTGTAGTATAGAAACAACTTCTTGAGTTGTTAAAATTCAATAGGAGTAAAATTCAGACCAATATAAACATCATAGGACTAGTCTCATGATCCTAGATTTCTCATTCTAGACTTTTGGTTTGAGTATATTGACATTTTAGGTCTAGATGTGGGCTTGTCAAGGGCTAACACTCTCTTAAAATAGATCATCCCTTTTGTTACTAGTTTTGTTTCAAGTTCATAATGCCATCCTAGTCACATTATTCATCTCTTGGGTTGTGTCTTTCTACCTCATATATAATCTGGTTTTAAAGTACTCATGAGTTGTTAATGAAATATAAGATGTGGTAGTCATCTTAAAAGACCTAAAAAAATTTCACATTATTTGGTATTAAGGGACATGAGATGATATCCACTAAAAGTTTTTTAGTTCAAAATTATCTAGGAGTGTTAGTTTTATAGTAATGATTACCAATGAATAAACCAATTGAATTTATTCTCTAGGAATAGGGATGACATTCAAAGTGTTAAACATCTATATCAAAACCCAGACCCTATGTTTGTACTTCCTTAAATAAGATATCTTACATTTGAACTTGCTCCTGACTTGGTTCACTACTAGTTTTGAAGCTCTAAACACTCTCATCTCTTTGACCCTATATCTCAACAAAAATTGTAGTCCTAAGTTTAAGGCCTCATATTTTTATAAGTTATTGGTGAAAAGGAAGTGAATCCTATAGATAGTTAGGTGTCATTTCCATAATAGGCAATAAGAAGAATTAATGATACAAAAACTTGTTTATAATGGGCTCTATCAAAACATAAAGACCATTAACGTATAAATTCAAGATTTTTATTAGCTTATTTTTAGTACATTTTGTAGAGAAATTATAAATACCCATGTTAGAGGAAACTAAATTAATTATTTCATTAACTACATTATATTTTGTGATCATGTGTTTCATTCTAGACTCTCTATCAACATAGATATGATTATTTATACCTCTCCAAAGCAACCATATATTGAAGAAGCATATATACATACACTCATTTAAGGTTTTAGACAATTATCTACTAAGAAACATCCCATAAGCCTTAACAATATCCACTACTTGAATATCCATAGATTGTGGGACTCTAGGCTTAGATTCCAGTTGCATATGGACATTTAAGAGCTTTTCCACTACCTTAATTTCAAACGTATCCAATTGGACCCCTATTTTTTTATGAATTAATATGTGTTAGTCCTAGTTTTTGACAAATTCATGTAGGCATATCATTTATAGAGGCTCTTGAGTCAACTAGATAGTTATGAAGATTCTTCCCAAATAACCAAACTACAAGAAAGAAAGGTGGGACCTTAGCCTTATTATTGTGTATCAACACATTAGTGTGCACAGGCTTAGGTTTTGGATAAATTGGTTTTTATGTGAGGGAATTTAGGAGGATATCTCCTTGTTTAATGATTTGGGTAATCTCATGCAAAGTAATGTTTGCCTTTATATTACTCATGTCCTATAATATTTTATACCCAGTCCTATTAGTGTTAGGTTTGGTATCTTCAATTCACTTATGATTATTTACTTTTGGGGGTGGAGGGTCATTTCTTTATCTTGGATTAGGAGGATTAGTACCATTTTTATTATGGGTTGATATGGTAAGGGGATGTTGCTATGGCTAGTTCCTAAGGGAATAGTTACTCCTCTAGAGTTGTTGGATAACTTATACCTCATTGGTAGAATTTTATGGTTCATTATCTTCATGGTTAGGGAAGTCCAATGTCTCTATTAACATGGAAATATTTGAGGATCTTAGAACATTAGAGGTTTCAATTTGATTGCCTTGGGGTGGTTTTGGATTACCTTATACTCTTCCACGTCTTTTTGGATGATGTCAACTGCACTAAAAAAATCAATGAAGTCAAGTTCTCTATGTTGGTTTATATTGTGCACAAACACTTGTTAGGTAAGACCAACTCACATATGTTGATCTTAGGGAGTTTATTGAGTGAGGGACATGGTTGGTTTCTAGAGTGGTTGTAAATATGATTCTATCTCTGGTAAGTGAATTTCTTATTTGAATTCTTGTCACCATTATTTACAACTTATTTTTGGATGCCTAAGAAGTCATATATGAACTACCATACCATGAATTATATAGAGTCCAATATATTCTTGGTAGACTATTGGAGCACACTTTGGACATTATTCATAGTGGGGAGCAATGATTGATTATGATATTGATGTGATACTTCATTATTTATTAGGATATGGAATCCTAGGGGTTGATTAGGAGTAACATGTCTCAAAGGAAATTGGTTTGTCATAGGTATAGGTTTTGGCATGGGTATATTATAGCTAGTGGAAAAGAGGGAGTTCAAATCAGGCATACTTAGTAGTATATTTAGGATGTATGGTGATAATATACCTTGAGTATTCCTTTTTCTATCTACTTTTATGGACTCAACATAGGCTAGAGGTAAATATACCACTAATGGGTCTCTACATAGGAACATAATAGTACAAGGATATAGTGAATTATTTTAAATTTCAAGGTGATTATTAAGAATCTGGTCTATACAACACAATGGTTCACCTATACAAATTTTGTAACCTAGTAATGATATTTTATATGGGTTCATTGGGTATTATTTTGATGAAGGAAAATTATTGGTATAACACACTTGTATTGATGACTTGCCTAAAATGGTTGAGGAATATGTTAATCAATTAGTCCCACCTTGTGATAGAACCTTTAGGCAAGTTCATAAATTAATAATATGCCACGTCCATCATAAAGAATTTAAAAATACTTCATGTGACATCCTCATGTTCAACATTTAAAAGCTTGAAAGTAGTTTTGTATAAGGTTACATATTCCTCAATGATATGATCCACACCTAGTGTCAATATTGAGAGGTACCTTTCTGGGTTCTTGGGTAAATCATGAACAACTCTAATAATTTCAATAGTAGATCCTACCAACCATGCCATAGGTGGAGGATTGCTATGGACAAACTAAGAGGATGAGATAGTAGGCATAACCATAGATCTTAGTCTACCTCTAGTAGTGATAATTTTGATATGTAATTACATTGGTGATATTATTATTCATCTAAGTCTAGCTCAATATCTATTGATCCACATAGTATGCTTGAGGTTGATCGTAGGTAGGCTAGTAGTTTAGAGATTTGTTAGGTAATGAGAAGGGGTGACTTATTTATAGCACCAACTATTATTATAAATTTAATCATAAAACATGATGGGAAATAATAAGTATGGGTATAATTATTCATTTCAATGGCCTTATTTTAGTGCTATCTTTTTTTCAATCCAATATCTCCATCTAAATTTCACCTATAAGGTTATATGCACTGAATAAGCTTAGGAAAAATTATGAAACTTGTGTGATGTAGGGGCATCCCTTGAGGATCCCAAAAAGTTTTAATTTTTAGTTTAGTTTTGCCTATTAGGTGTTTTTATAGGTTTTATAGGTCAATAGGAGTGCATATGTGTAGTTTAGGTAGTTATAAGATGCATATAATTTGAATTGTTCATTTTCTTGCCAAAAGTCCCTATTTGAAATTTGAATATTATGAAGCCTTCATAAGGACTTGTGTGTAATGTAAAAAGGTGTCAAGATGTATCAAGTATTTAAAAATTGATTAGACCTTTTTGGAGGTCTAATTTTTTTATTTAACCTATGTTTAGCTATACATGCCATATTACTTGAAAATCATGAATAATGCATCTTTGAGAAAGAAAACCTCCACATAGTAAAGGCATCAAGATTCAGGTATGACTCTTTGGAGGGTAATATGGAGTCATTTTTAGATATTTGGGATGGTTAAATTCAAGGATAGATGAATGGAAATGTATTGAAAAAAAAATAGAATAAGATATGGTGAATATTTTGTAAACCCTGTTGTTGAAAAGATTGAGAAACAAACCCTATTGAGGTCAATTAGTCTTATCTCTGACTGTAAGTGTTTTGATTTTTAATGAAAGAATTATAATGGATATTTTTTAAAAATTATGAGATAAATTTATTACATTAATTTTTGAATCAATTTTTGAAAATGAATTTTGTAAGGAAATAGAATATGGTGAACCATGTTGATATTGTCTTCAAAATGCAGACCCTGTTGTTAGTGTTGTAGACTATGTTTTATGTGTTAGACATTCAAATGATATTAGTAAATTAATATGTGTGTTATTGAATAATTTTATAATTTTTATTGAGGGAATAAATATAATAAATTATAATTTAATCATTGTCAATCAAGCTTATGTAAAATTAGACCCTTGTTTCCTAGATTATCGAATGAGATTGAGACTAAATTCTCATTTCTAAACCTAAAGAGCTATTGATTAAATTATATATAGTGTTTTTAATGAGTATATATATTATTTTTAATTATTTTAAGGTGATTATTTGAATCAAGTAATATAACATTGTTAGTGGTTTTGAAATTAGAAAAGGAAACCTCATTTCCTATGTAGAGCTTGGATAAGATAGACTGCCTATGGACTATTGAGAAAATAGGATCCAAACATCAAGTTATATTATTTTTAATTTATAAATAAGTGAATTTGAATATTTTGAATTATTTTTGGGATTTTTTTTACTTCAATAATAAGGTGGAAGTTTATAACTTTGACACAATCTTGGAAAGTCAGTCTACATGCTAAGTCTAATGTATTTTGAGTTTAGAATGTAGGACAGTGAATTCATAGTGAGTAAATAAGAGTTTTTAAAGTTACATAAGGTCCATACAGACCTAAAAAAACCATTTTGAATATTTTAAATAATTCCTAATGCCCACAGTGGAAATTTTTAGTCTCTTGGGTTTGATTGAGATAGTAAACCCGAAACTAGGGTTTGGGAGATTTAGGCATTTCCAACCATTGAAAAATTATAGAATTTTTTAATTTGGTCTCTTAAAATTTAATATAGGTTAATAAAACAAATTAAAGTGTGTATGAAATCAATAGGATGGTCTGAAGTAGACTGAGTTAGGAAAAGGGGTAAATAGGCCTAAAAGGCCTAACTAGAGGCATTAATTATGTTTGAAAAGGGGTCTAATGAATGAGGGAAGGTATGCCAAATTGTGTATAGGTATAAAAAATAAAGAGTATTAAATAAATTTATTTTATTCCTAAAATTACATGGTATGGACTAGTATAAAGTAAGAAACTTAATATAAAAGGCTACAATGAGTACGACCAAGTGCAAAGTTGTCTAGTGAAGCCAAAATTGTGGAAGGAGTTGAGATGAAGCTTTGGAAGTATTGTAGGAGTTAATATTTTACTAATAGGTCCATGTGACCCTAGATAACCTAAAATAATCCATCTAAATAAAGAAATGATACTTGGTAAAACTTGTATGAGGAATTGAACTAAATTTCCTTTGTCAGAGGAAGTGTGTAACAAAACAAGGTTAAGAATGTTTTCTTGGTGTATGCTCTACATCATTTTGGTATCATAGTTTAGGGAAATATTTTTTGGATTATTGAAAGGATTAATAATGTTTTTTTAAGTATATTTCAAGGTAGGTGAACAAAGATAATGTTTCATGGAGAGAGTTAGCAGGGATGATGAGTTGGGTAGGAGTTTGATAGACCAAGTAACATAGTTGATTTCTTAATTGATGATGAGAATGGAGGATATAGAGGATTTTCTTAGGGAGAGAAAAAATAATATAAATATAAATACAATAAAGAGATGATAGGTAGCAAGGTGAACCTTTGCAAGTAAGGATGGATGAGAGAGATAATAGAGAGGTGGTACAAGAGAGACCACATGAACATGTAATAGTAGTTAAATAAGGCATGGAGTAGAACCATGCAAGGAATGTTAGGACATTTTTAGATGATATATTGAGGAGAGAAGAAAGTCAAATGAGATAAGGACAAAGACAAATATTTCAAGGGCAATGTTGGAATTGCCAAAGTGAAAGACATAGGACAGTAGAGTGTCTAAGTAATATGAGCAGTAGTATGCAACAACAAAGAGTTAGAGAGATGAATGAGAATAGAATGCATGATAGGAATGAGTCATTACTCATGAGGATAGTCTTAATTTAGCAACAACAAAGTAAGGAACTAATCCAAAGGAGAAGCCTATTCAGAAGCAAATGCAAGTCAAGAGGTAAAGTTTGTAATTTAGTTATTAATGATAGTAGTATTAATAAAATTATTTCATTAGAGATGGTGTAGAATTTGAGAATGAAGAGGATTCCACTTCTAGAGCCATACACAATTGCATGGGTTGAAAAAGGACACTAAATACTGGTAAGTGAATAGAGTTGGTATGAATTTTAGATAAAAAGGTATAAATACCAATTTTATGTGATATTTTGCCTATATATGTGTGCCATTTATTACTAGGTAGACCATGGTAGTTTGATAGACATGCCATACATGATGGTAAGGTAAATGCATATGCCATTAAGAAAGATGGTGAGGTATATATACTATTACCATTTAAAGGTAAGGAGGGGAGAAAATATTAAAGAATCATGATGGTGATGCAATGTTGGAATCAAGCTATGGAAGGTTTAGGATTGGTAAAGATAAAAAAGGAATAAAAGAAACTGAAGAGTGAGATAACACAAGAATGCAAGCATGGAAACCAAGTCCATGAAAGAGAGGATAAAAAAATAGAGTTTGACATAACATTTGAGACAGAAAGGAGATGGTTTATATATGACACTAAACAAGAGAATAAAATAGAGGATGAATTTCCCAAGAAGGAGGAAACCCATGAAAAAGTCATGAAGACTTCAAACATTGATTCTAATAAGTTGTTATGTCATGAATGTATAGGTAGGGAATATGTAAAGGAAAAATAAGAAGAAATTGTCAGTGAGATGGAAAATATTCAGTAGGCCCATGAGATACATCAAGAAGAAGAGATAATTCAAGGGATTATGAAACCCATCGATGTGCAGGAGTTAGAGATTAGTCAAGATGTTAAAGAGATGCAAAAACAAACCAAGTATGTATATGAGTATGAGGTAAGAAAAGAACAAGCACAAGTAGTGCATGAGATAGAATGGGAAGCACAAGGAGTATTGCTGAAGGAAGAGGAATGAATATTTACAAAAGTGCTTGATAATGGAGTGAATAAGGTGGATTAGATTGAAGAAAAAGAAGATTAAAGTACACCTGCATGGCAAGGAGGAAAAAATAGTAGATATGTTTTGTTTAACACTATTGTTTCATGTGTAGGTATGAAGGTAAAGTAGACAAGTCATAAATGTGGGGCCCAATATAATGTACACCTCTATGAGAGGTAATTAGAGGAAATCACCTTCAATGAAGGTTCAATGTAGTTAAGAAGCAACATATGTCAAGTGCATCATTCCATACATGTGGCAAAGATTGCTCAGCTTGGTAGTATGTGTAGGGGCATCCCTTAATGATCCCAAAAAGGTTTCATTTTTGTCTTAGTTTGGACTATTAGGTTTTTTTTAATAGGTTTTATAGGTCAATAGGATTCCATATGTGTATTTTTGGTGGTATTAAGATGCACAAAATTTGAATTACTCATTTTCTCATGAAAAGTCCCTATTTAAAATTTAAATATTATGAAGCCTTCCTAAGGACTTGTGTGTAATGTAAAAAGGTTTCAAGATGTGTAAAGAATATAAAAAAGGATTAGACCTTGTTTGAGGTCTAAATTTTTTCCTTTAACCTATGTTTATATATACATGTCATATTAAGTGAAAATCATGAATAATGCATCTTTAAGAAAGAAAACCTCCACATACTAAAGACATCAAGATTTAGTTATGACTCTTTAGAGGGTAATAGGGAGTCATTTTTAGATATTTGGGATGATTGAATTTTAGGATATATTAATGGAAATGTATTTTAAAAAAATTGGAACAAGATATGGTGAATATTTTGTAAACCATGTTGTTGAAAAGATTGAGAAACAAACCCTATTGAGGTCAATTAGTCTTATCTCTAACTGTAAGTGTTTTGATTGTTAATGGAATAATCATAATATATATGTTTTAATTAAATTATGAGATAAATTTATAACATAATTTTTTGAATCAAGTTTTTAAAAGGAATTTTTTAAAGAAAGAGAATATGGTGAACCTTATTGATATTGTCTTCGAAATGCAAATATTGTTGCTATTGTTGCAGACTATGTTTTATGTGTTAGAAATTAAAATGATATTTGGAAATGAATATGTGTTTTAATTAATTATTTTATAATGTGTATTGAGGTAAAATATACATGAAATGATAATGTAATCATTGGTAATCAAACTTATGTAAAATCAGACTCCTATTTCCTAGATTATTGAATGAGACTAAGACTGAATGCTCATTTCCAAACCTATGGAGCTATTGATTAAATTATATATAGTGTTTATAATGATTATATAGGTTATTTTTAATTATTTAAATTTTAATAATTTATTCAATGAATAGAACACTATTGGTGGTTTTGAAATTAAAAAAGGAAACCCTGTTTCTTGTGTGGAGCTTTGATAAGATAGACTGCGTATGGACTATTGAGATAATAGGATCTAAGCATAAAGTTTCATTAATTTGAATGTATTGGTAAGTTTATTTTAATTTATTTAATTGTTTTTATGATATTATGTTACTTAAATAATAATTTTTAAGTTTTTAACTTTGACACATTCTTAGAAAGTCACAGTCTGCATGCTAAGTCTAGTGTATTTTGAGTTTGAAATGTAAGAAAATGAATTAATAGTGAGTAAATAAGAGTTTGGAAAGTTTAATGAGGTAAATATAGACATAAAAAAATATTTTTAAGATTTTAAACCATTCTTAACACCAACAGTGGAAATTTGTAGCCTCTCAGGTCTGATTGAGACAAAGGAAATCCTAAACTAGGGTTTGGGAGGTTTAGGCATCTCCAACTATTGAAAAATTATAGAATTTTGTAATTTGGTATATTATAATGTAATATATGTTAATAAAAAAATTAAGGTGTTTATGGAGTCAATAGGATGATATGAAGTAGATTGAGTTAGGAAAAGGGGTAAATAGGCTTAAAAGGCCTAACCATAGGCATGAATTGTGTTTTAAAAGGGGTCTAATGAATGAGGGAAGATCTATCAACTTGTGGATAGATATAAAAAAATAAAGGGTATTCAAGAAAATGGTTTTTTTTCCTAAAATTACATATTATGAACTAATACAAAGTAAGAAACCCAATAAAAAGGGCTACAAGGAGTGAGTAAGATCAAGTGCAAAGTTGTCTAGTGAAGCTAGAATTGTGGAAGGCGTTGAGATGAAGCTTGGGAAGTATTATAGGAGTTAATATTTTACTTATAGGTTCATGTGACCCTAGATAACCTAAAATAATACATCTAAATAAATAAATGAGATTTGGTAAACTTTTATGATGCATTGAGATAAATTGCCTTTATCAAAAGAAGCGTGTAATAAAACAAGGTTAAGAATGTTTTCTTGGTGTATGCTCTGAATCATTATGTCCTCTCATTTCAATATTGTTTTTGAGACAATCCAAGGCATGATCTACAAGTATGGGGATCCATTATATATCCTACTTTTAATAGGTCTCCCATAGATGCAATGATACCATCAAAGGTATAATAATGATTCTCTCACTAATTCACAAAACTTATATGCGTATATCTAGGCCACTTGAAACATATTTAATTTAAAATCCCTACTTTGCTTTACTTCACTATTTCTATATAAAGGTAAAGATCACATGTTCATAATTAAACATCAAAAGAGGGAAGGGGTGGTAAGGTAAAAATAAAGTATTTTGATTAAATCAGGGAACACAAAAGATTATAGGACAAAAGTGTGCCTATCTATAGTTATACCAATCTATGCTAAGTTTCTTGATGGCTCAATATTTAGTCACATAGGGAGAGAGTTTGATGAGAGAGAGAAAATGATTAATTATATGTCTCTTTTAATTAATTAACTAAAAATATTTTTGTAGTTAATTACACACGTCCTTTCATACTTCAAATAAAGTAAACTCAATTGAATAACCTAACTAAAATAGTGGAAGAAAATCCTAGTAAATATATAAACTATACATATAATCATGAATTAAAATCTTATAAAATTAGTGTTAATCTATTAAAACATAAATAAAATGGAATACCTTCAAGGAAACTAAATGCATTTACATAAAAAATTAATTTTACATTATTTTGGAAATGTTTGCTTAAAAATAGAATCAACCCTTCTAATACACTAGGTTACAATATATATAAAAGGGAGATATGGGTCTTGCTTCCAAGTGGAACAAGATCCCATTCTTGGGCATCATGGTATAAAATGGTAAAATAGAATCATGTAAAAATATTTATCATTCCAAAATAGATAATATGGAATGGAATTCCATATCCCACTAAAGATCCTTGAGGAGAGTCTTGATATAGACCACATCTTAGTAGTTATGGCATGATTCACTAAGTTTCCAATGATTAGTCTATGAGGTTAAAACCTATGAAAGCTAACATGGAGGATAATATTTGATAGAGATATTAAGTGAAGGAAGTATGGGGATTACACACCTATTTTTACCCTATGGCACTATGAACAATCGAGGAAATAGCCACGTGGTGTTTTGACAATGTCTGTGACTACTTAGTCATTTAAAAAAATGACAAGTGTCTTCCTATAATGTTTTTTTGGTCCACCTTCATGTCTCTCACATATGCTATGATTTTAATTAATATTCCCATTCAAGCTTCTTTGGATTATGTAGCTTATCAATTTTTTTCTCAATCAAGACTTATGGACCTTGTTTTTAGGATGTGGATATAAATTAATCTAGATGCCAATTCAACTTTAAAATGATAGGTATGTATTTATAGTGATCCTGGGACCTATCTTTGTGTCTTGAGTTTTATTTATCCAATTTATGATTTATTCATAGCTTAACACTTGGCCTAGCCTCATTCTTCTACGAGGTTTGAACTCAACACATTACACCCTGATCCCCCTTTAGTAGTGAGTGAATAAGATGACATGTGGTATGATCTTGTTATTGTTCTTAGTCATTAAGATTTGATGTGTGTGACCATATGACCATGTATTTGGCTTAATAAGATGTCTACATATATCATATTCCTATTAATTTGAGGACTTTTGGGCTCTTTATAGTCCTCTCTATTTGCATGAAATAAGTTAGTAGGTTGATACCATGTGAATGGACCTCACTAATTTGGGCACTCAAAAAAACATAGGACTTGGGGCCTACTATTATTACTTATAGATGAGTGGGATCATGCCATGTGGCATGATATATCTAATATGGATGCCCAGTACTTGTCATTTCATCATTTTGATTTGGAGGAATAATGGAGACATAAGGGTTTGGTCTCGTTAATCTTGGGGATCACCAGATTCATATTATATTTTGTTATGTTTGTAGGGTTTGTATGAGTGGGATGCTATGACATGGGTGACCCTCACTTATTATGAGTATTTCATCTTTGAATATTGAACTAGCCATTGGTTTACCTAACAAGATGATAGTGATTATAATCATGCCATGTGGCATAATCTCACTTGTCTAAAGGATCTCCTAGCCTCAAAATGAATATATTTATTTGTGGGATCTAGATGAGTGGGATGATACCACGTGGATGGCCCTTTATTTTCCATATTCTCACATATCTTATAAGTATGCCCCTCTACCTATTAGCCACATATAAGTAAGATCATGTCATGTGGTATACTATCTCTTATCTAGATGATTAGGGACATTGATACTTGGCCACTTCAATATTTTACCGTACAAGAATGATATGGAGACATAAGGATCAATATCATTAATACAAATTCTTGTGGGGTCCTTTCCTTATTTGTTTGAGTTGATATAAGTGAGTAACTAGGATGAAGACACATGGCACAATCCTATTTTCTCATGTTCTTGGGTGAAAATGATTTAGAAACTTTTGCCTCATAAACTATAAGCAAGATGAAGACAAATGCCTTAATCTTGTGAATATAGAGGGTCGTCGAAGGAAAAAATTGGTCATTTTGAAAATCCTTCACAAGGAAGATAGGTGTCAACATGTGTAATTATCTTAGAGATTAGGACCTAACCATTATAATTTTAACTTAGGGTCTTAGCCATTGGAATTTGAACTACATCATCACTCTTAAATTTTATAATTGATCTAAGTAGAAGAGAGATGTGTGTCAATGGCCTATGTGAGGAAAATTTTAGGAAAGTAACTAAGTATGGAAAGTCATTCATATTAAAGGGGATATTTCTAAGTTAAACCAAGTAAGCTTTGACAAGGTGGACCTGAGGATTCAAAATAGTCATGAGAAGAAAAAATAACCTTGGGAAAGAAAACAAGTTAGCTTGGTTAATCCATAAAGCCAAAATATGAATATGATGAACATTATAGTACTAAAATATAGATATATGCACTAAATATCTTTAGTTTTAGACTCAGGTGTCAATGGAATACTAGAATAATTATTGGAACATTTAGATTATAATAATATCAAAACTATTTTGAATAAAATACTTTGACTTAAGAAAATTAATTTTAGCTTAGACTTGAATCGATTCATTTCACAACAAGACCTGAACATGGAATTTAAGCTCAAAGAGGGTCCTCATTTGAAAATTTTAAAATGGGATGTGTTAGTCTCAATAATAAGTCCTTCTTCTTTCCATTATGCCTCACTTATTTTTTTATATTATTATTTCCCACCTATAGCTACTTCAAATAAACTCCCTCTTGTATATGCTCTTGAGAACATTTTTGTACCCACACTTTTACACTCTTATCTTGTCTCCATGATGACTTGAATAAAATATTTTATTTTTAGTATAACCTTACCAGCAATCTCTTTAACTATCGATGTCATATTATTCTCTTGCTCCACTTATTCACTTTGATTATCATACAAATGAGAATGTTGGATTGAACCACACTTTTCCCTATTATTTAACATCTTCTCCATTGTTAGACCTACATATTGAACAAACCACATAAAGAGATTCAAGAGATCCCAAAACCACTTCATCATGCCATATAGACATGTTTTCCAATTCTTATACATCATTTTCACTCTTCTCACAGGTTTCACTCACATTTTGGACTCTAAAAGGCTCATCATCAACAACCTACATGGTTTTCCTCTCCTCATTATTCTTTATATTTTCTTCTCCTTTAAAAGGATGGTATTCAAACATACTATCCTTGTCTCCATTAACTTTCAATTTAATGACATCTATTTCTTCCTTCATTTAAATCTAAAACTCCTCATAGTTCTCATATTCATTCAACTTGATTCTAACCTTAAAAAAACATGTAGTTTTCTTGGTTTTCCTCAATCCTTATTTCCTCCAAAAGAGAAAAGATAAATGTATTTCCATCATTCACCAAGGATGATTCTAACTCTTCCCACTTATAGCATACCAAAAAATCCTCCCATCATAAAATAATGGGTATCCTTATTTTGGTTTAAAAAATATCACATTCATATCCTATTCTATGAGGATTCCTTCTTCTATAGATTTCTTATAACTTTCCTCCTCACTTTTTTTGAAATTAGGTTTGGTCTTCTCACATGGAAACCTCACTCTCTTGTTATCTTTCAAGAAAACCTTATTCTCATCACTCATATATTTATCTTTCCTACTTATAAAAATAAAATTGAGCTACTCAAATGAAAAATTTCCTCTCATATTTCCTTTTATATAAATATTCTTTTTTTTAATATTTTCCCTCAAGCCTTTAGACATGAAGCTTATTTGACCAATCTACTTGCAGTCTTGGGTTCACAACATGATCCATAAACTTGGTAAGCATATGTTCCAAAATCCTTACCTTATTTTCTTTTTATTTTATATTCTCTTGTAGAATTGTCTAAAACTTAGCTTCAACTACATGAAGTATCTTACTTTAAACCTTTACCCTCATGGGGTGTTCAACATTATCCTCTTGAAAAATAAATTCTATATACACTATCCATTTTATGATCTTATCTAGGTTATTTTTACTAGCAAAAAAAACATTTCTTGTGGTCCTACCTTTTTCCTTCACCTTGACCTTTGCTGGTCTCTTTTCCTTTCTAGACAACCCTCTCTCTAAAACATATAAATTTTGTATTCTTCATATTTATTCATAGATGTAACATATTTAATTTTTTAATCCTCCATCATATCTAATCCCACTTGGATTTATTTCATAATATCTATCCAATCTTCTACCTCTAGTGCTCCTCCTCCTTTGTGTGTCATATCTTTTGCACAAGTAAGATTCTATTTTAGAACCTATAAAACACTCAAAAAGTAGTCTCTCTCACTTATACACTTGTAGGAATTATCTCACACCTAAAAAAATATTATACTCTCTCCTGTGATAAATTATTTTCATAACTTGAAACTAACTCAAGAAAACTTATCTTTCACAACTTGCAACTGAGTTATACAAGAGTCTCACACACTTGAATAGACATATAATAATCTTTCTCTAATACTAATTAAAGAAAGAATAAAAGTGATAATCAATTAAGGTCACATTTAATTCAATGTTTATTGGATAATCATTATCCCATGGATACACTAACACACGCTTGGATTTGACACACTTAAAAACTCTATCTTAATTTATTTCAAAAACATGTTTAAGTGACTACACATTATCAATTACACTTTCACACTTTCCTTGATAGGATGATTGCATTACACAAAAATAAATTAGTCCCATGCATCATCCCTCTTGGTCCAAAAAACTCTCCATTTTGTTCTCTCTCTCTCTCTCTCTCTCTCTCTCTCTCTCTCTCTCTCTCTCTCTCTCTCTCTCTCTCTCTCTCTCTCTCTCTCTCTCTCTCTCTCTCTCTCTCTCTCTCTCTCTCTCTCTCCACTTCTTGGAGATTATTCACTTTATGACTATACTTTGACCTTTTCCTTGCAATTTTAAATATCCAGTGACATTATTATACTTTTACAATGTCTCTTCACCTTATTTAGACTCTTAGATATACTTAAATATCTATTTATTCATCATTTTGGGTTGTTTCCTTATTTTTGCATTCAAAATGAGTGAAATCACTAGGGTATGCATAATAGTGGTTTATAAACCACCATAATAATTGTCAAACCACCAATATATGCATACTAGTGGTTACAAAACCTATGGGGTGGTTTTTAAAGATTTTTAAATTATCAATAAATAAAAACTGATAGTTTTATCATAGTATAAATTATACCAACTTTTAGAGGCCAAAAATGTTGCATATAAATTCAAAGAGATGATTCATTTTTTAAATTTCATAAATTTTAAAGAGGAATGCAAATATGAAATAACATTCAAATTTATGGAATTTATTGATATCATTTTTCCTATTGCCTACAACCTATCCATTTTAGACCTTAAACACATGTAGTGAATTCTCACATTGTATCCATGAAATTAAGAAACTCAACCAACTTTCTTGAAACCGTGTAACTTTTTGGAATTGATTTTTTTATGATTTTTTGATATTATTTTTTTTAGGAGTATGGATTATTAAAAATGGATCATATTAACCGTGACAAAATATCAAACAAACCAACATAACCACATAGACATATAATTATTATTTTTGGTTGATGCAATATTGCCTATACGCATTGGATTTTGCTACATCATGTCTTAATTTTGAAAGTAATTCATCCACATAATATTCAAAAATATTGTGTATATAGTCATGGAAAATGTGTCTCATATATCTTTGGTAATTATACCCAATGGTTTTTAACTTGAAGGGCAGATGAGATAATAACATTTTTCCCTAAAGTGTGATAAATGACATATTTTATTGGTCTATAATGTAAATATTGATTTGGTTATATAAGGAAGAACCATCCATTAATGATAAAATTTCACATATGGTGGTAGAGTTGACAATAATGTTAATATTTGGCAATGGGAAATCATATTTAGTATATTCTTTATTTAAATATCAATAATATATACACCATTAGGTGTCACTATTAGGATTTCTAATTTGTGTTATATTAGATACCCACTTAGGATAATCCACAACATGAGTGAAACCAACATCTAATATCCTTTTGATTTCTTTTTTGACTAAAAATTATACTTTTGAATACATTTTTATTATTTCTTATTAGTGGGATTGACAGCTAGGCAGAGTACTATGTTATGAATTATAACAATAGGATCAATTATAGACATATATTTACATGATCATGCGAATAATTTTGGGTAATCATGTAAAATTTTCTAAAGATTTTCATCTTCATCCTTATTTAATAATGGCACTATAAATAATAGATATGGATCCTTATCCATTCCATAATGATATTTTACTATATCTTCATTAAGTAAAGTTGATTTTTATTTTATATACAATGTTTTAGGGATGGTATACAGACCATCCATTTTAATTTGGTCATTACTGTCATTCATTTCTCCAAAGTATGCTTGGTTATTTTTTTAATGAGCAATTTTTTTTATAAAAATAAATAACATATTCATATTTCCTTAAATATTCTATGAGGGACTCATCATTTGAAAATTCATGTAATGTCAAATTTTTTAACAAAGCTATATTATCTATCATTTACAAGTATATCATATGTAATGCATATGTATTATGAAATTATTATGTTGGATTAGGTTATGATTTTAGGATTTAAATCTAAAATAGAATATTTATATCAGATTAGTCTTGTATATTTGAAAAATATAAATTATGGCTCTACCCTTTAGTTATAGACCTCTCTCTAGCTGAAAGGCTCACATTCACCATCTCACTATGTCTAAATACTTATATGCTATTTTGATACATATCATTATGATAACCTATGCTTCCTATATTACACACAAATATAAAAACTTAATAAACATCCTTTATTGTCAGTCTCAAATCCATATTGATTTTTAGCCTTATAGACACTACTAGCCATAGAGGAACACTATTGGCAATGATAGTGTCCATATATTTGTCTAGTGTCCACTCCATAAAAGTCATTGAAATAAAAAAAGGATCAAAACTCATGGGTTGGAAAAATTATCTTATTCAACCCTACCATGAGATATTTTAAAAAGGTGTGGTATAAATACAAGTCTAATCTTTCTCATTCTTCATCTATAAAATATCAAGTAAACACCTACTAAATCTAAATCAATCGACACAAAAAATATATTCTTTCTTATTCATACCTATTTTAATATCAAGAATATGAGTAGCCATATTATAGGTCAAAGAATTCAAATAGAATCCAATGAATTATATTTATCTAATTAAAAGCTAGATCACTGCATGTACCTTTATATTTTATATTTCACCCTTGTCCACACACTTTCCAAAAACATAGAGGAGAAATACATAATTATGAGAACCTCTATGGAGTATTATCTATGTAGGTAGTGCCTATTGATATAGAGGTATTTGGGGTAACTTGAAACCATGAGACCACTAACCCATTTTTCATAAAAAAATCATTTTAAGGGTGAATAAAGGTGAAGATCTATGGCTTAATCAATTAATAGAGAGAGATAACATGTATCCCAAATCTAATTATACCAATAGAAAGGAGACAAAAAACCCATAACAATGAAGTTGGTCACATATAGATCTAGTTATTATTATATATTATACACCTACATCATAGTCAGACACTAGTGACAATGGTAATGTCCAAATCTGATGGTGGTGTCCATGGCCATAGAAGTGAAATTTCTAGAATCTGATGACTAATCTAGAACACTAATTTTGCATATTTTACACCTATTTCTAGTATAGATCTCCTTACACATAGTAAACCAAATAAATACCATTATTTCTTATTAATTTCTATATATTTCAATAGTTTTAATTTATAATTTTTAACAATCTCAATTGTATACATTTAGAATATTATTTATCTAAATTTTATATTAATTAGATTGTTATAGATTATTTTATCACCATTGTGTATGAACTATTTATATATTCTTAACCCTATACCACCACTAGAAATTTAGGGATAAACATTTGGTGAGTTGGACCACTATTATTCTCATGAAAATCCTATCTTGCTCTAAGTTTTTCAATCTCATAGGGTTTTAGCTTTATGTTATTTATTTTTAGATATGAAACTTTCCCTTTAGGTTTTACACTCATCTAAGTACAAGGGGTTTGTGTTCCTACACTTGAAATTTATTCTTCCTTTATTTTCACCTATCATCCTCCTAAAAAATCCATTTTAAAATTTATTATATGTTTTTCTACTATGGTTGATATACTGAAAAACCTATTTTTATTTATCCAAATTATGTACGTATTTTTATATTTTTACAATTTACTAGTTTTATTAAGTATTGGCATACAAGGTGAATAGTGTACTTATTTTAAAATTAATTAATGGGTTTCATCAAAATTCATATTTTATTCAAAATCCTCTTAAATTTTTAAAATATATTCTTGATTTATAAAAACTATTGGTTCTTTATTAGGAATATTCTAGGGTTTTGCTTGAGAAACACCCCATGCTATTTCACTCATTTCTAATTCACAATAGTTTTATTTTAATTTCCCCAAAGTTTTTTTATGATCTTATTTATATAATAATAAACCTATTTCCATTTTTAAAAATTATATAAAACATATTAAATTTACTGCACATTGACATACAATGTGTAAGAAATACCTATTTTACCCAAATTTTATGGGTTTTTGTTATTGTATATTTTTATTAAAAAAACCTTCTCAAAATTTTAAACAAAATATCAAATCTCCTATAATCTTACTAAGTTTTCCTCAAGGGTTTTCAAACTTTTAGGGTTTGAGGTTGCTACATTAATTTTTTTATAGATCCAATTTTCGTGTGGGCACAATATAGGTGATGTTTTTTATCCTTGTTTATCTAGAATTGGTGATCTTTATTTTTTTTATGTTTGAAAAATTTAAAATGAGTAAAAAACCTCTTCCTCCTAACCCTAAAGAGATTGATATCTACCATCTCTCTAACAAGGTCCACTTATCGCTCTTAGAAAGGGTAAGGTGGCCCATCCTATGGTTTAAAATGAAGGCAATCAAAATTGCCTTATTAAAAAATCTCCACATCCCATCCATTATAGATCACGTGTGTATTAATATTCAATATCAAGTACCTAAATTTTATGCTTGTGAGCCCTAAAATATCAAATCATTACTATGAGCAAGTTAATAAAATGGTTACAAAATCATATTACATATATGTAGATTTAAAAATATGCTAGTGTTAATCATGTGTTTTCATCTTCATCTATCAACCTTTATATCCAAATGAAAAACTAAAATAGAACAAATCTAAAACAAGTGATTCAATAAGTGGATAAAAGGCTAGTAAGAGTCCTATTGAGGTCAACATACCCCTATTTCTAAAAAATGGGGACCCTTATTTTAAATTGTGCAAATTTGTACCTTAAAATTAAAATTTTTCTTGATTAGAGTATCACTATCATGTTTGCACATTGTATTTATTTGAAGATCATCCACACCTAGTTCTCATTTGGATTAATTGACATGTTTTCAGTTGATTATGGTTTTACCCCTTCTAATTTTGCTAATGATTGTTGACTATGTTTTTATATTGTAAGTTCAATGTAATCTTAGTTGGGAATGAACATGCTTAGGGTTTTATACTTCAATGTTAATTTGATATTTTAATATCATTTCATTTTTCAAAGATTAATTAGATATATTTTAAATCATCTTAAAACCCTAGTCTAATGTTTTAACCTAGATCCCCTTGAATTAAATTCAAAATTGCATGGGAATAATTTACATGGAAACAATTATTTGTGCCATGGACTTAGGTTAATTTTTATCCTAAGGATTAGTCATATTTTTCAACACAACCAAACCCTAGCCTAAAAAAATTATGTTTCATCCCTTTATATCCTGTGATCCCTTGGTATGTTTTATTATTGGCCTGGTATAACTAATACAGGGTCCCTTTTACTATATCCTAGACAAGTCATAGAGCTTTATCCTAAAGTTTTGATTATATTTATGAATACAATAAAAACCATAGGATAAAACTTTATGACTTATTTCTTATCATCTAAGGGGTCCCTTTCATCATTTTTTAGAACTTAAACTAAAATTTTATCCTAAGGTTTAACATGTTTATCAACATAAATAAAACCTTAGCTTAAAATATTTAACCTAAGCTCTTTATATTACCTGAGTTTTGACTTAATTATTTTATTATTAATAGGATCAATGGTTCACATTGCTTAGGTGATCGAGATCTAGTGGTGCATATAAACTCAACAAGTCAAGACCCTTAATTGATGATGCATATTTACCTGGGTGATGGAGATAAAATGGTGTAAGATTAAAGTTGAAAATTTAAGCCTCAACCCTAAGCTAAAGTTTGAAATTTTTTTAAAGATCGATGATATGCACCCTTATTTACATATTTTGATCAATGATGCATACCAATTCAAAGTTTTAAAAGACCTTAAGGCAAGTGAGTAGGTGAAAACTATCACAATCTCAATGAAATAATATTAAATAGCCAATAGAATTCTACCCCTCAAATCAAGATCTAATGGAATGTGTTGATCAGGCCAAATAGATCCAATAGTGTGTGATGAAGGTTAAAAAGTCAAAATCATTGAGGATGAATATAGAGATGATGCATGGCATATCCATAAGCCACAAATTAAATATTGATCATACTTCAAAGATCAATAGTACATGGATGAGTGTACACATTCTAATCAATGGTTTGTAGAGTAAGAGACATAAATAAGTAGATCAAGATCAATGAAGAATGATTGATTTGTGAAAATGAGATCAAGAGTGTGAGATTAATGTTGATATTTCAACAAAGATCAGATCAAATGTGTAACTAATAAGTTTCATAAATATAGGGAACGTAGTAAGTAGCCAGTAGTGTTCAAGTTCTTAGATCGAGATCAACGAACCATGTTTATCCAAATCAATAGATCCAATGGTGTAAGACGAGGAAACTTTTTCAAATCAATCACAACCAATAAAATATTGACATGTGTCCAAGGGAGACAAATAGTTACATTTTAAATATTAATGAGTAATATACCATGGTGATGTCAAATTAGAGCCACATAAGTATAATATGCCAAGTTGAAGATTTTGTAAACATAAGAAATGTAAATGTATAAGTACTTAATCTAATTGGGATCTAAGTCACAAGGATCACACAATTTTAAATATTTACCTCCATTAAAGCATTGTAAAAAACCTTCAAGAAAGCCCTAGTGAATATGGAAACCCTAATTTAACTCTCTACTCATTATATTCAAGAGAAAGAAGATTGGATATAATTTTTGCAAGGATAATAAGATAGAATTAAACTAAAAGCCCTAACATGCACTTAATAAAATTCAAAACCATGGCCTCCCAAAAGTTGTTTCAAGGAAAGATGTGGAGCTATATCTGACTTTAGATGTAGAAGGGAGGATTTTCAAAGACACATCCCAATTTATGAAGAAGTTAAACCATGGATAGTTTTCCTAAAATAGGAAGATGAAAGAAGAATGATTGCTCCAGGAGAATTAAGTGGAGCACAAATGAAGACCCCAACTCCAAAGGTGAAAAAATATTTAGTTGATGTCAAATTTGACCTAACCACTATTAGTTTATAGAGGGCAACTAAGAAAAATGTCAAGGTTGTTGGAGAGGGATTAACTTTCTAAAAAGTGGAACCTTTTATTGGATTGACTCTAGTTGGAGGATAAATGCCTGGAAAATACCTAATATTTGAAAAAAAAATGTTCTTGAAATGGCTCAAGCTCAGTCAAATCAATTACAAAGAATAATCAAGGGCATCTTGTAGCAGAAAAAGAATTTGAAAGAACAAGTCATCTTGTCAATCCAAGAAGATAGATTCATAAAATTTGAGGACACCATGGATGATTTGTTTAATTCTTTAAAGTCAGTCAATAATAGGTAGGATGTAATAAATAAACAAAGTACTAGTGCTACAAACCAAGTTGGTCAATGGTAGGCTTTGATCTACTAAGTGAAGGATTTTATTTAAGGCTTTAACTAAATATCAAATATTTGAATTTAGGATAGTCATCCTAGACCACATTAATATGGCTATGGCTATATTAATTGATAATATCAAGGCCCTAAGCAGTTCCTCTGAGAAAATGGAAGACATTTCCAAGGATCTCAAACAACAAGAAAATAAAATGTTGAACATATTGGATATCTTGATCAAAGATCCTACCACACTTAGTCCCTTGGGTCTAATAACTGATAAGGAGCTAAAGCATAGAACTACTCAATTCATGTAATAAGGATCAAGTATAAGGGAAAATAACGGCTGATATCAAGAAGGTCATGGGCCTAGTTTTATCATTATAAGAAAAGATATGAGATGTCAGGGGCATCAAACAAGATTTGGAAAGGGCTGAGAGGGATCTCAAGGGCCTAGAAGATCAAAAAAGAATTGTTCATGAGACCTCTCATTGATGTCCAGCTGATCAATGAACAACATTATAGAATGTATATCCTATAGGGAAGGAAAAAGATTGTGACAGAACAAGGGTCTCCAAGTTAGTTAAGATAAGAATATTCTTTTTGTAATTGAGATTGTATATTTTTGAAAAGAGAATATTCTTTGGTAATGGCATATGCAACATGTAAATCACATTACCTATAGGTTAGTCATTTTCAAATGTCTAGAGGGTTCTCAAAAGACTGTAAAAGGACAACTATCATTAAATTTTGACATGACTAACCGGCATACCTCATGAAAGGTCTATATAAAGAGTTATTTCCCATTATAAAAAGAGGGAGTTTTTGAGCCAAAAAAACTATTTTGTAAATTTTGAGTAATTAATGCAAAGTAAGTTTTGCAAAGTTTGTCCATTTTTGATTATGTGAAATGCTATCATGGTTCTCTCTCATTTGTCTAGTCTTTTTTTCAGATTTGAATGGTTGTTATGAATTTTGGGTATGTATCTTTAATTGCAAAATTGTTAATTTATGCTAATGTTCTATTAGTTGAAAGTTTTAGGGTTTTCTTCATTTTCTTCATTCTTCTTGCATATGTGCTAATGTTGTTTTCTTGTAGGACTGAATCTTTAAAGTATTCCTAGTCCTTCTTTACACTATTCCATACTATCCTTAGATATTTGTCTAATGTGTGATAAGATTTGAGCTTATGCTACTTCATGTTATATATTGGTTAAATGAATTTTTAGATGAAATTGGAACTTTTTCATAATGTTTGAAACAAAGATCAACAACACCTCTCTTTTCTACCTTGCCCTTCTTTTTTCTCCCCTTTTTATCAATTCACCTTAGATCAGTTTCATTGTAAATATTCATCTTTGTCTAGATTTAGACTTAGGTTTTGAACATAATTCACTCAGATCAGCATATGTTATCTCCAAAATAAAAGATCAACTATTAATCCATGGTGGATCCCAACCACCAACTAATATAAATTTGTGAAACAATCACCTGTTTTGCCTCTATTCCACCAAAGATAGAAAGACTATCACAACCTACAACTCATTGACTAGATTCTCTATATTTAGAAATGAATAGTGTTTATTAAACACTAAGAACCACCTAAGATACACATTCAGGAATCAAGAAAGAACATGATCCATTGGTGCTAGAAGGAGGGCCTAGTTAGATATTTATAAATTTGCAAAATCTTTGCTAATTTTGGTGAATTATGTTCAAAGATTGATGTATTATTTGCATATTTGTGTTTATTTTATCACATTTATGTAAAGAACATTGATCTTAGTGGTTTTAAACACATTTTTTTCCTTATTTAGACAAAGATATATATTCTTTAAAGATCCATGAGTAATTATGGTAAAGATAGCTTGAAAAATGTGAATCTAATGAGTTTGAGGTTAGTAATAGCTATTTTGTTCAAATATTGATAGATAATTTACAAATTTGATTTATTTAAGCTTGAAACATGTAAATATAATTCATATTTACATATGTGGACACATATTTGAGCTAATTTAGTTAAATATTGATGTCCTTTGCCATTATTTATGCATATTTATGCAAAATTTTCTTAATGTGCAAGTTTGATCATCATTCTTTATAAAGATAAGGCTTACACATTGTATTGTAAAAAAGGTTCAAAATTTTCAAGTTATAATTTCCAAGGATAAAGATGAGGTCATGTTTAGATATGAGAGTTCCCCTTCTTTCACTAGAAGTACATAAGAGAGCTAGGCCAGATAAAGGTAAGCATAGACTTTTAAAGTATCAACCAACTTCACCAATTTAGGGTGCTCCTATGTTCAATCCCTATCAAGGTATGTCTTGGATATGAGGTTCTTCAATCAATGTACTAGATATGGTATATGACCTTCCTCATAATCCTAAAAAATATTTGGCTACTTTTAGTCCTAATGGTGTTATATTGACTAAAGAACACATTAAATCCTCTGAAGTTACTTTAAGACTTTTAAATATAGTTCATGAAGATGTAGCATGTAAATTATTTCCATTTACTTTTAAGGATGATACATATGAATGGTTCCTAAACCTTCTTAAAAACTACATAACCAATTGGAATGATTTTATTAATTACTTCATTAATTACTTTGGTAAAATAATTAGTCCATGTGTCCTATACCAATAGTTTACCACAATCAAAAGAGATTCAAATGAGCCCATAAGAGAATTTAATGAAAGGTTCCTAAAAATGTTTAGAATAACCATATCTCCTTAAAAACCTAATGATTATTTAGCCTTAGAGATTTAAAATGATGCCTTGGATCCCATGAATTCTATGTTTCTCAAAAGATCTACTCAGATAATTAATACATTGGCCTTAGCTTATGTTAAAGTTGTCATCATTAATGACCAAATACAATCAAAAGGTCAAATGGTATAAAATATTCCCAACATTAATCAAAATCTACCTATTTTAAATGTCGTTCCCAATTCCAATAAAAAAATGCATGCCTTAAATAATCTTTTATTCTTGAACCAGTTACCTTTGAATCATGGACATCTTAGCCAAAACCTAGGAGTCTTGAACAACTTTGCTAGTGGATCTCATCTATAAGACTAGAGAACTTTGATTCCTATAACTAGTAGTAATACTCAAGTTCATAATTTTGAGGTACCAAAGAATGAGAATGATTTTATTTTAAAGATGGTTCATAAATTAAGCACCAATTTCATTCAGGTAAAAAAATAAGTTGGCAATACTAGAGAAGGCTCTAATAGGAACTTCTTTTTATAAAGATTTAATAGGCCTTCAAACAGGTTTCAAAATAACAAAAATAATAGTCATAACAATGAGTCATCTGATAATAATAATGTACCTAACATAAATCTTATTGATGTAATTGTTGTCACCAAATCTTACACCCTAGAAGAGGTTGTTCAAGCCTCTTCTAGATTTGGGAAACATGAGAACATGTCTAGGTATGTGTGTATACTTATAATGGAAGTGAATATCTAGATTTCAGGGATAACTCCCTAAATGTATATTTAAATTATCACACCTACTTAATCTATTATTTATGTGGAAAATAGTTAGAAGATGCATGAAATGAACCTAATCTAGGGGGTGATGCACCAAGATGTCTTTTGTATGACCATCATACTTTCTTGCACTAAGAAACAAGGAACACAAACTAACTTCTAAGACCTATGGATTCTAACATGATTATTTCAATATGGAGGTGAGATGCATGAGAGTTATCCAAGGTAAGTGAACCATAGGCTAGTTGTAGACACTAAGGCTATTTATACACTTAAAAGACATGCTTATACACTTATCAACACTTAATATGACCTATTAGAATAGTAAATCTTGAAAAAACATGAAAGGATAAGGGAAGATAGGATATAGGATTATCACTTTGCATCACCATACATCAATTTCACACTTAGACAATAGTTTCATAACTCAAAATTAGATTTACATTAATGTTCAAAGGCACAATATGGCATAATTCTAGTAGGGATTTACCATACATGGAGTCTAATCCTTTACAAAGGACAAAATGGTAGCTACTAATATCATTTGAGAGAGAAGGGGAAAATAGAAGTCCAAAATGAAATCAAAATGAGCACAAATCCCTTCGAACTATAGTTATAACTTCTTCTACCAATATGTTTCTTTGGAACTTCTTGATTAATTTGGGTCATCTCAAGTAGTTGAAATAGTTCATTATTCCTTCATTGATGCTCCATATGGTTTCAATGATGGGATCAAGTGGTTCTGAGCTAAGTTTTTGCATCAATGTATTTATAACAATCAGATTAATTTGTTTTAAATTTATCTTGTTACTAACTAGTCCTGACTAGTTTGTCATGGCATGCAAAAATGGATGGAAGGGTATTTTTCCCATAGTTAATTTTAGAGATGAAATCATTGGGGTTCATATGTATGCCCTCATGGCATCCTTAGAAATGATAGCTCTTATTCCAACTGGATCATGCTTACACTCATCCCCATGCTCAGAGGTCCACTATAGATGGAAAACCAATCTTAGACTATTGGTTTTCCTATAGTCATTATATTGATGAACTCTGCTTGATTCCTAGTTCCTATTAGGTTAACATAGATCCATTATGTCATTGCCAGAACTAAGAATTCATATATGCATGGAACCTTCTTTAAATAAATCAACCATAATCATAAAATGAATTATAACCTTCAAATATTTGAACCGAAGGTCTATTTTAATCTTTGATGGTGGTCCTTTATGTTCATTATACCTAACTACATCACTATGTCTGCTTCATGGCATTTGATCAAGCTTTAATGGTAACATGTGTATTTTGAAAATCTTACCCTAATTTGACCTTGGTCATGTGTTCAATCTCCATGAAGTCCCTTAGCTTTTTGACCTTTAATTTCATTGGTTATCGATCATGGTTCAGATCATTAACTCATTGACCTATCCATGCACCATCAATCTTGATGTATGATGCAATACAAACCATTATATCTATTAGGTCCCACTATTTGAAATCTAATGGCTACTTCATGATATCAAATTTGACATCCACACTCTTATCAAATGATGTTCACATGAATAATATTGATTTTAACATAACCATCAATTTTAGGCTTAAAAGGGTTTATTTTGCTTGAGCTTTATTTTGACATTTGCACATACATGTTACTCTATTAGTTCAACTTTGAAGCTTCATAACTTGATCAAAAATGCTCATGAAAACATGGAACTTTTAGGATATGGTCTTGGCATGAATGACTCCATGATATTGTAATATTTTGGCTGGCATGGTTTCCTAAGTGAAGATAAGGAATGCACAAGCAAGTTGTTTTGCTCATTTCCATGTGACGTGTAAGATGACTTGGTTCTTTAGACTTGGCAAGCTTAAATTTGAAGGCTTAGATATTGAGATAGAAGACTCATCAAGGTATGAAACTTTCAAAGAATGATCTCAGTATTAAGGACCTCAATTTTACATGGTCTAAAAGTCATGTGAGTCTTTATGAGCATATTTATAAAATTCCCAAGTGAACTAGTTCAGTCTAGTTTCTATGACAACCTGATGATGGTCTGGTCCCTTTCCTTTCCCAAAATATTTGTCCTTAGTATTTTAGATTTAGGATAATTTTCCCACAAAAAATCCAACACTTAGCCAAAATAGAATGAAATAATTTATTTGAAAGAAGTATGTTTTGTACTTTTGTTGTAGGCTTTGTATGGAATAATTTATGCAAAATAAATATGTCCTCCAAAACTTAGTCAAAAGTTGAAATATGTCTTGTACTTTTATTGTAGGATTTGCATGGAATAATTTCTCCTAAAAATATATGTCCTCCAACACTTAGCCAAAAGTTGAAATATTTCCTAAGTGTAGACTTTGGCTTTTTAGGACTTGTTCTTGTAACTACTCAGCACCAAGAAAATATGCAACTTGCATAAATGATTCTAAAATGACCCCTAAGACACCAAATGACACAAGGACCAAGATAGACTATGACCAAAAATAGAATTGAATATGAAATGACATCAAATGAGCTACAATATACCCTATGCCATTATAAAAATCCCCTATACAAGATTCTAACTATAGGGGGTTGACCCATTTTAGCCTGACATAAAAAATGGTCAACATCTTTGGCAATTTCTCAAGGGTAGCATGTTTGCTATGACATGAGCAGTTGCCTAATCCTATCCATTAGGCTATGGAGTCACACATAAAACATGTTTTATATACAAATTTCCTTGAACAACACACACAACATAAGGAAATATACATAAGAAGAAACACACAGACAAGAAACTAAGAAAAGGACACATGTGCTCATGAGCACTTAGGGACAACACACACAAAAAGAAAGGAAACACGCACCTAAACAAACTAAATCAAACACAAACTAACCTAAGATGAAAACTTCCTCCAAGATCAAATGGGAAGTTTGAAACTTCTATTGATTTTTGACATGAAGGAATTAATGAAGCATGTATCCTTTTGATCCTTGACATTGATGTCTCCACCTTCTTCATGTTATTTGACAAATTCATTGGCATGATGTTCAATGAGAACTAAACATCTCTAAATAGTTTGGCTATGGAAATGAACTCTTCTTTCATCCAAATAGCCTCAAATTTCTCATATGTTTCCTTATATATGACCTCAAATGGTGGTTGAACAAGGCTTTCATTTTTGGTTTCCATAATGTCCTCAATAAGATTGGGTTTCTTCTCAATTACAATTTCTTCAAGCTCATAAAGGATATTTTCATAGTCCACCCAATCTTGGTCATTGTCCTCCATGGGAAAAAATTTCTCCACCTTCTTAAGTACTTTGATCTTAACTTGACAAAGGTCTTCAAGCTCTTGAAAGAGCTTCATTTGTAGTTGTCAATCATCTTTGTCCTCCATGGAAATGTTTTTCTCCATGATAGATTTTAATTAATGTTTGGAAGCATCAATCTCTTCTTATTCATGATACAATACCTTTGGATATGGATAAATATTAGGTGGGTCTCTTGACTATCCTTGAGGTGAAATAACTTCTACCTTGGCCTCACTTTCCATGTTTACAATCTTTTGGACACTAGCATCATAAAATTAATTTATGACAACATATTTTTGATCAATATAATGACCCCCATATTTATGTTTGATGGAATACTTGTAAACATTATCATTATTATCATTAGTAACTTAGTCATTAGATATAGAATCTCTTGGATAAAAAAGAGACTTACCCAACTTGTCAAACTCTCTACATATGGCATTGGAATTTTGCCATAGTTACTCTTCATTCAAAACATTAGACCTTTCTACATGCTTATTGAGATAATCATCAACATGCTTGTTAGAGGCATTATCCAAATTAGATGTAGACTTCTTGGGAGGAGAAGTAACCTTACCAAGCTGATAAAACTCATGACATATGAAATCAAAATTTTTACACAAGTCATTTTTATCAACCTCATGAGTGTCATCTTCAAGAGATGTTTCATCTATCTTGGTCTCATGAAACTCTCTTAGGAATACAACATCTTAAGGAGTGACTTGACCTTCTTCCTTGATAGTACACTCTAGTTCATACTTTAGATGGTCACCCATAACTTTATGGTTAGACATGGAGTCTTATTCAAATGCCTCTTTCCTCAAGTCTTGGCCACATTCTTCATGGATAAATACAAAAGATTCTTCAATATGTTACTCTTCCATTACAAATTCTACACTAGTATTTATCATAGTATCTTCAATGTGATTTTCTTCATCCAAGAAGGTAGAGTTGAACATGTGGTGACCATGGGGAGCCCCTATGGTGATTTACTCCTTATAGTCACTCATGACATCTTCTTGGTCTGATTTAGCTTGGATTTGCTCCCTTTC
Source organism: Torreya grandis (assembly GCA_037957365.1). Classification (NCBI taxonomy): domain Eukaryota; kingdom Viridiplantae; phylum Streptophyta; class Pinopsida; order Cupressales; family Taxaceae; genus Torreya; species Torreya grandis. Next base: position 610,393 of record JARHVA010004815.1, read on the forward strand.
CCTTGATTCTATCAATATGGGATCATGTGAAGGAGATGAAATATAATATGTATTGTGAGGATGAGATGTGAAGGGGGGATGATGAATTATGGATGGAGTGTGAGGTGAAGGAGAAGGCTTATTAGTGGACTTAGGAAAGATAAAAACACTAGTAAGCTCATTGGGAAGTGACTTATTGGGTTGGTTAGAAGAACAAGTATCTACATAAGCAGGAGTTACATTTTGCCAATATATTTCTTGAAATTATTTAACACAAACATGTTCATTTTTTTATCTCTTTATCCTCCCACATACTTATTCTATTTATTGATCATTAAAGGAACTTCTTTGCCAAGTTTATTTATTCTTTGATCTCACATTAAGTTCCTTATAGTTCTTCAAAAATCTCCAACTTATGCATATGATTTTGGGCAACACCTCTTAACCATTCCATGAGAATATCAGGGAACACATCACACTCATCATCCCATGTACTCATTTCATCTTCAAGAACTAGTAATTATGGTATGGATGCCAAGAATGACTTGATATAAGATGGAAAAAGTGAAGGAAGAGGAGGGTAATGATGAGGATTAAGACCATCTTCATTGTTTTGCATTTTAATTTTCAAGAATATATATCTTGCCTTGTAATACCTCTATGTACAATCCATGTAAACATATGATTCCTCATGGCAAGACTCATAGGAGTAATCTTGAGGTTCATAGGCATCATGGTATGGTTGATAGGGCTCATATTGGGACTGATAGGGAGGAATTTCTTGATAGGTATATTGTTATCCTTCCTCATAGGGTTATCCAATAACTTGGTGTCTATATGGGTGGGGAGCAGAGGATTATAGGGCTGCCATGGCTCGTAGGACTGATAGCCATTTTGATAGGACTATTGGGGAGTACACTATGGTTCATAACAAGGCTGATAAGTAGGTCCATGGTAGGGATATTCACCATAGATTTTCATGTCAACCTCATATATTAAATGAGATGTAAAAATTGACCAAAACTTCAATTAAAGATAGTTAGACTACTTACAACTAGAAGTTATTATTTTGAGCCACCATTAGTGCTAGGTTGTTTGCTTATAAAAGCTGAGAGAGGAAAGACACACTAACAACCTTTCTACATTATTGGAAATTTATACCATAGATAATTTCATAATTTTTGTCACCAAATATTGCACCTTAGAAGAGGGTGTTTGAGCCTCTTCCAAATTTATGCAACATGAGAACACTTCTAGGTATGTGGGTGTACCTATAATGGAAGTGAGCCTTTAGATTTAAGGGATAGATCCCTGAATGTATCTTAAAATTATCACACCTACTTAACCTATTGATTATGGGGAAAACAGTTAGAATTTACATGAAATGAACCTAACCTAAAGGGGTGATTCACCAAGTTGTCTTTTATATGATCGTCATACTTTATTGCACTAAGAATCAAGGCACACAAACTAACTTGTGAGTCCTATGGATTCTAATGTGATTATTTAAATATGGAGGTGAGATGCATGAGAGTTATCTAAGGTAAGTGAACCTTAGGCCAATTTTAGGCACTAATTCTCATTATACACTTAAAATATAGGCTCATAAACTTGTCAACACTTCATATGACCTGTTAGGATAAGAAATATTTTAAAAACATGAAAGGATAAAGGAAGAAAATATAGAGGAATATCACTTTACATCACCATACATCACTTGCATACTTATATAATAGTTAAAAAATTGAAATAAGATTTGCATTAATGTTCAAAGGTATAATATGACATCATTCTAATAGGGATCCATGATACATGGAGTAGAAGCCTTTACAAAAGAAAAAATGGTAGCTACTTATAACATTTAAGAGAGAAGGGGGAAAAGAGATTTCCAAAATGGAATGAAAATAAGCACAAATACATTCAACCATAGTTACAACTACTTCTACAAGTATGTTTCTTAGGAACTTCTTCATTGATCCAGTTCATTTCAAGTAGTTGCAATAGTTCATTATTCCTTCACTGATGATCCATATGGTTGCAACAATGGGATGAAATGGTTCTGAGCTAAGTTATAGAATCAATGTAGTTATAAAAAATAAATTCAATCTATTATAAATTTGTCTTTTTACTAATTACTCTTGACTAGTTTTTCATGGCATGCAAAAGTGGAGAGAATGGTACTTTTTATGTAGTTGTTTCTAGAGATGGAACCATTGGGGTTTACATGTATGCCATCATGAAATCCTTATAAATTATATCTCTTATTCCAAATAGATAATGCTTGAAATTTTACCCATGAACATAGGTAAACTATAAAAATAAACCAAATCTTAAACTATTGGTTTTCCTATAGTTATATTGATGCACTCTGTTGGATGTTTGGTTCCTATTAGGTCCACATAGATCCATTATGCCATTGTTGGAATCGATAATTCATATATGCATAGGCATTTATTTAAATAAAGTGAAAAAAATCATAAAACAACATTGAAACATTTAAATATTTGAACTAGAGGTATGTTTTAATCTTTGAAGGTGGTCCTTTTTGTTCCTTATACCCGATTGCATCACTATGTCTGCTCCATGGCATTTGATTGAGCTTCAATGGTGGCATGCGACCTTTGAAAAGCTTGACCTAGTTATACCTTAGTCATGTGTTTGATCTCCATGAAGTCCCTTAGCTTTTATACCTTTAATTTCATTAGTCATCGATCATGGCTCAGATCATTGACTCCATGACCTATCCATGCACTATCGATCTTGATGTATAATGCAACATAAACCATAAGATCTACTGAGACCCAATACTTGAAATCCAATGGCTAGTTCACAAGATAAAATTTGACATATAAAATCTTGTCAAATAATGTTCACATGACCATCATTGATGTTTATGTAACCATCAAATTTAAGCTCAAAAAGGTTTGTTTTGCTTGAGCTTTATTTTAACATTTGTGCAGACACCTTACTTTATTGTTTTAACTTTAAAGATTCATAACATAAGCCAAGAAGATCATGCAAACATGAAACTTTTAAGAGATTATATTAACATGAAGGAATCCATGGTGATGTAATATTTTAGCTTGTGTGGTTTCCTAAGTAAGCTATCTAGATCATTTTCATGTGATGTGCAGGATTGCCTAGTTTTTTAGACTCAACAAACTAAAATTTAAAGGTTTAGATCTCAAGATAGAAGACTCATTGAGATATGAAACTTTTAGAGAATGATCTCATAACTAAGGAGCTTGATCACATATGGTCTAATACTCACATGAGGATTTCTAATCATATTTATAAAATGTCCAAGTGAACTGGTTCTATTTAGTTTCCATGATGTCATAATGATTATTTGGTCCCTTTTCTTGCCCCAAGTCATTTTGATTCAATCTCTCAAGGTCCTGATGAGTTTCTAAGATTGTTTCAATCTAGTCCATGTATTTATGAGCTTATGAAAACTATGGGATCCTACTTGGATCAATTTTAAAGGCTTGGATAAGCAAATTCTCCAAAAACACTTAATTTACTTAAAGCTTTGCATTAGCATATTGTTGTGGACATTTTTTCTTAGACACTTTCTGCAAAGTCATTTCCTTTAGGATTTTACTTGGTAAAGCTGTTGTGTAAAAAATGTCTTAAAAAAATAGGTCTTTAGTAAAATTGTGACAGATAATTTTCTTAACACAAATGCACTTAGATCCTTTTTCTATAGATAAAATGTTTGAAAGAATTTACTCTTCAAGAGTTTTGGTTGGCCAATTTATTTGAAAGAATGATGCCTACAAGCCTTTTGTATCATACAGAATGTCTAAAAGAAATGATTTCTAGATTTATTCAAGGATCTTTTGCTTCAAAAATTTTATCCAAAAGAATGGGTCTTTGGAAATATTGTCTCAAACAATTTGTCTGAAAGAAATATGTCCTCAGGGAAATTATCTCAAAAAAATTTCTTGAAAGATTTGTCCTTAGTCTTTCACCTTTAGGATAATTTTCCCAAAAGAATTCCAATACTTAGACAAAATAGATCATAATAATTTCGTCAAAAGAAATATGTCTTGTACTTTTGTTGTGGGCTTTGTGTGGAACACTTTTTATGAAATAAATATGTCCTCCAACACTTAGCCAAAAATTTAAATATTTCTTAAGTGTAAACTTAGGATTTTTTGAACTTGTTCTTACAATTTATTAGCACTATAAAAATTTTCCACTTGCATATATTATTATAAAATGACCCCTAAGAAACCAAAAGACACAAGGACCAAGCTAAAATATGACCAAAACTAGAATGGCATATGAAATTATATCAAATGAGATACAAAATACCCTATGTCATTATTAAAATCCCTTATACAAGATTTTGAATTTATGAGGTTGACCCATTTTGTCCTGAGGTAATAAATGGTTAACAGCTTTGTCAATTTCCCAATGGTGGCATGCTTGTTATGCCATGACTAGTTGCCTAATAATATCCATTAGGCTATGGAGTCATATGTATGGTAGGTTTGACATACAAATTACCTTGAACAACACACAAAATATAAGAAAAGGCAAAGAAGAAGCAACACATAGATAAGAAACTAAAAAAAACACACTTGTGCTCATGAGCACTTGAGGAACACAACACACATAGCAAGAAAGGAAACACACACCTAAACAAACTGACTCAAACATAAACTAACTTGAGATGAAAAATTCCTCTAGGATCAAAGGGGAGGTTTGAAACCTCTTATGATTTTTGACATGAAGGAATGAATGAAGCATGTAGCCTTTTGATCCTTAACATTGATGTATCCACCTTCTTCATGTTATTTGCCAATTTCATTGGCATGATGTTCAATGTGAACTAAGCATCTCCAAATAGTCTAGTTATAGAAATGAACTCTTATTTCGTCCAAATAACCTCAAATTTCTCATATGGTCCCTTAGCTATGACCTTTAATGGTGGTTGAATAAGGTTTTCCATTTTGGTTTGCATAGTGTCCTCAATAAGATTGGGTTTCTTCTCAACTAAAAGTTCTTCAAGATCATCATAGAGATTTACATAACCAGCCCAGTCTTGGTCACTATTCTCCATGGGAAAAATTTTCTCCACATTTTCAGGTACTTGGCCCTTAACTTGAAAAAGGTCTTAGCTTCATTTACAACTATCAATCATCTTTGTCCTTAGAAAAAATTTTATCCATGACATATTATACTTGATATTTGGAAGCATCAATCTCTTCTTCTTCATTATCTAATACCTTTAGATATGGCTCAATATTAGGTGGGTATCTTTATTGTCCTTGAGGTGTAATAACTTCTACCTTGACCTCAATTTACATATCTACAATCTCTTGGACACCAGCATCATCAGATTTCTTTATGATAGCATATTATTTATCAACATGACTCTCATCTTTATGTTTGATGGAAAAATTATCAACATGATAATTAGTATCATTATCAATCATGTCATTAGATATAGAATATCTTGGAGAAAAAAGAGACATACACAGCTTATCAAACTCTATGCATATGGTATTGGGCTTTTACCATAGTTCCTCTTCATTCACAATATGAAACCTTTCTCCATGGTTATTGAGACAATCATAAACATGCTTACTAGAGACAATATCCAAATCAGATGTCAACTTATTGGGAGGAGGAGTAACCTTACCAAGATGATAAAAATCATGACATATGAAATTAGACTTTTACCAGAAGTCATTTTCATCCACCTCATGAGTGTCATCTTCAAGAGATGTTTTGTCTATCTTGGTTTATGAGACTCTCTTAGGACTACAACTTCTTGAGGAATGACTTGACCTTATTCATTGAGAGTAAACTCCATTTCATGCTTGATATGGTCACCCATAACTTTATGATTTGACATGGAGTCTTTTTTAAATGCCTCTCTCTTAAATTCTTGGCCACATTCTTCATGGACAACTGAAAAGAATCTTCAATATGTTCTTCCATATCAAATTTTGCACTAGTATCTATGGTAGGATCTTTAATGTGATTTTTTTCATCCAAGAAGGTAGATTTTAACTTATGGTCACCATGGGGAGTCCCTATGGTGATTTGCTCATAGTCACTCATGACATCTTCTTAGTTAGATTTGGCTTGGATTTGTTCCCCTTCACTTGCATATCTTAAGATGGGCTCATGTGAAGGAACTAGAATATGAGATGTAGTTGAAGGATGAGAAGTGATGGGGGGTTGATGAATTGGAGATACAGTGTGATCTGAAGGAGAAGGCTTATCATTGGATTTAGGAAAGAGAAAATAACTAGTAAGCTCATAGAAAAGTGACTTCTTGGGATGATTAAAAGAACAAACATCTACATAAGCAAGAGTTGCATCTTGCCAATAGATTTCTTTAAATTATTCAATAGCAGCATGTTAATTTTTTATCTCTTTATCTTCCCACATAATTAGCCTATATATTGAGCATTGAAAGCAATTCTTTTCCAAGTCCATTTGTTCCTTGATCTCCCGTTGAGTTCCTTATAATTCTTCAAATGTCTCCAACTTCTACAGATGATTTTGGGTAACACCTCTCAACCATTCCATGAGAATATTAGGGATCACATCATACTTATCATCCCATGTACTCATTTCATCTTCAAGATCTATTAACTGTTGTATGGATGTGAACAAGTGCTTGATATAAGATGGTAAAAGTGAAGGAAGAGGAGGGTAATGATGAGGATAAAGACCATCTTCATTTTGTTACATTTTAATCTATAAGAATCTATATCTTTCCTTATAATACATTTGTGTACAATCCATGTAAACATGTGATTCCTCTTGGCAAGAATTATAAGATTACTCTTGAGGTTCATAGGCATCATGATATGGTTGATAGGGCTCATATTGGGACTTATAAGGAGGAATTTTTTGATATGTATCTTGGTAGTCTTCCTCATAGGGTTATAAAATAACTTGGTGTCTATATGGAGGGGGGGAATGGAGGATTAAGGACTGTCATGGCTCATAGGATTGATAGTCATTTTGATAAGACTATTTGGGAGTATAGTGTGGTTCATAACAAGGCTGATAAGGAGGTCCATGGTAGGGATATTCACCATAGTTGTTTATGTCAACCTCATAGATCATATGAGATGTAAAAATAGATAAAAAATTCAATTAAAGATACTTGGAATACTTAAAACCAAAAGTTATTATTTGTAGTTACCATTGGTGCTAGGTTGTTTGCTTCCAAAAGCTGATAGAGGAAAGATACACCAACAACCTTTCCACTCTCTTAAAAATTTGTCCCACTAGGAACGTAAGAATTGTTGTCACCAAATATTTCACCCTAGAAGAGGGTGTTCAATCCTCTTGTAGATTTGGGCAACATGGGAACACTTCTAGGTATGTGGGTGTACCTATAATGGAAGTGAGCCTCTAGATTTAAGGTATAGCTCCCTGAATGTATCTTGAAATAATCACACCTACTTAACTTGTTTCTTATGGGCAAAAGAGATAGAAGTTTCATGAAATTAACCTAATATAAGGGGGTGATGTACCAAGATGTCTTCCATATGACCATAATACTTTCTTATACTAAAGAACAAGGCACACAAACTAACTTTTGAGTCCTATGGAATCTAACATGAGTATTTCAATATGGAGGTGAGATGCATGAGAGATATCTAAGGAAATTGATCCATAATATAATTTTAGACACTAAATCTCATAGTAAATCTAAAGGATAGACTCATACACTTATCAACACTTCATATGACCTGTTAGAATATGAACTCTTACAAAAACATGAAAGGATAAGGGAAGAAAGGATAGATGATTATCACTTTGCATCACTGTACATCACTTGCACACTTATAAAATTGTTCCAAAAATCAAAATCATATTTTTGTTAATGTTCAAAGGCATAATATGACATCATTCTAGTAGGGCTCTACCATACATGGAGTGGAATCCTTTACAAAGGCCAAAATGGCAAATAATTATATAATATAAGAGAGAAGGAGGTAAAGAAAAGTCCAAAATGGAATCAAAATGAGAAATATTCCATTCAAATTATAGTTACAACTACTTCTTCTAGTATGCTTCTTTATAACTTCCTAATTGATCCAAGTCATCTTAAGAAATTATAATAGTTCGTTATTCCTTCATTGATGCTCCATATGGTTGTAATGATGGGATCAATTGGTTCTAAGATAAATTTTGACATTAGTATAGTTAGAACAATTAGATCAATCTATTAGAAATTTTTCTTATTGCTAAATTCACTTGATTAGTTTATCATGGTGTGAAAAAGTGGAGAGTAGGTTCCTTTTCATGTAGTTGGTTTTGGAGATGAAACTGTTAGGGTCCACATGTAGCATCCATGTAAATGTTATATCTTATTACAATTGGATCATGATTGAACTTGTCCCAATGTTCATAGGTCCACTATAGATGGAAAACCAATCTTAGAGTATTAGTTTTCCTATAGTCATTATATTGATGTATTCTGCTCGATGCCTAATTCCTATTAGGTCCACATAGATCCATTATGTCATTGTTGGAACTGAGACTTCATATATAGATGTAACCTTCATTAAATAAAGTGAAAATGGTCATAAAATGACACTACAACCTTAAAATATTTGAACTAGAGGGTTTTTTAAAGCTTTAATGGAAGTCCATTGTGTTATTTATACTTGACTACATCTCTATGTCCATTCTATGGCATTTGATCAAGATTTAATGGTAGCATGTGTCCTTTAAAAATATTTCCTTGGTTTGACCTTGGTCGTGTGTTTAATCTCCATGAAGTACCTCAGCTTTTTGATATTTAATTTTATTGGTCATCAATCATGGCTCAAATCATTGACTCATTGACCTATCCACACATTGTCAATCTTGATGTATGATGCAACATGGACCATCATATTTGTTGGGACCCATTTTTTGAAATCAAATTTATACTTCATGAGATCAAATTTGACATTTGTGCTCCCATCAAATGACATTTTCATGACCATCATTGACTTTTGTTTGACCATCAAATTTAATCTCAAAAGGGTTTGTTTTACTCAAGCTTTATTTTGATGTTTTTGTAGATATCTTACTCTATTAGTTTAAAATTTAAGCTTCATAACTTGAGCCAAGAATCTCGTATAGACATGGAACTTTCAGGATTTGATCTTGGCATGAAGGAATCTATGGTGTTGTAATATTTTGGCTTGTGCAGTTTCCTAAGTCAAGATAAGAAATGCACAAACAAGTTGTCTATCTCATTTCCATGTGACATACAAGAAGGCCTAGTTCTTTAGACTTGGGAAGCTAAAATTGGAAGGCTTATATCTCAATATAGAAGACCCATCAAGATATAAAACTTGAAAATAATGATCTTGGCACTAAATACCTTGATTTTTCATGATATGATAGTCATGAAAGGATTTTTTAGCATATTTATAAAATGCCCAAGTGAATTGGTTCAGTCTAGTTTCCATGACATCCTAATGATCGACTGGTCCCTTTACTTACCCAAGTAATTTTGATTCAATATTTTCATGTCATGATGAGTTTACAAGATTATGACAATCTGGTCCATGTCCTTATGAGCTTATGAACACTTGTGGGATCTTGTTGGATCAATTTTGAAGGCTTGGACAAGTAAATTCTCCAAAAACATTCAATTTGCTTGGATCTTTGCATCAACATATTGTTATGGACATTTTATCTTAGAAACTTTCTACAAAGATTAGGCTTTTTCTCAGGACACCTATCATGGATAAAATGTCTAAAATAAATAGGTCTTTAGGAAAATTGTCCCAAAAATTTTCCTAACATAAATACACTTAGCTCCTTTTTTTGGGAACAAAATGTCAGAAATAATTGACTCTTTGGGATTTTTTCTTGGCCACTTTCCTTGAAAGGATGAATCCTACAGGCCTTTTGTATTAGATAAAATGTCCAACATAAATGACTTTGGGTTTTATTCAAGGATCATTTGATTTAGACATTTTGTCCAAAAGAATGGGTCCTCAAAAATATTGTCTTAAATAATTTTGCTAAAATAAATATGTCCTGGAGGAAATTTTTTTCTATAATTTTCTCAAAAGATTTATCCTTAGTCTTTCACCTTCTGGGTAATTTTCTTTAAAAAATTCTAATACTTAGCTAAAATAGATCAAAATAATTTATCCAAAATAAATATGTCTTATACTTCTATTGTGGGATTTGTGTGGAAAAATTTCTCTAAAATAAATATGTCCTCCAACAATTAGCCAACAGTTAAAATATTTATTAAGTGTAAACTTAAGATTTTTTGGACTTGTTCTTGCAATTACTCAACACTATGAAAATCTACCACTTGCATATATAATTCTAAAATGACTCTTAAGACACCAAATGCCACAAGGGCCAAAATAGACTATGACAAAAACTAGAATGGCATATGAAATGACACCAAATGAGCTACAACATACCCTATGTCATTATAAAAATCCCCTATACAAGATTCTAACTATAGGGGGTTGACCCATTTTGACCTTAGGTAAAAAATGGTCAATAGTAGCTTTCCTTGATTATTTTAGAGTTCATTGTACTTCAAAGCATGGTGAATTAGATTATCTATAATTTTTCAATGCTTTTGAAACTTTTCAAGAAGAGTTAGACACTTTTGAAGTTGTACCTAATAAATATAATGGTGCAAGTACCTTAAGTTATTCAAGGTCATGTAAATCTACTAACTCAACTCTCATGGTGGAGATATTTGAGTTCCCATTCCATGAAGAAAATGAGCTTGAGGATATCCCTAAAGAGATCCATGATTTTCAATAATATCTAAATAATAATAATTCTCTAAATAATAGGGAACAAAAACACCCTTTGACTACCTCAACCCCACCAAATAATTTTGACACTCCTCCTAATACCATGTCAGATAATAATCCATAGTAACCTAAAGGAAGTACTTCCAAAAATAGTACCAATGCATCTAATTTTATCAAAAAGAATAGATATAATATAGTGGAGGACATGAAAAAGATCAAAGATAACATAACTTTTCATGAGTTGACTTAGATTATAGAACAAAGGGATTTGTAGATAAAATATTTGTCTAAGAACCCTAGTAAACCATAAAAGTTTGCACATAATAATTTTGAAATACATAAAAGTAAGGTAGATGTTCCACCTTTCCTACTTATAGTTAGGATCATTGGCAATAATTTGTATAATTGTATGATAGAATTTGGTGCATCTACAAATATTATTCTTAAAGGTATTTGTGAGAAATTAGGTTTGACTCCCATTAAATCTAATAGATTTATAGCTAAATTAGATAAATCAAGAGTAAAATTAATTAGTGAATTGGTTAATGTTCACATGTAGATTTCTTCTGAACCAAGGATCCAAAAATTCATTGTCATCTAAGTGGTAGACATATGTGATGCTTATGGAATGTTTTTAAGTAGAGACTAGACCAGATCTCTAAATGGTTACATGTCTACTGATTATTCACATATGTGGTTACCTTAGAAAGGAGTTATAAATCAGATCAAGATAGAAATGGAGCCCAAAATGAATCATATGATCACCAAGTAAAATTCAACCAATGATAGGGTCAACATGGTTAACTTAGATATAAGTGTTTACTCTCTTAACACCATAAATGTATGTAACTCCAAAACTTCTCATGCTATGCTTGGATTATGGAAGCTATATTTTGATGGTGCTAGATGTAAATTAGGTACTAGTGTAGGAATGGTATTAATTAATCTCATTTTCAAAGAATACAATTCCTCTTCCAAACTCCAATTCCCATGCACTAACAATCTCATAGAGTATGAAGCACTTCTTCTTGGATTACAATTTGTAATCAAATATAAGGTCAAGGAACTACTAGTATTTGGTGATTTTGAACTAGTAATTAATTAGGTTAGAATTAAATATCAATGCAAGGTGTCCTATCTTAATAAATATAAATTTAAAGTGTGGGACTTAATTTAATGTTTTGATAATTTCAACATTGTGTCAATCCCTAGGGAGGAAAATAAGGATACTGATGAAGTTGTTCAACTATAGCCAACCTTATGCCTAATCAAAATTCCAAGTTATAAATCCTTACCATTTAGTTATTCCCTTATCCCTTAGTGACATATAATGTCAACCATTTTTAAGTATTTAGTGATGATTAGTAGATTGTAGAATTCATGACTAGCTCAAGATTATTTGAGGATCACATCATTGATGAAGCCAATGAGAATACCCTTAATGATGATAAATTTGAAGGAAATATTTATGGTAAGGTCATTTATTTGAGTGACAATAAAATCCCCAAAGGGATGATATCCTTAAAAATATTGTTTGATTCAGATAAACTAGTTGATACTGTCAAGATTCCCAAAGTAGATGAGAAAGACTACAATGTAATAAACCTAGATTCCTAAGGTCAACCTCAGCTGGTAAACATTGGTAAAATCTACATAAGCTTTAAAACTGAGAGAGCCACATATTTTATAACCAAGTATAGGGATTTAATATAATGGTCATATGATGTTGAAGATATTTGATCTTAGAGTCATAACCTACACCATATATCTAAAGGAAGCTTGCAAGCCATTTAGGAAAAAATAAAGGATAGTTAACCTTATCTTAGAGCCAATGATATACAAAGAATTCAAGAAGTTACTAGATGCTAAGATAGTTTTTCCTATTATACACTCCACTTGGTATCTAACCTACTACCAATCAATAAAAAAATGGTAAAATTTAAAAATGCATTGACTTTATAAATCTGAATACAACATTTGAAAAGGATAATTAACCCTTAGCTTCTCTTGACTAAGTAATCTAAATTATTTTTAGTTCTACTATGATGTATTTTATTGATGGAGTTTGAGGGTATAATAAGGTTCTATTAAACAATGAATATAGAATGAAGACTGCATTTATGACTAAGTGGGGCACTTTTACCTACAAGAAAATTCCCTTTGGACTGATAAATGTACGTGTAACCTTTCAAAGAGCAATGGATCATGCATTATAAGGCATCATAGGTAAGTGAATTATTATCTACATGGATGACCTAATTATCTTTTCAAATAATAGGGTAGATCACATCATGTACTTGCAACAAGTTTTTGAAAGGTGTATAAGGTATGGAATTTATCTCAACCCAAAGAAGAGCATTTTATTGTAAATAAGTTAAAATTATTGGGAAATGTTATAACTAAGGAGGGTATCTCTATGGATACAAATAGAGTAAATAAAATATCAAAGATAGAGCCCCCTAACAGTAAGAAGGAACTAAAATATTTCTTTGGTAAAATCAACTTTGTGAGAAAGTTCATTTTTGGTTCTATAGAGATTGTGAAGCCATTGAATGACATGTTTAAGAAAGATGTCAAGATCACATGGAATGAGAAGACTAAGAAATATTTTAAAGATATCAAATAAATAATTAGACACACTCTTGTATTGATAAGTCTAGATTTTACTAAATATTTCTATCTTTACTCCTTTGCCTCTGATCATATAATAGCTATTATTCTAACTTAGAATATATATAAGTATGATCACCCCCTTGATTTCATAAGTACTAATATTAAAAATGTGGAGTTGAAATATTCTTTGATTGAAAAAAAGGAATTTGATTTAGTCAAGGTAGTGAAGAAATTTGGGCACTATATCCTTAGAAATAAGGTACATGTAATTTTCCTAGACCCTACCGCTAAGCTAATGTTTATTTAATGTGAACTTGGAGAAAGGAGAAGTAAATGGATGTATATCCTTCAAGAATATGACCTAGAGAAGAAAACTACCAAGTTGGTAATATGTTAGGGTTTAATTTAGTTAATTTATAACACTAATCTCAAAATAAGTGTTATTTAGGTTGATCAACAAAACTTTCAATCCAATGATTGGTATGATCCTATTGTTCATTTACTAATCAATGGCTATTGTCCTGCAGGGTTAAGTAGAGAGCAAAAGAGAGTTTTAAGGCTCAAGGTAGCCCATTTCCTGATCAAATATGGAGTGTTTTATAGGAATAAATTTGAAGAAATTTACCTAAGATGTGTGTCTAAGGAAGAAGAAATTGATATTTTGAGCACCTTTCATGAAAAACTTAGAAGTGGTCATGCATCTAGAAAAAATATATCCCACAAGATCCTTAGAGCTAGTTACTACTATCCTACTATCTTCAAGGATGATCAAAATCATGTGAGAGAGTATCATGCATTTAAATTCTTCAACATAAAAGATCCAAAGGAATCCATGCCATTAAAACTAGTGATGATTGATAAACTTTTTACCCAATGCGGACTAGACTTTGTGGGGGTCATCAACCCTAATTCTTCAAAATGTCATAAGTATGTGTTGACTACTACTGACTACTGCACAAGATGGACTAAATAAATGGCAACTAAAAAGTGTAAGATTGAAGAAGTGATCAAATTATTTGAAGAAAATGTATGTATAAGGTTTGGCACACCAATATCTCTAGTCTATGATAATGGATTTTCTTTTATTTCCATTGAGATGACTAAATGGGCATATAACAACCACATTTTTCTCAATTTATCATCAAAACATTACTCTCAATGTAATGGAGTTTTAGAATCAATGAATAAGAACTTGATGAAATCCATAAAGAAGTATACAATTGATAAACCAAGAACATGACACAATCTACTTAAGTATGCCCTTTGGATAGATAGAATTAGAGTTAAGCAAGCTCTCAAGGCATCATCATTATTGTTGGTATATGGTCAAGAACCTATAATCCCCATTACCCTGAGGCTACCAACATATAGGTTCATACAATAATACATGGAGGAGGATCAATAATTTACAAGTTCAAGGTTGATAGACATCACTTAGATGGAGGATGTAAGAGAGGAAGCTTTTGCCAATTTCAACAGATACCAGACCATAGTTAAGAGGTGGTTTGATAAGTTTTCAAAGATAAAGGTGTTTAGGCAAAGAGACCTAGTTATTTTTTGGAATAAAACCTTAGAACCAAAATGAAATCATGTGAGGTTCACACCTTAATGGATTGGCCCATACCAAATTATTGAGACCCTAGGAGACAACATCTTCAAACTAAAAGACTTACAAGGAGTAGAGTTTAAATTTTCAACCAATGGGAAATAATTAAAGAAATATTTATTTATTATTCCACTTGAAGTTTTCATGGAATGAACTATAAGACTAGTTAGAGTTAGTGTAGATAGGCTAGATTAGTTTCCTTCTTTTTCTTTCCTTCCTATCCCTTGTTTGTACATAGTGTTTGTATATATTTATTTGCTTCACATTTTTTTGCTTTCCTTATTTAATGTGTTTGATTTCCTTGGTTTTCTCCTTAATTTACATAAGTATTATTCAAGATATTCCTCAACTCAAAATACATTTAGATGCTCAAGAGGAATTCCATAGTTTAGGAATGCAAGTCTGTTTCCTCACATTGGTTGATCATGGAATTAGTTAAATAGGAACCTGAAGTTGTAGTTTAGAGAAACTAGTCAAGACTAATAAATAGGTTAATTATTCCTTGAGATTATAAACCTTGTTCTGATCTAAGTTTGTTTCTAAGAAGTATTATACACGTAGATTGAAATATTGAATTGTTAGGATGTATTTAGGTTTTCACTTAAAAAACATTCATTGCTTGGGACAAATTTTATGGCTAACGATGATTATCTGAAGATCAAACATACGACCAAATCCTAAAACATGGATAATCTAGTTCCCAACCTTTATTATAAATATCTAAAAAAATAAAAACAAAATAATATCTTATTTAAAAATATAAAAGCTTTCCAAGCAAAGGTGATTTTGGTAATCTCCATTGGGGATATGAATGTTTGGTTGGTAGTGGAGCAAGGCCTTAAGTGGATCCAAATGTACCTCTATTGGGGCTATGAATACTTATCTAGAAGTAGAGCAATGCCTAAACCTTCCTTGAGCTAAAGCATGATTCTTAATGAACATCCAAATATGATGTAAGCAAATGTTAATGGTTAAAGTCATGAATTTGGAAATTGTTCTATAAATCCTATGGTAATTAGTAAATAGAATTAAAACACACACACAACATGGCTATGTCTTGATTTTTGATCCTAATTATATAAGTGAAATACTTGTTCTAACCATTAACTAATCTTAATAATGGTGCCTGATCAAGTGAAATAAGTAGCCTAGTTATTAGTCTAAACCAAAGTCTCTGAATTCTAACATATTACTATTTTTCCCTTAAAAGTTGCCATTTTTTGAGGTTAACATACCCTAATTTATAAAAAATAGGGACCCTTATTTTCAATTGTGTAAATTTGTACCTTAAAATTAAAAATTCACTTGATTAGAGTATCACTAGCATGTTTGCACATTGTCTTTATTTGAAGATCATCCACACCTGATTCTCATTTGGATTAATTGACATGTCTTCAAGTGATCATGGTTTTAAACCTTCTAATATTACTAATTATTGTTGAATATGTTTATGTATTTTAGGTTTATTAGAATTTGATTTGGGAATGAACATGCTTAAGGTTTTGTGCTTCAATGTTAAAATGATCTTTACTAACCTTTCATTTATCAAAGATTAATTGTATCTATTTAAGTCATGTTAAAACCCTAATCTAATGTTTTAGCCTAGATCCCCTTTTGAATTAAATTCAAAATTGTGAGGGAAAAAATTGGATGGAAATAGTTATTTGTGCTTTGGACTTAGTTAATTTTTATCCTAAAGCTTAGTCATGGTTTTCAACATGACCAAACCCTAGCCAAAAAATCTTATGCTTGGTCCCTCTATATCCCATGACCCCTTGGTCTATTTTATTATTGGCATGGTCTAACTAATGTAGGGTCCCTTTTGTTATATCCTATACAAGTCATAAAGCTTTATCCTAAATTTTTTATTATATTTATGAATACAATAAAAAACCTTAGCTAAAATTTTGACTTATCTCTTATCATTTGTGGGGTCCCTTTTATCATGTTTTCTAACTTAGCCTAAAATTTTATCCTAAGGTTTTACCATATTTATAAACACAAATAAAACCTTAGTTTAAAATAGTTATTTATATTACCTGACTTATAACTTAATTATTTTATTATTTGTAGTATCAACAGTCTACATTTTCTTGGGTGATCAAGATCTAACAGTGCATATGAAGTCAACATGTCAATAGCCTTAATAAATGATGCACATTTATCTAAGTGATGGAGATATAAAAATGTAAGATTAAATTTTAAAAGTCAATACCTATCCCTAAGCTAAAGTTTGAACATCTTCTAAAGATTAACTATATGCACCGTCACACACATTTTGATCAATGGTGCAAGCTAAGTCAAAGTTTCAAAATACCCCAAGGCAAGTAAGTACATGATAGGTGTCACAATCTCAGTGAAATAATATTGAATATCTAATAGTGTTAAAATCCTTAGAATGAGATTAAATGGAGCACATTTATTAGTATAATTAGATCTAATGGTGCATGATGAAGGTTGAGAAGTCAAAAGCCTTGAGGATAAACCTGGCTATGACATGTGGCATATCCATGAGTGAAAAATTAAAACTCAATCATCTTTCAAAGATCAATGGTATGTGGATGAGTGTACACATTCTGATAAATGGTATGTGGAACAAGAATCATAATTAATCAAATCAAGATCGATGGAATATGATTTATCCATACATATGAGATCAATAGTGTGAGATCAGCATTGATATTTCAACAAAGCTCAAAGTGAATGTGGAAGTGAAAAGGGTCATAACTATGGGGAATGTAGTAAGTAGATAATAACGTTAAGCTATTAGATCAATATCAATGAACCATATTGATCCAAGAAAATAGATCGAATAGTGCGAGGTGAGGCAAAATTTTCAAAGGGCCCACAACTAATAAAATATTGACACATGCCCAAGGGAGAAAAATGGTCATATTTTAAATATTAATGAGAAGGATGCCATGGTGATGCCACATCAGATCCACATAAGTATAATATGCCAAGTTGAATATTTTTTTGACTTAGTAAATATAAGGTTATAAGTACACAATCCAATTTGGATCTAAGTCATGAATTTCACACAAGTTGAAATATCTGGCACAATTAAAGCACTGTAAAAAAACCTTCAAGAAATGCCTAGAAAGTACAAAAACCTTAATTAAACCATGTGTCAATATAGTTAAGCCAAAGAAGATTGGATTGTCATTTGTACAAGGATAATTTGATCTAGAATTAAACTAAAATCCCTACCAAGAACTTAGGAAAATTCATAGCCATGGCACCTTGAAAAAGTGTATCAAGGGAAGATGTGGAGCTATACCTGACCTCAAATGTAGAAGGGAAGATTTTCAAGGACACATCATAATTCATGAAGAAATTAAGCTATGAATAGTTTCCTTGTAACAAGAAGATGAAAGAAGAATGGCTGCTCTACGAGAATCAAGTGGAGCACAAATGGAGACCCTAGCTCCAAAGGTGATAAAATCTTTAGTTTGTGTAATATTTTACCTAACCATTACCAGTTTGTAGAGGGTAACTGAGAAGAAGGCCATTATTGGTGGAGAGGAATTCAGTTTCCAAAAAGTGGAACATTTTTTTGGATTGACTCTAGTTGGAGGACAAAATCTTGGCAAAGACCCAATATTTGAAGAAAATGTTCTTGAAATGGCTCAGAATAATTTAGATCAAATCCAAATAATGATCAAGGGAATATTGTAGTAGAAAAAGAATTAGAAATAATAATCCATCTTGTCAATTTAATAAGATAGATTCATAAAATTATAAGACATCATGGATGATTTGTTCAATTATTTAAATTCAATCAAGACTAGGTAGGATACAATAAATAAATAAAGTACTAGGGATAAAGACCAAGTTGTCAAATGGAAATTTTTGAGATACCAAGTGAAGTATTTGATCAAGATTTTAACTAAAAATAAAATGCCTAAATTTAATATATCCATCATATCCCACCTTAATATGGCTATGGCTATATTAATTGATAAGATAAAGGCCCTGAGCAATTGGTCCAAGTAGATGGAAGACATTTCTAAGGACTTCAAACATCAATAAGATAAAATGTTGTACATATTGGATAGATTGATTAAATATATTACCACACTTAGTCCCTTGGGTCTAATAACTCATGAGGAGTTCAAGCACATAACTACTTAATGAATGAAATAAGTAAGGAATCAAAGATAAGGGAAAATAGGGGCTTATAACAAGAAGGTCATGAGCTTGATTTTATCATCAAAATAAAATATAGGAGATGCCAAGGGCATCAAAAAATCTTTAGAAATGGATGAAATGGATCTCGAGGACCTATAAGATCAATAAAAATAATTCTTCTTGAGACTTGTCATTGATCTCCAACTAATCAATGAATAACATTATAGAATGATGATCTTGAAGGGAAGGCAAAAGAATACAACATCAAAAGGGTATCCAAGTTAGTTAAAATAAGAATATTCTTTTTGTAATTGAGATTTTATACTTTTAAAAAGATAATATTCTTTTTTAAAGGCATGTGTAAGTTGTAAAGTACATTGCCTATAGGTTAGTCATTTTAGAATGTCTAGAGGGTTCTTAAAAGATTGTAAAAGAATAGTTGTCCTTAAATTTTGGCATGAATAACTAGCATACCTCATGAAAGGTATATATAAATAGGTATTACCCATTGTAAAAAATGGGCAGTTTGTGAGCCAAAAAAAAACTATTTTGTAACTTTTGATCAATTAATACAAATCAAGGAGTTCTATAAAGTTTGTCCATTTTTGCTTGTGTGAATTGCTATCATGGTTTCTCTCTCATTTGTATAGTATTTTATTTATATTTTAATGGTTCTTATGAATTTTAGATATTCATAATTAAGTGAAGAAGTGATAATTTGTGCTAATGATAGATTAGTTGAATGTTTTGGGTTTTCTTTATTTTCTTCATTCTTCTTTCATATGTGCTAATGTTGTTTACTTGTTGGAAATATTTAAAGTAAACCTAGTCCTTATTTACACTATTTTATACTATCCTTGGATATTTACCTAATGTGTGATGATATTTGAGCTGATGATACTTCATGTCATATATTGATTAAATGCATGTTTATATGAAATTGGAAATTTGTCATAATGTTTGAAACAGAGATCAACAACACCTCTATTTTCTACCTTAACCTTCCTTTTTCTCCCCTTTTTATCAATTCACCTTAGATTAATTTCATTGTAAATATTCATCTTAGTTTATTTTTAGACTTAAGTTTTGAGCATAATTCACTCAGATTATCATAGGTTGTTTCCAAAATCAAAGATCAACTATTAAGTGATGATGGCTTCCAGCCACCAACTAATATAAATTTTTGAAACAGTCATTTATTCTACCTCTATTCCACTAAAGATAGCAAGATTTTCATAACATGTAACTCATGTATTGGATTCTCTAGATTCAAAAATGAATAGTTTTTCTTAAACACTAAGAACCACCTATGATACACATTTACGCATCAACAAGTCTAAGTGAAATCCTAAGATAAATTATTCAAAATAATGTGTTTCAACTACCTCATATACATCCTATAAGGAGATTAAAATACTATTGTTAATATCATAGAATGTATGGAAATCATAGAGACTGTTGTTTTTCATTAAAGAAAAAAATTCATGGTCTCAAAGATAGTGGTGATCCTATCATCAATACATCACTCTAGAAAACCATTCACATTATGAGTACCTCTCCTAAAGCACAAGCGTAAAAATAAAAAATATGGATACTAAAGGATAATTTAGAGAAAAATTAATTTCACTACAAAATTAAAGCAATAAAATATTCAAAAGGCAATCTAGAGTAAGATATGTTACAAAAATCTCAAGATGAATTTTTTTTACAAAAGTCACAAGATGAAAAGGAACAAATTATAAAGGGAAATGTTAAAAACAATTAAAAAGAAAAATTACACAAAGCACAAGATTAAAATGAACAATTACAAAAGGAAACATTATAAAAATAACAATGGGCACATCAAATGTTTAAAATAGGATTTATAATAAAAGTGGTAAAAAATTAAGAGACACTTGCAAAATCTAAAGTTAAAAATTTTCTTACAAAGGGGGAAACTACAAGCCCTTATTCATATGAAAACCCCTGTATTCTTACTACTCATATAGAGGATAAACAATCTTTAGATGAACCATTCAACAAACTATTTTCTGATCAACTTGATAACTTACTACACAATCTATTCATGTATATAGACCCAATACATATCAATTAAATATGTTACCAATAGATGAAAAACCAAGTACAGATAAAGTCAAACCATATATACCAAGTACAAACATACCAAAAGAACATGATATACTTTATAAATCAAATATGAAAACATATAAAACATTTTATTTAGGAAATATTATTTATTTACCACTCCTCGAGGATTCTCATCATCATCATCTAGATTTTATTGGATAGCTTATGAAATTTTTATCAATATTATAAAATTCCAAAAAAATCAAATATCATAAAAATATAAAGGCATTCAAATAATTCAAAAATACCAAAGTATTCAACATTATTATATTTTATTATCTCATTTGCATCTGTGTTTTTTTATTTATGTTAGAAGATAACATATCATTTCATTCATATATACACATATTTTTCATTCATTTTTCAGTGTGATACAAGCATACTCAAACACATGATCTATACACTTCTAGATGTTGGACCTTTCCTCTACTCACATCATATATCATGTTGGGGGAATCTACTTCTTTGATCATGATTGATATAAGTTACATATCCTTTATGATAATTTATACATTATAATGTTTAAGTTTATATTGCTAACACATGTCTATTTCCATGCTCGTATCTTTCACAGTGTGCTTGATATGCTATACTACATATTTTTTTGATAACACATAGATGCATGGACTAATATAATATGCTTATGATTCATATACTTTTTTCTTCCTTTGGTGGATTACATTTATTTCTATTATCTTGATTGTGGAACATTTGATTATGATCATTGCCTATTGGCCACCATCATTATCTATTGATTAGACATCTGAATATGTCATTCCATGCAATTGGACATTTAAATATGCCATTCATTTTTATTGTGTGACATTTGAACATGTAACTCATACAAGGTATCCTTGTACCATTCCTTTGAACTAAAATAAGTTATTTTATGTTTGTTACTCTCTATACATTGCCATGATCTATATCATGCATATTCATAACTTGAAGTTATCTTGTATTATGAGGCTAAGTGATATATTTACTTCAAAATGTTATCCTTATAAGCTACATGATTTATACATAGATAATAAAAATTCCTTATCCTTTCGAGGTAAGGTAACTACTAGTTTCTATCTCCCTCACCTAAAAAGGGGGAGTTTCAATCCAGGCATGTCATAAAATCAAGACCTCCACATTTTAATAGCTTTCCATAATATAGTGGGGGAATGTAAATAATAAATGACCTTAACAATTATACATTTTCACATCTTACATATTTTAGTGGGGAAATATCATAAGGACATGACCTCCACAACTATACACCTATTTATTATCTCCAGATTTTAGTGGGGGCATGTCATAAAGACATGACATCCACACTTGCATAAAATCCAGTTTAATTCCTTGATTCAAATATACATGGGTAAAAAATATATACATTGAAAAAAAATATAATAGATTTGAAATAGAATTTTTAATATTTATGACATATATACTCTAGCTTAGACATATTAATGGGTACATATGCCATACTATGTAACTAAAATTATAAAACTTGCCAATTATACTACTCATTAGAACACATTGATTACACCATGATGTACTATTATCAAGCCTTTTATGCTACAAAATGGGTTCATTTTATAGTTTTAAGTAATTGATGTAATTTTTACCTGATGCCTAGATAGATTCTAAGCTCAGGTGTGTAAACACACCACCATAAATTCTATGTCAATTATCCAACTTAGATTATTCTATACCAAAGAAATTACATTTACAGGAAAAAAATATCCTACAAATAGGGAGATTTTTCTTATCTCAATTCTCTAAAATATCTCCCTAACCTACTCCCTAAATCTCTCACACACTTATTCCTATCATCTATCACCCTATCCCCTAAAAGTCTCATAAAACACTATGTGAGTTGTTTTCACAATTTCACTTACATTATTGAATAAACCTATACACATATTAAACACACACACTAATTAAGTAAAAATATAATAGGGAGTACACCCATGTGAGTAATAATTCCTAACATTCCCTCCTTAGTGGTCACATGGGTGAAAACATTCTAATAAACATCATTTTAGAGTAGGTGCACCACCATCATCATTCTTTGGTTGTGAACATATTCTAGATTCCTTATAAAGGTTTAATGTTTCCCTTGATTTGAATTTACCCCCCACAATTAAAAGTCTCCTTGGATGTCATTTCCATCAAAATTTCATCCATTTAAAATCATAATATTTTTTAACATGTTTAAAAATAACACTTTATATCTCTTTTACAATTTTTTTCTAACAATATTACCACTTGAAAAAAATTGTCAAAAATAATACCTTATATCTCCCTTAAAAAATTTTGACAACAAAATTCCCTTTCACAATTTTTTAAAAATCCCTTATATGTTATTTATATTTTTTGACAATATATTCCATTTGCATCTCCCCTTTACAAAATTTCAAAAAATATTATGAATAATACACCTTCTTAATGAACACCCCCATTATTTTTTTTATAATAAATTTATTTTAAAAATTTAGGTTTAAGTGTGTTGGTGTAGGTCTTTACAAAATTTAATTACCAATCCACCTGTTAAACTTTTCAAATATACATATTTTATAATTTGATTTTAAAGTTTAAAACATTAATGAAAAAGTTAAACAAAATAAAACCTTAATTGAGTTGGGTGGAGAATGGGTATAATGGTTTTGACTGAAGAAAGGAATCTTTGAGGTAGAAAATATAGAGGGATAACTTTATTTTAGGATATTTTTGATGAAATGTGATTAGTTATGTATATACAGGGATGTTAAATTCAACTCACATGATAGTCTTACTAAATGCATTAATTGTGGATCACCAAACAAGTCTGAGTTGGGGTTTTATGTCATTGACTATTTGGTTGATGAGAGTGCACCTCATAGATTTTGACAATGATAATATTTGGATAAAACAAATCTATATACTATGATTTCAATCAAAAAATCACCAAATAATGTCTTTTTAAAATGAATATCCACATAAAACAAATGTAAGTCAATCTTGAGTATTTGATGTTTGATTCAATGCAGATCTGATGTAAGGTGGGAAGATATCAACACTAGAAATACATATGAGAGGATATAAGTGGTTTTAATTTTAAGAGTGATATATTAATCTATGTTTCTTTAATCTCAACATATTTACATCTTTGTAGGATCTTGCTAAATGGATCCAAGGATATAGGGTTAAATGAGGCTATTTGATTGAACTGTGAAATTAACAATCCAATTAATGATAAATGAAAAAAAAAGAAAAGAAAAAAAAATCAAATATTTAATTGGATTTAAAAAAATTAAAATAAGAGTTTTATATAAGTTTATCCTATGATTTTGTTAAAAAAACTGAAAACTCTTAATTTTTTTCTATTGTATAAATTTGCATAAACTCTTATTTTTTCCTCCCAAACAAAAAATTGGATTGGATTGAATTTTTTAAAGGTTATTAAAAACACATACATCATCAAATCCTTTAATTTTTTTTAGAAACCCATACCATAAAATATTAATTATGATATGTTTTTTAGATGGGTTTAGCAAAAAATTATGAATTTATCTTCAAAAATCCAAAATAGTCCAAAAATGATTGAAACAAAAATATGGCATGTTTACGGGTGATCCAAATATTTTTGGATGTTATTAATACAACTATGAGGTCAAATTTTCTAAAAATAGATTCAATAAAAACTTTACTCTCGCAAGTTCTTATTCAAACACAGCTAAACTAGGCTAAACACACCTAAACTAAACATAAACATAAACATAATGGACAAAAATGGAGTGAGTTATTATAGAAAGAATGAAAAGAATGGTTGTGAAGGAGATTCATAGAATGTAACATTAAAATCAATTTAACACATTGTCACACTATTTTACCATTAACAAAATGCAATAAGGTTGAATGAATAAATAATGTATTTACAAGTAACTTGGACTAATTAGTCATTGTGATGATTTTACAAAAAATTATGAGCATAAGGAAAAAAATGATAAGAGAGGCCTTTGATGAAACTTGATCTAATACCAAATGTAATTTTTACCCCATATATGGATAAATCTAAATATTAGGTGTTTAAACATACCACTACAACTTTGTTGTCAATCATCCAACTTAGTTTATTCAATAGAAAAACAATTACATTTATAAGAAATAATAACCTAAAATAAGGAGATTATTCTTATCTCAAAAAATTAAAATCTCCCCCTAACCTACTCCATAAATATTTCACACACTTATCCTTATTATATCTCACCCTATTTCCTAAAACTATCATAAAACACTACACGAATTGTTTTCATAGCTTTACTTACATTATTGAATAAACCTCTCCACATATTAAATATACACACTAATTAACTAAACATATAATGTGGGGTACACCCATGTGAGGACTAATTTATAAAATTAAATCATTTAACCTCACCATATTTATATAGTAGAGTGATTAAATCATCCAATCTCACCATATTTATAGGATGAGTTGTTTAAATCACTCATCCTCACTAGATTAAATATGTTCACACTTGAGTTGTGAAATTTAGATATAATGATCTCAATGGTCATTCCAAAACTCATCATTAGACTAGATTGGGGGAATAATACCTTCTAATATACCTCTTAAAATATCCAAGGTTTATGTTTATTTAATGCTTTAGAAGGAAGCATTTCTACCAATTCAATGCATTAAGAGGCAACATGGTTGTATTGACACATAGGTGTACTCCTTCCTTACTCTCTTTATTTTCAATCATTTCAATTATTTCAAATTTTACATTATATGAACTATTTTACATTGTAAAATAATCTTATTTAAGGTCATACACTATCAAAGTAGTCAAAGTGGGCTCAAACAAAGGCAAGGTGTGTTGTACATAGCTAGGTACACATTTATTTCCTTTAACCTAATAACTTCATCTTTATACACTACTAGATAAAATGGGGATTGGGGGGTGATGTGGACATTAAACCTAAATATTTATATAATCTCAGTGTTATACATTTGATAAATATCAATTAGGGCTTTGTCATTCAGGGCTATACCCTTTAGTTATAAACCTCTTAGAGGCTGAAAGACTCACATTTGACATCTCACTATTCCTAAATTTTCATCTCTTATCCATATCATTTTTATGTCTTATGTATCCTTTGTGAATTTTGGTGGTGATTATTTTTGAAACTTAGTGGATTTCATATGTTTTATTGTTTAGTTTCCCTCTCTTGTTAAAGGATGACAAGTAGTAGACATGAAACCTATTTTAATAACTTGTCATCATTTAACAACCACAAGAAGTGGTAGACATATGTAATAATAGAGAGCATGATTCATGCTAATTATGATCTAGACCATATAATCTATTAAAACTATTAAAATTCTTTATAAAATATAATGTTATAGATGTATACATTGTTAGTCCACAATGATTTATAATTTATATGTTTATTTGAGGTCTTAATATATAGAGGCATACCTAAGGTATATTTAAATGGCTACAGATAATAGTGATTTACTACACTTATGATTCTTATATTGTTTTAATTATCTACATAATAATTACCTACCCTACCTACCCTTCATGATGGGAAGTCCACTCTCAATGGGGAGGTATGTGGGAGACTGTAAGTTTGTGGTTAGATGAAAAACACCTATATTATTCTATCCTTGTCTATAGATACATTTAAACCTATCCTCATATATATTCATGGTTAATGTAAAGATGATTGCATTGTTTAGTTGAAGATCTAATGTACTATTGTTATTTTACATTTTTGTTATTTAGGCCTATGCAACTATAGTTTTTAGCACTTTTTATATTCATTATTTAAACATTGTACTACAATAGTGGTTGTAATATCTTATTATATATGGATAGATGTAATGGTATTATTATTTATTTAAAATTATTAATTTTATTTTCCATGTTGACTCGATGCATATTATTATAGTTTTTATACCTGTAAAATATTTTTTAGAAAATAAAATAATGATTTTGGTATGCTTAATTTGTTGATTTATTTGGAATTATGTACACGTATTTTTATCATTATATCATAATAATTGTATATTTATATGGTGTGTAAATTGTAACATCATGATATAGATCATTTAATGAATGTTTAAAGCTGAAAATAATAAATAAATAAATAATTACATGTATTTTCAGTGGTGAACCTAATAGGGTTGTAACATATTATTCATCACATTCATTTAAATTTTGGATTCACTCTACCTAATCAATAATATTACATAATAATTATTATATAACATGAATATTTGAATATGCATGTGACTAAATTTCTAAGGGAGAACATGAGTCTATGTGAAATTCATGCACTACTAAATATAAAAAAGGATGGAATGTGGATGATGTGTGTAGATAGTAGGGAAATAAACAAGATCACCATCAAATAGATATTTATTATACCCTGCCTAGATGAAATGATGCCAATTCTTTCAATAGATTCATATTTTACTAAGATTTATCTATGGTGAAACTAATATCAAAATTTCAAGAAGAAAATGAATGGAAAACATCATTCTATAGATGATTAAATGTAGATTTATATGTTAAACAAGTATTACACCCTTGAAAAATACATCTCAAGGATCAAAGTTTTAGTTTGACCTTACTTATATCCAAAATGCTTGTTATTGTAACCTCACTGGGTTTAATTACCTACTTCTTAGTCCAATATTGATTATTCTAATTATCTATATCACCCATAACCAAAAAATGCATAAAATATGATATATATCCCTCACAGTCAATTAAATAACCTAAAAAAATGTTTAATTCATATTGGATATTTGTATTTGTTTGGATAATAGTGCCAACACAACTATCCCTAATCCAACACAAGTTTCCTTACTCTACAAACACTCAATCTTTTCAAAATAATGAGTACAAATACAAATTAAAGCTAATTCATTTAAACATCTAGAAGTTACCAAGAAATCATACATTCAAGCTCAATCAATCAATTTCACAAGTAAACTATTATACCCTATTCATATCTACTTGCATATCAAGCATATGAGTAATCATACTAAAGGTTTGAATCACTCAAAAGATAACCCATGAGCCATATTTGTCAAGTTATAATCTTGATCACTACATGCAATGTCATATAGTATATTTCATCATTATACACAAACATTCCAATACATGGGGGATAACTATATAAGTTTGAGTCCCTCATTTGAGTATTGGATATTTAGGTAGCATTCATTTAAAAATGGGTCTTTGAGGTCAAATCAACATTGCAAGCCCACTAACCCATTTTTTGGTAAGGTAACCTAACCTAAGGTGGAGATCTAGGGTTTGAGCTACAAACAATCATCAAAAATATATGCATGATATATAGATACATTGGATGAAATTAAATAAAAAACCCAAAAATACATAAGTTGTTTCATTTTGGTATAATGAAAGTTCTAAATAAGATAGTAACATCAAGATTCAGAAAGTAACATCGATGTAAATGCCCATAGTGTGAACTAAGTGTCTAAGAATCTAGAAGGAATATTTGTATAATATGATGACTATTTATTGATTATTATATAACTTTTTTTCACATATGTACATATCATATATGTCTTCACATCATTACATAAGATAAGTATTATTTAATCTTTGTGATTTTTTAATCAAAATATTGTTTAACATTGTACTTTTTATATTTAGTATTTTCATAATTCAACACTGAAATTGAATATCATAAATTGAATTATTTCATTGATATAATTTTAAGAATAGGTTATCTCACTTTTTACTAGCATATTCATCTCAAACCTTAATCCCAAAAAGGGTTAAACATTTGGTGAACCCAACCTTTAAGTCTTACTTTGTAAAACCTAGCTTGTTTTAGGGTTTCAAACCTCCTAGGGTTTCATATTGTTGTGTTTATTTTAAAATATAATTTTATTAAATTATTAAAATATATATTTTGATTTATAAAAAATGGAAAAAATTAATCATAAATATTGTTTTGAAATGTAATAAAAAGAGGCATTAATAAATTGTTGAATGCAAATAGAGAGTAAATTGATACATTTTTTATATGTTACAAAATATGAAATTTAGTAAACATGCTAACGCTATAGCCTACACATATAATAATTAACCCTTATATGGCCCTATTATTAGTAAATATTCCATTGGAACCATAATTACTTCAACCCACTAGTTTTGATGCCTATTTTAAAACAAACATTTACATCCCCTTTGGCGACTTCTCAAACTTCAAACCTAGTCATTAGAATGGGCAATATCTTGTACAAACTATAATTTTGTTGAAAGATAATATTAGAAACATTGAAAAAAATTATAATAAATAATCTCATTCTATTTATTCACAAGATGTATTGCATAATTTTATTACACTTAAGATATATTTTTACCCTTTGCCAATTGGTTTTGTTTCACCCAAGTTCACACTTTGTGATGGCAAGGGTGATCTTAAGCAACATATTATATTCTTTTATATGGCATCCATTAATTATAATTATAATTATAAACTTTTTACCCAATTATTACCAATATTAAATTAATATTATTCGATATTGTTCTATGATATACTGATATCATCAGTAAAAGCATTCAAATCCCTAGCTAATCAAAATTTAGTACAATTTTTAATAAACATTATTGAAATATGTCATATGCAAAAAATGCCAAGATAATACAAGGAACCAATGAAATAATTAATGAATATGTCTTGAGATATAAGATAATTTTGGCCATAATGACAAATCCAATGGTAGATAAATAACTTTATTATATATTCAAGAAAAGTTTGCTTGCTCCTTTACATGAGTCTATTATTTTAAGGAAACTAAAATCTTTTGGTGACTTATGCCATATTGTTTGTGATAGAGAAATGAATATTATTTCATTAAACAAGATCAAGTATGTAGACAAAAAACCAAATACATCCAATAACAAGTTTCATATCAAACCAAGTAATAAGGTAAAACCTATTGAGGCTAAAAAGGACACATATACCATGGTTAATACAATATCATAACAACCTAATAGGATCATCTTATATAATGCATATAAGAGACAATTTAAATGATTAATTGAATCTAAAACTTAATTACTTTCAAATTTGGTATATTGTCATATGTTATCTCTTCCTCCTCATATGGTGGTTGATATGAGTTGACCTTTACCAAAAGGATATGATGTTAATGCCAATTGTGATTACCACCAATGTGTGGGGCATTAAACAAACACATGTTATAAAATAAATCACAAGATACATGACCTTATTAATAGTGAAAAACTTAAATTTGAGTATTATCTTACAAACTCAAGATCATAACTAAATGACAATAAAAACCAAAATATATTAAACAATCCATTACAAGATCACTATATGATAACTTTTGAAGTGAAAATGGCATATCATGCACACCTCCATCCTATTATGGGAACCCATTATATGGTATTATTGGTACATTTATATGTGAGATAATTTATATGTTTTTGATACCTTGTATTTCATTTGATGATAAAGAGATTATGGATGATGACTGATATATTCATTATTTATTTATCAGGCCATGTATTGATCATCAACCTATACATAATGTTATGATTAATAATGGTGATAGTGAGAATGCATGTACGATGACATTAATAATAATTTTTTTATACACATATGATGACTTAATCCCTTCAAATAAAATGATAAAATCATTTGATGGGAAACTACAAGAAGTTTTTGGTGAGATTCATTTGCCTTTTTAGGTTGGTCCAACACATATGAAACTATATGTTTAGTTATACCACATACAAGAATCTTTGATATATTCTTGGGATGTTATTGGATATACAAGATTCATGTAGTACCTTCCATATTGTATGTTTGTCTTAAGTAGATTCATGCCAATATGATAACTATTGTTTCTAGGATTCCATATAAACATCCTTTACATTAGGCAAAGTTTGTTCCACTATAGTTGATAATACAAACTACTAAGGTTAATCATGCATGAAAAATTAATAAAAATGAAATTCCATTTCCTATTCACCCCATACTTGAGAGGAATTTTCATAAATGAGATAAACAGGAGACTTTAAGATCCTCATTCACGCCTTCATGAACTAGCCATTTAATTACAATAGAACACCATGTTTCAAAATAGGTAATAAGACCCACTATTACACTGAGGAATTTATAGAGCACATAACAGTGGGTTCTATGAACTCCTACACCTTCTATTACTACTTCATTACCATAAATTCTTATGACACATACATAGAGCATCACATATTATACACATTTAGATTTGGCACATATACATGATCTTTGGTAGCATGACTAGTTTTTTATACCAAATTCAGAGTATAAACCACCCTGTAATGATACATTATATGGGATAATTAGATATCAATCTCTTTCCAAACATTCCAAAAAAATTTAAAATTTAAAAAAATCAAATATTCTAGAAAATACAAAAACATTCAAATAAATTAAAAAATACCAAAAATATTTAACAATAGACATGTTTACTAGTTTTTTGTAAATGTTGTTTACGTTATGTAGTAGATAACATATAGTTTATATACAAAAATATGTTTCATGGTTATTTGAGTGTGATAGATGCATAAATTAGACTCATGATATCTCAAGCATGCAAATGTTGGACCTTTTCTCTTATAGCATGATACACTATGTGGGGGGCACCTTGCTTATATATATATATATATATATATATATATATATATATATATATATATATATATATATGGTCATGATTGCTAAAAGTTATATTGTTTATGATAATTTTACATTATCTTATAGAGCTTATGTATATTATAGATGCCTATAATTATGTCGTTTTTTATTTGATAAGTTAAACTTAGGTTTTATAGGGACCTAGAAACCACCATTAGACAAGAAAATTACAAAAAAATTAAAATTAAATAAGGCTAACCCACTGTTAATCATTGTTCTTGTTGTTGAAGTTTGGCATTAATGTTGTCATTGATGTCAAATGTTCTTAAGAAAGGTGTTCATGAGGTAAATTAATGATGTACTTATTTGATATCATCATTGAGAGGTATGACATTATCTAAAGTTAATTTAAGAAATTTTAGTAAGGTATACGATCATTAATAGTTTTTTTCAAGTTCAATTGTCAAGCTCCAAGTTCTTGAGAAGCCTAGTCATGACACTGGTCATTTCATGAAGAGACCTTGTAAGATGATATGATCTTAGTGGCCTAGTGAGATGTATGCATAGGATAATAAGGGGATGTATGAGTCTGTTTGATAATTCATATGAGCCATTTGGATAAATCATGATAATATCAAAGTGAGCCTATAGGGGTAGGACCTATAGACCTAGCATGCAACTAAACTAGTTCTAGACCTTAATTGACCTAGTGAGGTGTCATGAGGTATTTTAAAGGCATATGAAGAATTTATGTAGGTTATTGAGCATGGAAAGAGGTTTTATGACATGTAAATGAGGTTTTTATAGCTTGGATAGTGGATAGAAGGTCAATTTCAAGGTCTAATGTAACTTGCAAGTCAAGGCCCAGAGAGCAAAGAGAGAGATGGTAGCCAAATGACGTATGAGATTCAGTTTTAAAAATAATCATTAACACCAAAAATAGTGTTAACCCTCTTTAAAACCCTAACAATGAACTGATGTGAAATATATTATTATAAAGTGATAATAATGGATTGGTATCTATATTTAAGTGATTGTATTTTATATTAAACTCTTATAGGTACCTTCAAGTGTTATTGGTTTATCAGGTGAGTGAGTGGACCCTACAATAAAGGCCTTTTTCTCAAAGATTTATTGTAAAAGTTAGAGTTGACCAAGTCAAAGTTACTCAATGGATGAAGGTTTAATATTTATAATTTTATTTATTTTAAATGGTTGTTTTTTATTATATTATATTTCATATATGTGATAAACTAATCATACAATTTGACCTATCACTAAAAGGCCTAATGGTGAAAATAGTGAGAAAACCAAGCAAAATTGAGAAGGTGATTAGGGATAGGTTATCATGGATTAGGTATGAATACAAGTGCATGGAGATGTTTTTAAATAAATATAAAACATTTTAATTTTGGATATAATATTTTTATTTCATTTTATATGATGAAAATGTTTCTCATAAGTTGACCTTTCTATCTCAGATGAGACAGTGAGGTACAAGACTATGAGATTGGTCTGCAAGACCAATATTTGCATTTAACCATATTATATATCTATCTTATAATATTATAATTAAATAATATGATAATATACATTAATTTTATGTCTTAAAGTGGTTCTATATGTGTTTTAGGTCTTTATTTCCATGACTATGTTTTGAGGCTAGTTGGCAGGTTTGAGTGGGCTACTTGTCGAAGAGGGTGTGAGTAATTTTTCCATGTGTGATGAAGTATAATGATCTTGGTGGATTTTTTGAGGTCTTGAATTTTTATTATATTTTTTTTTCCATTTTGTTTGATAATATTGTGTTTTTGGTTCAGTTTTTCAAGACATACTTTCTAGGTATACACAAGCCTAATTGTGAATAGTGTTAATGGCATGCTTCACATGGTAGTTGGAGATAAAAGGTGGAATGGACATAATATGAGTTTTTTAGAGGTATATTTAATTATAATATTATATTTTCATACTATGTGATAATTTTGAGAGTGTTCTAAGGTGTTTAAAGGGCAACATGTGCTAATGAAGACCTAATCGAATTAGGTCTCCTTAAGGCCTAAAAGGGGTTTTGGTCCTATATAATATGGTAAATATATTGTAATATTTGATTAATGTTTGTGGAATTTACTAATTCCTATTTTTTTGAGATATAAATATGCAAGTGTGTATGGTTGACCAAGGAGTGTATGAGCAAGAACCTATCATAAAAACATGGCCTAATAGGCCTAATATACTAGCTAGAGATTAAATGAGTTGGAGTGATTGAGATATAAATTTGAAGAGTTTAAGGAGGTATTTTATAACATAATAAGGATATATATAAACTATAATTAATATATAAAAAGGGTACTATATATGACTTTCAAGGTCAAATGACCTAATCTATGTTGAAGAGACCAAATTAAGTGAAGAAGGTTAGGGATTAGTTTGAGAAGGATATATGTGTGTCTAGAGATGAAGAAGGATATCATCATATATTATATGATAAATAAGGGTTTTAAAATGTGATAAATTTTTTGAGGTATTTGATTTGGTTCTAAGGCATTTAGGGGATTGGTGCCTGCTTGCAAGTGGGTGCTTACTAAATCCTAGTCAAGTTAGTTCTTGACTAGTTGGGGTTAGTGCTCCAAGTGAAGTTGGTGCTTCATTAAATATTTATTTTTGAATTATAGGATAGTATTGAATTTTGAGAATTAGTGGGTTTTATACCCCTTGAAGGTTTCCCACTCAAATAAGTGTTTTATGTGTTATGCTCTTGTCTCATGCTCATGGCTCTTAATTTGTTGTTTTTTCACTAAATTGTTTTGATAGTTCATGAATGATAAAGTAAAGTTGTAAAATTTTTAAGGACTATTTAACCCCACTCTCTTAGTAATTTTTCATCTAATAATTGGTATCATATCCTGGTCCTTTAACACAAGTCTAATAGTTTGAAGGTAATCCCAAGAAGCACAAGATGTCTTGTGATCAATAGGAAGAAGACAACATATATGATGAATAATTCCAATATGAAATTGAAGGAGAAACTAGAGTAGACCTTAAAATAAAGATCATAAGTTCCCTTGATGACTTTAAGCATCAAAATAAGACTATCAAGGATCTCAAGTATTAGTTAAAAGATATCAACACAAGCTTTAAGTCAAAGGTAGTTGAGTATAACCAATTGAAGATAGAGATAGATTCATTGAAGGTTGAGCATGAGTAGCTCATAAAAAAATGAGAAAGTTAAAGAGAGAGAGTGAGAAGTTAGAAAAATTCAAGAGTACCAATCTAAAAAGACCAATTAGGCAATCTAATGTAATAAAGGATAAGTCATCATGGAATCATGGTAAGTATAGAAATGTTATTTGCTATGTCTATCATAATATATGACACATTACAAGATTATTCTATAAAAGAGTTATAAGCTCCACAAGATTCAACATAACATATGAAGCTCCTAGAATACATAATAAGGATATAACATTGGTATGGAAGCTAAAGCAAGCTAGGATAGATCAGATTGAGCTCAAGAAGCAAGATGGGCTATTTTATAATTAGAAATATAAGACCAATGAGGACTATATGCTAGCTCATATTGCCTTTCACATTCAATATGAAGGCATGAAATGGTATATATATAGTGGTTTCTTAGGCCACATGACAAGAGATAGAAACAAGTTCATCTCTTTAAAGAAGAATATTGTAAGAACAATGAGTCTTGGAGATAACATAACTACTAATATAGTTGGAAAGGGTGTCTTAAGTTTGGAGAATGGAAAAATAAGACACAAAATGTGTTGTATTTGGAAGGTTTTAAATACAACATGTTTAGTTAAATTCAAATGTTAAGTCAAGGATACACACTAATTTTTCATGACAGAGGGTGTGAGATAAGGAAACCCAAATTAAGAAGGATAATTACCAATGCTAAGAGGATTAATAACAACATATATGTTTTGAATGAGATAAAAAGGAGAGATGCTTCATGATCAAGATAGATAAAAGTTGGATCTAGCATAGAAGGTTAGGTCACCTAAACTTTGACAACTTGGTCAAGATTAGAACTAAGAATTTTGTGAATAACATTCTTAGCATCACCAAACATACAAAAATACTTTAAAAGGCTTAACATCATGGTAAATAGACTAGAAGAAGGTTCAAATCCAATGATTAATCTACTATAAGACTCTTGGAGTTAATACACACTGGTTTCTATGGACCTACAAGAATTTAAAACATTTAAGGAGATAGTTACTTCATGTTACTCATAGATGATTACATAATAATGAATAAGGTTACATTTTTGAAATAAAAATCATAAGATATTGACAAGTTCAATGCATTAAAGGCTCTTGTTAAGAAGAATAATGGGAAGATCAAGTGCCTAAGATATAATATAGGATGATAGCTTTGGTCTAATGAGTTTTATGACGTCTATGAGGTTCATAGAATAAGGAGACAATTCTTAGTAGTTAGGACACCTCAACACAATGGGGTAGTGGAAAGGAAGAATATGTTAGTTCAAGAGATGGATAGAACTATGCTAAATTATTTTATATTATCTAGTGGATATTGGAGAGAGATAGTAAGGACTTTGATGTAGATTTTCTTTGGATCTAATCATAACCTTATCCTTTTGACCAAACACCCCAGGCTCTTGACCTTTCCTAGTTGCCCTATTTTCCTTTTTTAAATTATATAAAAAAAATAAAGTGATTTGAGAGAAACCAAAAGTACTTATCGATACCCTCTATGGATACCCACTTATGTACTAATTTTTGTGTCCTAACTCCTTCTTGAGGTCTACTTTCCCTTTTTTAGGCCTATTTAATTAGGCCTCTTCTAGCCCTTGCATAACACAATCCTCAATAATATATACTAGCAAAGTAGTATATAAAATAAATCACATTATTTACTTCAAGAGCATTGAATAGGAATATACTAAAATATTTTGGGAAATTTTGATGGTTAAAACTCAAAATATGCTCAAAACCCTAGTTTAGGGCTTTTAGGTACCTATATTAACCCAAGAGAAAAGAAAATTCCACCATGTACATTTAAAAGGATTTAAAAGATACAAAATATGTTTCCTAGGTTCATCTTGACCTTGTGTAATTTTTCCAACCATTTGATAATGCCTATCAATCCACTGTTAACATTTCCTAGTCTATTATGCTATTGATTGTGTGAGAAAATTGGCAGTTTACCAATCTATGGTTGTATAGAAAGGAACAAACCACAATACCAAAAAAATAAAGATTAAAATACCTCCTATCATGTTCAAAGGACTTAACATCCCAAATAACTTGACCATTGTTTTATAAATCATTTCTTGCAATGAAATATGCACATAGTCCACTCACACAATGTCTACTACAGGAAATAGGGACACATCACAGAGTTGATTGTTAATCAATGGTCCTTTATTATTTTGGAACATTTAAAATTAAAAAAAGGTCAAATACACTTTCAGACATGTATGGAAATACATTTTCAAATTCTTCTATCCCTTAACAACATATTACAATCTACACATAAAGAATAACTTTCCAAACAAGGGTTTGTTTATGAATCTTTATGATCACCAGATGATTTGATTACTATTATTTAAAAAAATTAATTTCAAATAATCTCAAAAATACTCCAATAATTTATTTAAAAATTATCAAATTCCTTTTAAAATTCAACCTTGAAAATATAGTTTGTAACAAAGGCAAAACAACCCAATAATAGGGGTTTTTCATACACTTTATTGAATAGGGACCTCATTTCTTATATTCCTTCAAGGTATTTTCTCAAAAAAAATGATATAAATAAATAATTAAATCACAAAACCATATATCAGTCCTCAAAAAACAAGACATAACTAAATCTCCTTCCTTAGTCATTTTGATCATAGTTAATTTCTAAACACACAAATCATAGTCTTATAACAGGGATTAAAATCACCAATTCATTTTTTTGAAGACTCCTCACATAAATTAATATTTATACCTTAAATTAAATATGAGGTTCCTAGACCAAAACTAACTCCTCTATCTTCTAAATATATGCATATCTACTTCTTGGTTCCTTTCCTTTAGTTACATTGCATCATTCTTGATTGTACACAATATGAGCTATATATAACCATGACCTAAGACTCATGAACATTATATGAAATTTATAAAGTGTTAAAAACCATTATACATATTTTTTAACATATTTACACCTTCAAAATTAGATAAAAGTCCTCAAAAAGGATTACCAAGATTTAATGTTTCCAAAAGGAGTTTTTTGGCAAGAAAATCCAAATTTCAAATTCTATGCATCTTATGACTATCTGGACTCCACATTAGGAATACTTAGGACCTCTAGTACCTATTAGATGCTTAATAAACTATTCTAAGAAAAAAATTATTAAACTTTGGGGTCCTTATAGGATGCCCCTACATCATACTACCAAGATGGGAAAAAAATGTTTGCCATAGGTGTTTATTGGTGTACTTGGTGTATACTCCTATTTGATTGAAATGAACCTCCTTATATAAGATATCTAATTATAATTTCCTCTTATAAATGTGAACATGTTCTTGGGCCCCACAATTAGGACTTATTATGTTTATCTTCCTGAATAGTAAACCTACACACAAAACATAATTATTGAGAAAAAAACATATCTATTGTTATATTTTGTCTACCTTGCAAGTTTATACTACTCTTACACCTTTTTAAATTGATCCACCTTCTTCTTATTTCCATGAGAAAATCTTGCTAAAAATATGAAGTATTATTCTCCCATAAATGATTCTTTTTCTATCCATTTCACATTATGTACATCTTTTTGATCCTTGCATGCCTCATACTTGTGTAGACTCTTGGTTTGATATTATGTAACACCACTATGTCTACTCTCTATCTCCTACATATGCAAATACTGTGTGTTTATTTTCACTATCCCATCTCCTTTATTTGTCATTATTACATGATTATCTTGTAAATCACTTGATTGTCTCTCATGGTCCTACTACATATTGCCCAACTCAATTACATTCCTTTCTTGTTCAAGACTCTTTCTCAAGCATTTGGGTTTATCTACCATTATTTATTTGGCATCCACATTCCCATTATGGTATTCCTTGTTCTCTATCTTATCATTTTCCATAACTTGTTCCAAACTTTGGTTAATGATTGTGTCCTCCTTACGTGCACTTGTATTATAAAATAACATATTAGAAATAAAATTTGGAGCCTTCATGGCTCTCTTGTGATTCTTTCTTAGACACTTCATTTTATATCTTCATATATTTCTTGGCTTCATTCCCAGGCCACTTATTATCCATATCAACTTTAGTTTATATTACTATTCTACTATAATTTCTTTCATAGGCCTGGCTACCTTTATTGTCTTGGTTTTCTTCTTGCTTGAGTACTCTCATAGGTACTATGTCTTCTTCCTTATTTGGAAGACCACTCTCTTGATTACTCTTGATGACCTATGTTGTCACCTTGCATTCTTGTTAAACCTATTTCATGTCCATATTTTTGGACTCACAACTCTTCATACTAACCATCTCAAGACAACTTATATTTTCTTCTCTCTTTGGTGCCTTGACCAAACCCAAACTTTCCATGGCTTTGATCCAATATTGTTTTGTTGCCATCATCATTATCCTTTCATCTTTTCTTCCTTCTTCTCCTTTCAATGGAAAAAGAATGTGTATCTCTCCATTTTTCTTGATGGTGTATGTATTATATTGACCATCATGAATAGCTTTCATATCAAATTTCCATGGTCTTATTAACATCAAGTGAAAAAAATCTATGGGCATAATATCACACAAGAATTTATCTATATATCCTCCTATATGGAATTTAACCCAACCTTGTTCACTTACTAGGATTTGATGTCCTTTTTTAAACCATGCAACCTTGTATGGTCATAGATGTGGCATCCTCCTCAATCCCAATTTCTGCACCATCTCTAAAGACAAAATTTTATTAGTGCTTCCTCCATCAATAAATAAATTACAAACCTTACCTTTTGATTTGCACCTACTTTTGAAGAAGTTTCTTCTTTGGGCTGGCTCTTTGACTTACTTCCTCTACTGCAATTATTTTCTTCTCATGTGTAAATAATCATTTCTTTCTTGTCTTATTTAATCATTCACTTCTATTGTACTCTACTACACCATACTTATACTAATGTTTAATGGGCACTCTACTGATATATGTACCTCTCTATGGCATTGCCAACATTATCCTTCAAAACGTTATCTTGGTCCAGTTCTCATAGGGCCTTCATCTCTTCTTAATTTTATTCCTATAATTGATCTAACTACTCATGCATGGTGTTTTACCCCCATGCCTTCTTCTTGAACTTATGCTACCTACATTTGTGGTATTTCTTGAACCACCTCTTCATTTCCTCTCTCATTCTTCCTTGGATGCAAAGGTATGACTTAACCCTATTGACTGATATTTTATTATTTTATCTTTATTAATGCTCTTTTTACTCTCTCTCTAAGAGCATCCTTAATAGCCTCCATCCTTATTATTAATGTTTCAATCAACTGTGTCACTTGGTCTATCATATTCTTGACCAAATCTTCATCTTTGTTAACTCTCCCCATGGAACTTTGTTCTTGATTCCCTATCCTATAATTCATCTCAAAACACATGATGTTAATCTTTTCCACAACCCACTAGGAAATTTTAACTATATCTGATACCAAAATGATGTATAGGTTCTTTGGATCTAATCTCAACCTTATCCTTTTAACCAAACACCCTAGGCTCTTGACCTTTCCTAGTAGCCCCATCTTTATTGTTTTATTAGTTTTATGGAAAAATTAAAATTATTTAATAGAAACCAAAATTATTTATAGATACCCTCTATGGATACCCACTTGTGTGCTAATTTTGGTGGCCTAACTATTTACCTAGGTCTACTTTCCCTCTTTTAGGCCTATTCAATTAGGTCTCTTCTAGCCCTTGCACAACATAGTCCTCAAGAATACATATTAGAGATTAAATACATAAATTAAACCATGTTTTACACTTCAATGATATTTAATAGGAGTAGACTACAAAATTTTGGGAAATTTTGATAGTTAAAACTCAAGATATGCTTAAAACCCTACTTTAGGGCTTTTAGGTGCTTGTACTAACCTGAGAGCAAATAAAATTCCACTGTGGATGGTTCCAAGGATTTAAAAGATAAAAAATAGGTTTCCAAAGTATGTATTAACTTGATGAAATTTTTCCAACCATTGGATAATTCCTATCAATCCATTGTTAATGTTTCCGGGTCTATTATGTTATTGATTATGTGAGGAAATTGGTGGTTTACCAATCTATGTTCTTGAAAAAATGAATGAAGAAAAATACAAAAAAAAAATAAAGATTAAAATTAACTTATTTAATTTTTATAGTAATTAACTTAACATCCCTAAGAACTTGACCATCATTTTATGAATCATTTCTTGCAATGAAATATGCACACAGTCCACTCACACAATGTCTGCTATAGGAAATAGGGGCACATCACAGAGTTGATTGACAGTTAATGGTTATATATTATTTTGGAACATTTTAAATTCAATAAATGTAAAATACACTTTCATACATGTATGTCATCATAGTTTCAAATTATTTTATCCCTTAACAACATAATACAGTCTACACATAAAGAACAACTTTCCAAACAAGGGTCTATTTATGAATCTTTCTGATCACCAAATGATTTGATTACTATTACTTAAAAAATTTAGTCTCTAAATACTCTAAAAAATAATTAAATTATATATATATATATATATATATATAGATATATATAACATATATCAAATTCCTTTTGATCATCAACCTTGAAAATATAGTCTATAATAAAGCCAAACCAACCCAATAACATGGGTCTGTCATACACTTTCTTGAACAGGGACTTTATTTATTATGTTCCTTTGAAGTATTTGGTATTAAAAACATGATTATAAAAAAATAATTAACTAACCAAACCATATATCAGTCCTCATAAAAAATGACATAACTGAATCTCCTTAGTCATTTTGATCATAGTTAATTTTCAAACACACAGATCATAGTCTTATAACAGGGATTAAAATCATCAATTAATTATTTTAAAAATCATCACATACATTAATATATATAAATTGAATGTAATATGAGGTTACAAGACCAAAATTTACTCCTCTATCTCCTAAAACTATGCATAATTACTTCTTAGATCCTTTCCTTTGGTTACATTACATCATTCTTGATTTTACACAATATGAGCTATATAGAACCATGACCTAAGACTTCATGAACATTTTA
Organism: Torreya grandis; assembly: GCA_037957365.1. NCBI lineage: Eukaryota > Viridiplantae > Streptophyta > Pinopsida > Cupressales > Taxaceae > Torreya > Torreya grandis. Next base: position 652,585 of record JARHVA010004815.1, read on the forward strand.
TGAACTTTATAAAGTGTTAAAACCAATTATACATATTTTTAAACATATTTACACCTTTATAATTAGATAAATGTCCTAAAAAAATATTAACAAGATTCAAATTTTCTAAAAGGAGTTTTTTTGGTGGGAAAAGCCAAAATTCAAATTCTATGCATCTTGTGACTATCTAGACACCACATTAGGAATACTTAGGACCTATAATACATATTAAACACTTAATATACTATCTTAAGACTAAAATTAATCAAATTTTGGGTTCTTATATGATGCCCTTGCATCATACTACCAAGTTGGGAAAAAAATGTTTGTCCTAGGTGTTTGTTGGTGCACTTGGTGTATGTTCTTATATGATTTCAATGAACCTCATTATAGAAATTATATACTTATAATTGACTCTAATATAAGGTGAACATGTTATTGGGCCCCAAAATTAGGCCTTCTTTGGTTCATCTTCTTGAATAGTATACCTGCACACAAAACATAATTATTAAGGAAAAAACATATCTTTTATTGTCTTTTACCTGCCTTGTAGGGGTATACCATGCTTCCACCTATATAAACTGAACCACATTTTTATTATTTCCATGATAAAATCATAATAAAAATATGAATCCTTATTCTTCCATAAATTCTTCTTATTCTATCCACTTCACATTATGTATAATTATCTTCTTGGTCCTTGCATGCCTCATACTTGTGTAGACTCTTGGTTTGATATTATATTAAAAAACTATGATTTATCTCTATCATATTCAAATAATATGTGTTCATTTTAACTATCACATATCCTTGATTTGTCATTCTTACATGATTATCTTTTAAATCACTTGACTATATCTCATGGGCCTACTGTATATTGTCCAACTCAATTGCATTCCTTTCTTGTTCAAGACTCTTTCTCAAACATTTGAGTTTATCTGCCATTCTTTCTTTGGAAGCCACAATCCCCTTAGGCTACTCATTATACTCTATCTTTTCCTTTTCCTTGACTTGTTCCAAACTTTGGTTAATTGTTTCTTGCTCCTTACCTGCACTTGTATCCCAAAATACCATATTATAAATAAAATTTGGAGCCTTCATGGCTCTCTCTTATGATTATTTCTTGGAAACTTCATAATCCATCTTCTTATCTTACTTGGTGTCATTCCCAAGACACTTGTTATCCATCTCAACTACAATTTTTTATTAATATTCTACTATCATTTCTTTCATAGGTTTGTCTATCCTTATTGTCTTGGTTTTATTCTTACTTGAGCACTCTCATAGGTGTTATGTCTTCTTCATTATTTGGAAGACAACTCTCATGTTTCCTCTTGATGACCTCTATTGTCACCTTGCATTCTTGTTCAACCTCTTTCATGTCCATATATTTGTACTCACAACTCTTCATACTAACCATCTCAAGACAACTTATCTTTTCTTCTCTCTTTGGTGCCTTGACCAAACCTAAACATTCCATGGCTTTGTTCCAATATCTTTTTGTTTCCATCATCATTATCATTTCATATTTTCTTCCTTATTCTCCTTTAAATGGGGAAATAATGTGTATCTCTCCATGTCTCTTGATATCATATGTATTAGTCTGATCATCATGAATAACTTGCCTATCAAATTGACATGGTATTCCTAATAGTAAATGAAAAAATATGTGGGCATAATATTACACAAGACTTTATCTCTATATCCTCCTATATATAATTCAACCCATATTTGTTCACTTATCAGTATTTGATGTCCCTTTTAAACCCATGTAACATTTTATGGTCATGGATGTGGCATCCTCTTCAAGCCCAATTTATGAACCACTATAAAGACATAATGTTATTATTTCTCCCTCCATCAATCACTAAATTACAAACCTTACCTTTTACCTTACACCTGCTTTTGAATAAGCTTCTTCTTTGGGTTATCTCTTTGACTTGTTTCCTCTAATGAAATAATATTATTCTCATGAGTAGAGAATCATTTATTTCTGGTCTTCTTTCCTCATTAAATTCTCTTATACTCTATTTTTGCATACTTTTTCTCATTCTCTGTGGACACTTTGCTGCTCTATGTCACTCTACCAACATTGTCCTTAAAAATGTTGTCTTGATCCATTTCACATAGGACCTTTATCTCTTATTAATCTACTTCTTTGAAATGATATAATTTCCCTTGCATGGTGTTGTAATCCCATGCCTTCTTATTTGCACTATTTTTACTTGCATTTATGGTCTTTCTTGAACTACCTCTTCATTTCCTCTCTCATTTATCCTTGGTTGTAAAGGTGCTACTTAAACTTGCAAACTGATAATTTATTTTTCTATCTCTATTACTAATATTTTTTCTCTCTCTCTCTAAGATAATCTTTAATATCTTCCATCCTTATTTCCAATGGTGCAATCAACTGTGTCACTTGGTCTATCATATTCTTGACCAAATCTCATCTATGTTAACTCTCTCCATTGAAAATCTGTTCTTGATTCCATATCTTGTAATTCATCTCAAAACACATGATGTTAATATTTTCCACAACCCACTATGAAATTTTAACTATCTCTAATACCAAAATAATGTAGAGCTTATTTGAATCTAAACTCAACCTTATCCTTTTGACCAAACACCCTAGGTTCTTTACCTTTCCTAGTATCCCTATTTTAATTATTTTCTTAATTATATGTAAAAAATAAAATTATTTAAGAGAAAAAAGTATTTATAGATACCCTCTATGGGTACCCACCTATTTACCAATTTTGGTGGCCTAACTCATTGTCTAGGTCCACTTTCCTTCTTTTAGGCCTATTTAATTAAGCCTCTTCTATCCCTTGCACAACACAATCCTCAATAATCCATACTGGAGAGTTCGTATAGAAAATAAATCACATTATTAACTTAAATAGAGTTTAATAGGAATATAATATAAAATTTTGTGAAATTTTGATGGTTAAAACTCAAGATATGCTTAAAACCCTTGTTTAGGGCTTTTAGGTGCCTGTACTAACCTGAGAGCAAATAAAATTATACTATGGATGTTTTCAAGGATTTTAAAGATAAAAAATAGGTTTATTAGGTTTTTATTAACCTTTTCAAAGTTTTAAAACCATTTTATAGTGCCTATTGATCCACTGTTAACATTTTCTAGTCTATTATATTATTGATTGTGTGAGGAAATTGGCAGTTTACTAATCTGTGTTCTTACAAAAGGAACAAACAAAAATACCAAAAAAAATAAAAAATCAAATTAAATTATATCATGTAAAAATTACTTACCTTAAAATCCCCAATCACTTGACCATCATTTTAAAAATCATTTCTTACAATGAAATATGCACACAGTCCACACACAATGCCTACTACAAGAAATAGGGGCACATCACAGAGTTGATTATAAATAAATGGTAATTTATTATTTTAGAAAATTTAAAACTAAATAAATGTAAAATACACTTTCATACATGTATGTAAATACAATTTCAAAATCTTCTATCCCTTAACACAATACAGTCTGCACATAAAGAACAACTTTCCAAACATGGGTCTATTTATGAATCTTTCTAATCACAAGATGATTTGATTAATATTACTTACAAATTTTAGTATATAAATACTATATAAAATCCTTCAAGAATGTATATAACAATTATCAAATTCCTTTTGATCATCAACATTGAAAATACAGTCTGTAACAAAGATAAAACCACTCAATAACAGGGGTCTATCATACACTTTCTTGAATAGGGACCTTATTTATTCTATTCCTTTGAAGTATTTGATTAAAAAAACATGATTATAAAACAATAAATAACTCACCAAACCATATATCAATCCTAAAAAAAAATTACATAACTGAATCTCCTTAGTCATTTTGATCATAGTTAATTTCTAAAAACACAAATCACTATCTTATAACAAAGATTAAAATCATCAATTCATTATTTTAAAGACTTATCACATACATTAATATATATATACCTTGAATTTAATATTAGGTTATAATACCAAAATTTACTCCTCTATCTCCTAAAAAGATATATAACTACTTCTCGGTTCCTTTCCCTTGGTTACATTGCATCATTCTTGATTTTACACAATATGATCTATATAAAACCATGAACTAAGACTCATGAACATTTTATAAACTTTATAAAGTGTTAAAAACCATTATACATATTTTTTAACATATTTACACCTTCAAAATTAGATAAAATTCCTAAAAAAGGCCTAACAATATTCAATTTTTTTAAAAGGAGTTTTTTCGTAGGAAAAGCCAAAATTCAAATTCTATACATCTTGTGACTATCTAGACTCCACATTAGGACTAATTAAGACCTATAGTACCTATTAGGCACTTAATATAATATCTTAAGACAAAAATTAATCAAATTTTTTTGTCCTTATAGGATGCCTCTACATCACACTTCTGTCTACATTTTAAATAGAGGATAAATAAGGACAAATGGTAACAAGACTCCTTATGAACTATGGCATGTTAGACCTGATAATGTGTAACACATTAGAGTGTTTAGGAACAAATTTTTCATCTTAAGAGATGATGAATACTTTTACAAGTTTCATTATAGTTTTTATGAAGTTATATTCTTAGGATACTCATTAATGAGCTCAGCCTTAAAAGTTATAACAAGGGACTACAAAAGATAGTAAAAAGTACCAATGTGAAGGTTGATGAGACAAATAAATCTCATTCATAGTCCAAGAACACTTTAGAAAAAATTTAGTTCAACAATGAAGAGGAAACTATAGATGTTGATGAGGAAGAAGAAGAAGTTGATGACGGATAGGACTCAAAAGGACCTTGATGATAGATTTAAAGAGATCACCCTAAATCTCAAATCATTGGCAAAAATAATGCAGGTATGAAAACAATGAAAAGACTAAAAAGCAATATAAATCAAGATAATATTTATATATTATCCAATATTAAACCTAAGAGTATTATGGAATCAAGTAAAGTCAAATTTTGGATAGGTGTTATGAATGAAGAGTTAGATCAAATAGAAAAGAATGAGACTTGGGAATTCTTTTTTAGGCCTAAATATAAGAATGTAATTGGTATAAAATGGGTTTTTATAAATAGGTTTAATGAAGATGGATAAGTCACTAAGAATAAGGATAGATTGGTATGCAAGGGATATGCACAAGTTGAAGGGGTAGACTTTGAGGAGGCATTTTCACTAGTAGCAAGATTGGAGGCCGTCAAACTAATTTTAGAATATGCAGGATTCAAAAGATTCAAGGTATACCATATGGATATCAAATCTACCTTTTTGAATGGGAATTTGGAAGAGGAAGTGTGCATTGAGAAACATTAAGGGTTCTCACTATCAGATGAAAAATACTATGTTTTCAAGTTAAAAAAGGCTCTCTATGGTCTAAATCAATATCCTAGAGCTTCGTATGCTAGATTGGACAAGTATCTACTCAATCAATGATTCAAAATAGGAGTTAAAAATATTAATCTATACATAAAGACATAATATGCCCATCAATTGATTGTATTTGTCTATATGGATGATATCATATTTGGTGGAAATAATGAGAACATAACCAAGGCCTTTGTAGAGGTGATGAAGAAAGAGTTTGATATTTACATGCTAGGAGAACTATCATTCTTTCTTGGGTTACAAATCACTCAATCTAAAAAAGGTATATTCGTCTCATAATCCAAATACGTAAGAGAGATGTTGAATAAGTTTGAGATGGAATATTTCAAGGAAGTTAGTACACCCATGATCACAAGATGTAATTTGATCAAGGAAGATGAGTCTCCAAAGTTCAATCAGACATCGTGTAGGTCAATTATTGGAAGTTTATTGTACACCACTACCTCTAGACCATCATGCAAGCAATAAATATTATGGGAAGGTTTTAATAAAATCCAAAAGAGAATCATATAACATTAGTTAAAAGGATACTAAAGTATCTCAAGGGGACTATGGAGTATGGATTGTGGTATCCAAGAAGCAAGGACTTCAATTTGACAACCTACACATATGCAAATTGGGTAAGTAGCATAGATAGGAATAGTACCAGTAGAGGAGCCTTATTTCTAGGTGTATGCCTTGTTTTATGGATAAGAAAGAAAGAAACATCAATATATTTTTCCACTTTTGATGATGAGTAAATTTCAGCAACTTCATGTTTCACTTAGGTCCTATGGATGAGACAAAACCTAAAATACTACACAGTGGTGTATGATGGTCTTAGCCCTATCCATTATGATAATACAAGTGACATAAGAATCTAAAATAACCATATCATGTACTCAAGGAGAAAACAAATTCATATCATGTATAATTTTATAATAGAGTGGGTAAGTGAACAAAGTGACAAACTTTAATATGTTTTTACATAGGATTAGATTGTAGACATCTTGACCAAACCAATTTCAAAGGTAAATTTTGAACACCTAAGATAGGAATTGGATGTAATTATTGCCCCTAACAATCATTAAAAAATTAAAGTAATTATGGGGAGATAATAATCATAATTATCTCCAAGAATAGGTGAGTCATTCCAAGAAGGTATGCATGGAGATAGGGGTATCATGTTTGTATTATGTATCATAAACTTATAAGTCCTGTGTGTTGAGTATTTTGGTTGTAAGGAATGTGATTCAAGGAATTATAGAGATCACTTTATCATTTATGTCAAAGGGGAAGAAATACTATAATGGGGAGATAAAAATTATTAGGATATAGTATTTTTTTCCATCAATGACAAAGGGGGAGTTTGTTAAGCATTATTCATGTTGTTGAAGTTTGGAATTAATGTTGTCATCGATGTCAAAAGTTATTAATAAAGGTGTTCATGAGGTCATTAAATAATTTAATTGTTTTATAGCATCATTGATAGGTATTAAATTGTTTTAGGAGCATGTAATACATGTGTGTAAGGTATACGAGCATCAAAAAGTGTTTTCAAGGTCAATTTTCAAGCTTCAAGTTCTTGAGAATCCTAGTCATAACATGAAGAGAACTTCTAAGAAGATATGAGCTTGGTGGCCTAGTGAGATTGATGAATAGAATTTTAAGGGGATTTATGAGGTTTTTTATCATTCATATGAGGCATTATATCACTTATGATAATATTAGAGTGAGCCTATAGGGGTAGGACCTACAGACCTAACATGCAACTAGATTAGTTCTAGACTTTGCCTAACCTAATGAGGTGTCATGTGGTATTGTAAAGGCATATGAAGATTGTATGTACATGATTAAGCATATTAGGAGGCTGTATGACATGTATAATATGTGTTTACATCTTGTAAAATTTATATAAGGTCAGATTCAAGGTCTAATATAACTTACAAGTTAAGGCCTAGAGAGCAAAGAGAGAGATGGTGGGGAAATGAGGTATGAGATTAATATTTAAATATAATAATGAGAATTTGATAATATTCAGTGATGTTTTAGGTTATCCCAAGTGTGTTGACCAAGTTTTAGGTAAATTTTTTTAATAAAAGGCAATAAAAAGTGTTTTGAGATCTCTCTTATGCACATAATGAGGTGTTCTCAACCTGAAAAGAAATTTCAAGTGTTCATTGGCACATGTAACCTTTGAATTAAAAATTGAGATGTTGAGGATAGATTTTTAAGGGTCCTATATAATATATCCAAGAATTATTTTTGTAAATTATGGGAAATCCTTTACAAACAATCATTAACACTAAAAATAGTGTTAACCCTCTCTAAAACCCTAACAATGACCTGATGTTAAAGATATTGTATAAAGTGATCATAATGGATTGGTATGGTTATTTAAGTTATTTTAGGTTATATTAAATTCTCCCAAGAACATCTAGGTGTGATTATTTTGTTGGGTGAGTGACTGGACCCTATAAGAAAGGCCTTATTTCTTAGAGATTTATTATAACATTCAGAGTTGACCAATCCAAAGTTTATAAATGAATGAAGGTTAAATCTTGAGAATTTTATTTATTTTCCATGGTGGTTTATGATAATATTATATATCTCATATGTGATAAACTGGTCATACAATTTGACCTATCACTAAAAGGTTTAATGGTGCAAATGATAAAAAAAACCAAGTAGAAGTGAGAAGGTGATTAGGGATGTGTTATCATGGATTAGGGATGAATAAAAGTGCATGGATATGTTTTTAAATACCTTTAAAACATTTTAATTTTGGATATAATATTTTTATATCTTTTTATATGATGAAAATGTTGCTCATAAGTTGAAATGTCTAGCTCATATGAGATAGTGAAGTACAAGACTATGAGTCTAGTCTGTGAGACCAATATTGCCATTTGAAAATATTATATTTATATCTTATGATGGTATAATTAAATCATAGGATAATTTACATTCATTTTAATTATTTTAAATTTGTTCTATATGTGTTTTATGTCCTTGTTTTTCATGTATGTGTTTTGAAGCTAGTTGGCAATTTTGAGTGGACTACTTGTAGAAGAGGGCGTGAGTCATTTTTTATTATGTAATTAAGTATAATAAAATTGGTGAAGTTTTTTAGGTTTTAAATTCTCCATATATGATTTTTTTCCATGGTTTTTTGACAATATTTTGTTTTTGGTTTAGTTTTTCAAGATAGATTTTTTGGGTATGTACATGCTTAATTGTGAATAGTGCTAATGGCATGCTTCAGGTCGTGGTTGGAGATAAAAGGTGTCATGGATATGATATGATCTTGGTATGGGTATATTTAAGTGGTTTATTATATTTTCCTACAATTTTATAATTTTGAGAGTGTTCCATAGTGTTCAAAGGGTAACGTGTGTTAATGAAGGCCTAATTGAATTAGGTCTCCTTAAAGCCTAGAAGGGGTTTTGGTCCTATATACTATGACTGAAATATTTTTATGTTTTATTAATGTTTGTGTAATTAAATAAGGCCTATTTTTTTTTAAATATAAATTTTCAAGTGTGTATGTCTGACCAAGGAGTGTATGATCGAGAACCTAGTATAAGAATAAGGCCTAATAGACTAGTTAGAGATTGAGTTGAAGCAGATGAGATAGAAATTTGTAGAGATGAAGGAGTAATTTTATACCATGATAAGGGTGTATATAAACTATCATTAATAATTATAGATAACTATAAATTTTAATTTACCTAATCAATCTTGAAGAGACCAAATTAAGCAAAGAAGGCTAGAGACCAATTTGAGAAGGATATAAGTGTGTGAAGAGATGAAGAAGGAGATCATCATATATTTTACAATAAATAAATGGTATTAAAGGTTATCAAAGGTTTGAGGTGGATTATTTTTTTCTAAGTCATCAATGAGGTTGGTGCCTCCTTGCAAGTGGGTACTTACTAAATCCTAGTCAATTTGGTGCTTCACTAGTTGGGGTTGATGCTCTAAGTGAAGTTGGTGCTTCACTAGTTTGGGTTGGTGATACAAGTGAATTTTATGCTTTAATAAATATTTATGTTTTAATTATAGGATATTATTCAATTTATATCATCAATTGGCTATCTTCCCCTTGAGGGTTTCCCACTCAAATAAGTATTCTATGTGTTATACTCTTATTTCATGCTCATGGCTCTTAATGTGTTGTTAGTTCACTATATTATTTTGATAATTCATGAATGATAAATTAAATTTGTAAAAATATTAAAGACTTATTCAGCCCCCATTAGTCATTTTGTTTCCAACACTTATCCTATTATACATAAAAAGTCATAAAATTTAAGAAAAAAATACCTAGATAAAACCAAAAAACAAATCAACCTATTAAATTTCCTTGGAGTGAATATACTTCCTATTGAAACCTATCTTATTCTTTGTGTTCCTACTTATCATCCATATGGTTTTAGTTCCTTTTTATAATTTGGCCTCCCAAGCCAAATTTCAATGCCTATAGTTCAAAACTTTCTCATAGGGCCCTCCAAGTTTGTATATGGTTACCTAAATCTTATCATGATCTCTAA